>CAUDMG010002291.1:642500-715000 GCA_958450375.1 Homarus gammarus | reverse complement strand
TGCAGGAGGGAGAGTTCGACTGGGACGAGACCATGCAGGGGGTGATCTTGGGGTCGTTCTTCTGGGGGTACATCGTGACCAACATCCCTGGAGGGCGGGCGGCTGAGTACCTGGGCGGGAAGATGGTGTTCGGGCTGGGTATTGTCCTGTCCGCCATTCTCACCATCCTCACCCCCATCTCCGCCAGGTCTTCTACCCCTCTCCTCATAGCCGTCAGAGTCCTAGGAGGTGTTGTTCAGGTGAGTCTTGTTACTGCCCAGGTGAGGGAAGTACCTTAAAACCTATCATATTATTATTATTATTATTATTATTATTATTATTATTATTATTATTATTATTATTATTGGTGGTTAAACAGCTATAATTATAATTTATACCAGTAGTTAAACTCCAGCAGAAACAAGTGACAAGAATGACGTGTCGGCGGGGGATGAAGTGTGTGTGGGGAAGTACTACTGCCCTTACCTCACATAGACTTGTTGCCCCATCTCTCACATTCTCTCTCACTACCCCCCTACACTACCCCCCACTGCCCCTCACTACCCCTACACTGTCCCCCACTGCCCCTCACTGCCCCTACACTGCCCCCCACTACCCCTACACTGTCCGTCACTGTCCCCCACTGCCCCTCACTACCCCTACACTGCCCCCACTGCCCCTCACTACCCCTACACTGCCCCCCACTACCCCTACACTGCCCCTCACTACCCCTACACTGCCCCTCATTACCCCTACACTGCCCCCCACTGCCCCTCATTACCCCTACACTGCCTCCCACTACCCCTACACTGTCCGTCACTGTCCCTCACTGCCCCTCATTACCCCTACACTGCCCCCCACTGCCCCTCACTACCCCTACACTGCCCCCCACTACCCCTACACTGCCCCTCACTACCCCTACACTGCCCCTCACTACCCCTACACTGCCCCTCATTACCCCTACACTGCCCCCACTACCCCTACACTGTCCGTCACTGTCCCTCACTGCCCCTCATTACCCCTACACTGCCCCCCACTACCCCTACACTGTCCGTCACTGTCCGTCACTGCCCCTCATTACCCCTACACTGCCCCCCACTACCCCTACACTGTCCGTCACTGTCCCTCACTGCCCCTCATTACCCCTACACTGCCCCCCACTACCCCTACACTGTCCGTCACTGCCCCTCACTGCCCCTCATTACCCCTACACTGCCCCCCACTACCCCTACACTGTCCGTCACTGTCCTTCACTGCCCCTCACTACCCCTACACTGTCCGTCACTGTCCCTCACTACCCCTACACTGTCCGTCACTGTCCCTCACTACCCCTACACTGCCCCGCACTGCCCCCCCCCCACTCCCCCCATTGCCTCATACTGTGGTACTAACGCGGTTATTCGTGTATTAGTGTGGTACTATAGCGGTTGTCTGTGTTTATCTGTTCCTTTATAATAAGTTACACCGCTCTGAATATCTTGTGCATTGTTCTATCTCTCTCTACGAATACCTGTGGTCACCTGAAGATTAGCCCCCCCCCACAGTTTACTTAACCTAACCTAACCTAAACATCTTTACACTAACCAACCCCAACTTAACCTAACCACACCACACTAACGCTAACCTAACCATCCTAAAACTAACTTAACGCAACTTAACCTAACCCAACGCTAACCTAACTTTAATCACCTTCAGGTATAGCTTTTGGGGGTTAGTTAATCATGAGGTGAAATAAACTAAGAGAGAGAGAGAGGTGTTAATCTATAGGTTACCCCCTCAATTGGTCAGCTCCAAGGAAAGTTACGCATCTCTCTTAAAGTCTCAACCTTCGTGAAAGTCAACAAACAAGTGCTCTCATGCTGGCTGGTGACGGACGCTCCCTCCCTGGTCCATAAACTCTCCGGGGTCTCGGCCCCAAATTTCACCACACAACCTTTTCAAAATGTGGTTGAAATTTTATGTATTTTTTTTTATTTATTTTTTAATGAATTTAGTTATTATAAATGAGATGTCGAAAGCGTGTTGTTGTGTTGGTGATTATTTAAGTGTGTGTGTGTTTGTGTGTTTGTACAGGGTGTGGTTTTCCCGGCAATCAACTCTATGCTGGCTACCTGGATACCACCAGCTGAGAGGAGCAGATACAACACTATTGTTTATTCAGGTGAGTACAGGTGTGTGGTGGTGCAGGTGTGGTGGTGAGGGAGGGTGTGGTGCAGGTGGTGGAGGGAGGGTGGTAGTGAGGGAGAAAGGTGTTGTTGGAGAGAGGGAGGTGGAAGATGGTGGTGAAGGGAGGAAGGTAATCGTGGTGGTGGTGGTGAGGGAGGGTAGTCAACATACACAACAGGTGATATAGATTCACCTTGGAATTATTAATTTATGTGTTTACCTTTCATACCTCAGTAAACACCTGTCCTTCTGATATAACTGTATTTGATTATTTTATCCTGAAGTTTAAGTTTAGTAAAGGTCATGACTCATGCTATCTTACTCCTGACGGTGTTCCTCCTGACGGTGTTCCTCCTGACGGTGTTCCTCCTACAGGTTTCCCGCTAGGTACTGTGGTGTGTTTACCTGTGGGAGGGTGGCTGTGTTCCTCGGGCTTCCTGGATGGATGGCCGGCACCCTTCTACCTGTTCGGTGGGTTGGGCCTGGTGTGGGGCGTGACCTGGTTCCTGCTGATACATGACCGCCCTGAGAGACACCCTAGGATCTCTGCCAAGGAACTGGCTCATATCCAGTCCTACCAACAGGATATCAAGAGGGCTGAGGTACACACACACACACACACACACACACACACTAACTTCCTTTCTATAATCTTGGGTACCTGTTCTGACTTGATTAACCTAGGCAATTAGTATATAAAACTGTATATTTTTTTTTACTCCCGTGTGACTATCTGTAAAAGTAGGTTATCACTATATTTTGATTTATAAAGAAATATTTTACCTGGGTGTAGTGTTAATAAATCTCTTCTCCACTGTACACTTGTAAGTCTTGTTCTAGATTCAATACTCTATAGTTATCAACACTTTTGAGAAATTATTATTAAACATTCTTTGGCTAATCATAAATAATATTCTTTACAAAATATACCTTGTGTTTCATGATAAAATTCAGTTTGTAGAAGAAATTTAATTGGAGTCTGGAGAAACTAACAGCAGCTGCCATCACAGGTCGTTGCTCTGCCATGGAAGGATATCTTCTTTTCGCTGCCTTTCTGGGGGCTGATGGCTGGCGCACTCGGCTTTGACTTCGGCTTCTACACTCTACTGACAGAACTGCCCACCTACCTCAAGAACATCCAGCACTTTGATATGAGTGAGGTAGGTTGAGAGGTGAGGGAGGTTGAGAGGTGAGGTAGGTTGAGAGGTGAGGGAGGTTGAGAGGTGAGGGAGGTTGAGAGGTGAGGTAGGTTGAGAGGTGAGGGAGGTTGAGAGGTGAGGTAGGTTGAGAGGTGAGGGAGGTTGAGAGGTGAGGTAGGTTGAGAGGTGAGGGAGGTTGAGAGGTGAGGTAGGTTGAGAGGTGAGGTAGGTTGAGATGTGAGGTAGGTTGAGAGGTGAGGTAGGTTGAGAGGTGAGGGAGGTTGAGATGTGAGGTAGGTTGAGAGGTGAGGTAGGTTGAGAGGTGAGGTAGGTTGAGAGGTGAGGTAGGTTGAGAGGTGAGGGAGGTTGAGAGGTGAGGTAGGTTGAGAGGTGAGGTAGGTTGAGAGGTGAGGTAGGTTGAGAGGTGAGGGAGGTTGAGAGGTGAGGTAGGTTGAGAGGTGAGGGAGGTTGAGAGGTGAGGTAGGTTGAGAGGTGAGGGAGGTTGAGAGGTGAGGGAGGTTGAGAGGTGAGGGAGGTTGAGAGGTGAGGTAGGTTGAGAGGTGAGGTAGGTTGAGAGGTGAGGGAGGTTGAGAGGTGAGGGAGGTTGAGAGGTGAGGGAGGTTGAGAGGTGAGGGAGGTTGAGAGGTGAGGGAGGTTGAGATGTGAGGTAGGTTGAGAGGTGAGGGAGGTTGAGAGGTGAGGGAGGTTGAGAGGTGAGGGAGGTTGAAAGGTGAGGTAGGTTGAGATGTGAGGGAGGTTGAGAGGTGAGGTAGGTTGAGAGGTGAGGGAGGTTGAGAGGTGAGGGAGGTTGAGAGGTGAGGTAGGTTGAGAGGTGAGGGAGGTTGAGATGTGAGGTAGGTTGAGAGGTGAGGTAGGTTGAGAGGTGAGGGAGGTTGAGAGGTGAGGGAGGTTGAGAGGTGAGGGAGGTTGAGATGTGAGGTAGGTTGAGAGGTGAGGTAGGTTGAGAGGTGAGGTAGGTTGAGAGGTGAGGGAGGTTGAGAGGTGAGGGAGGTTGAGATGTGAGGGAGGTTGAGAGGTGAGGTAGGTTGAGAGGTGAGGGAGGTTGAGAGGTGAGGGAGGTTGAGAGGTGAGGTAGGTTGAGAGGTGAGGGAGGTTGAGAGGTGAGGTAGGTTGAGAGGTGAGGGAGGTTGAGATGTGAGGTAGGGCCAATAACCAGATGTAGGGTGAGGGAGGCAGGGCAGCTGGTCAGGAAGTGGTGACTAGTGGGAGACAGTGTTGTGTTAGGTCAACTAATATAAACACAGGATTTAAGATGGTCAGCTGATGTCTCTATTGCAGGAACTGAAGCTGAGTTTAATTTATGTTTTGTAGCTTACAGTACTGTATTGAGTTTATTAATAGATTATTACGAAACACCAGAGATAAGGTAAGATAAGGCTAGAATGACTCAGAAATAATAAAAGTCAGAGTTTTCTTTCAGATTTGAGTGACTATCGTTACTCCGAATCAATGTTGCTCGCTTTATTGCCATCCTTTACAACACTTTACAAATATTACTTCTATATTCTCCTTATCGTCTACTGGAATATATTATAGCTTTTACTATAATCTATGATAAATTCTTCGTAAATTAACACATTGACTGATACTCCATGTTGTCTCTCTCCTCTAGAACGGTCTCATGTCATCGCTCCCCTTCCTGGCTATGTGGCTGTGGGGTTACCTGTGGGGCTCTATCATGGACCGACTCACAGCTGCTCACAAACTTTCCATTCTCAGCATCCGTCGTCTCTCCATGGCGCTGGGTAGGTGTTGTGCAGAGGGAAATAGAGAGAGAGAGGATGGATGACAGAGAGAAAGGGATCAAGAGAGAGAAAGAGTAAGAATGTAAGAGAAAGATTGAGCAAAAGAGAGAGAATGTAAAATAGACAAAGTGGAAGAGAGAGAGAGAGAGAAAACAAAAGAGGAGCGCGTCAATAATATCCTAATAATAAATCCTGATGAAGAAAATATAGAACACTTTCCTCGTGTCACCTTAGAGGGTTAACATAACACTTGTCTTGCAGCGATGTATGGACCGATGTTGGGGCTCGTGGTGATGTGTTTCGTCAACTGCAACACAACGCTGGCCATGGTGGTGCTGTGTGTGGCTGTGGGGGTCGCTGGTAGTGGTAATTGTGGTTTCCTCTGCTCTCACCAAGATCTGGCACCCAATTTTGCTGGGACGCTCCTCGGCTTCACCAATACTCTGGGGTCTTTCGCTGGCATCTTTGCTCCCATGATTACTGGACGCATCACTGAAGGAAATGTAAGTACTGTTGAGGAGGAGGAAGAGGAGGAATAGTAAGAGGAGGAGCAGGAGGAAGAGGAGCAGGAGGAAGAGGAGGAATAGTAAGAGGAGGAGCAGGAGGAAGAGGAGGAATAGTAAGAGGAGGAGCACGAGGATAAATAGCCTTCCTTTGGGTTATGTCAGACGCTGTAGTTGGTCATGTGTTAATAGTATATTCCTCCTTCTGCTGCCCCTTTTACAGCATATATCTAACCACGCCCCCGCCTCTTACTGTACAATATAGACCTAACTACGCCCTCCTTTTTATACTGCCCTTTCTTTTATAGTGTTAAATATAGCCACACAACATTAATAACTTATTCAATAGTTCTCAACCTCTTTCAGGCTCTCCTTCATACTGTCAAGGAACATCAATACAAGGACTGAACCTTCTTAGTCGTGTTTTAAGTTCTTGTTGAGTCTTTTATAATTATTATGTTAATGCCATCTACTGTTGACACAATGACTCCAACTATATCTTCAGTATTTCCCTCCAAGATCTGTTTTTGGGGTTCATGTCTTGTTCAACCTTCTTCCTCTTGGTTTTTATTATTTTTCTTGCTCCTTCTTCCTTTCTTCTTCTTCCATCTTCTTGCTCCTTCATCCTTTCTTCTTCTTCCATCTTCTTGCTCCTTCTTTTCTTCTACCCTCTTCTTCAACATCTTTATCCATCTCAGTATCTCTCTGTACGATGCTCACTTGTTTGTTTATCCTCATCTCTCACACTGTCTTGGTCCCTGCAGCAAACCCTGAGCGCCTGGAGGATGGTGTTCCTCATCACGGTGGCCATGTACCTCGTCACCAATACTCTCTACATTATCTTCATATCCAACAACGTCCAACACTGGAATGAACCCAAGACGAATAAAGGTAAGTAACTTGGTGTGTATGTAAGGTCTTGGCACTCTCACTCATTACTCCAACACATGAAGAGGGCTGACACATCCTCACTCGCTACTCCACCACATGAGGACAGCTGACACATCCTTACTCACTACTCCACCACATGAGGACAGCTGACACACCCTCACTCACTCCACACCAACACATGAGGACAGCTGACACACCCCTTACTCACTCGCTACTCCAACACATGAAGACGGCTGACACATCCATCACTCACCCCACTCCAGCACATGAGGATAGCTGACACATCCTTACTCACTACTCTAGTACATTATAACAGCTGACACACGCTGACAATGCTTCATGATGTGCCACTGTCAGCTATGCATAAGTTAGGTACCTCCTCTTACATAAAGGTGTCTTGTTTATAATTAATATTTCATACCTGAATTATAATTATCTCCCACTCGTTTACATCACGTTATATAGGACTCATAAGACTCACATAATATATCATTAAGTTGTTTATGAGTCTAACTATTACGTAACCGAAGCTTCCCTCTGCTCTTAACGTCATTAACTCCTAAACAGATTTATTTCATGTAACTAATTTCGTCATTGATCATCTTACAGAAGGCGTGGAGTACAACACAAGCCTGGAGACACGAGTGGCGCTGGTCCCAGATGACACCAAAGACACCCTGGTGCTGGAGAGTGACCGTGAAGAGTGTTAGGTCTGTGTGTGTGTGTGTGTGTGTATGTGTGTGTGTGTGTGTGTGTGTGTGTGTCAAGGGACTTCTAGATATGTAGAACTCATATTCATCTTATCGTGAGTCATTTGTTTTCGTCACTCATCATCCATACATAGTGATACGTACAGTAGTGTGTTGAGCTTCATCCCGGCACATGTCCTTTACCATATCTATAACGTTAAGGTATATCAAGAATGTGTCAGGCACAAGCTCAGATGATAGGAAGCCTCCAGCGTGTAGTGGTAGTGTTCTGCTGAGTGAACGTGTTGCCGTGACGTAATGTAGAGAGTAGGATCACTTATTATGCTTCCAAAGATTGTGTCCTGACAGGTGTACATCTACAGGGACACCATTATGTATCCTTGCTCCTCTACACCTGTACTAGGGATCTATAGTGAGCTTATTACAGTATTCAGGTTAAGGATAGTGGTGCTTACAGTATCAGTAGATGGCTGACCAGCTTACTGTAGTGATAAAATGAAAGTTTATTTGTTAGGAATTACTACACTGCCACAGTCTAGTGTAGCAGTGTGTGTGTGTGTGTGTGTCACGAGATGTGTCACCCAGACGACACAATCACCACCAGGAGTGTCACCCAGGCGACGCCTTCACCAGGGTAACCAGGCACGACCCTCCTGTAGTTCGCTGGACACCATTACTTCCACTGAAAAATTATCCTCCAGTCAATGTTATGATTTCCTTGGATATTCATACACTGTTCTTCCTTGTTCTTCACACATTGTTATTCTTTGTTCTTCAACACATTGTTCTTCCTTGTTCTTCATCATTTATAAGCCCACCATATAGTGTAGCTTAGTATGGACAAAATATCAATAGTTACGTGGGTTATGGCGTTACGTCTTCTGTCACAACCCTTCTGTTCACTGTGTTACCTGAACAGAGATGCTAGGTGGTGTGTGGTGGTGGGGGTCTAGTGGTTTGTGATCAATGTTCTACGACACATTCTACACTACACCATTCTATAACATACTCTACACCACACTCTCTAACATACTTTATACCACACTAGAACACCTCTACCACACACACACTACAACACACACTACCATACTATATAAGACACGCTACCACGCACTCTACAAACACACTAACTAACAGACTTTAGAGGTTGTACTGTATAACCTGTTTATACCTAAGGAACCTATAAATTAATATAGTTTTTGATATACTATGATATATAAAATAGCTAAACATATACACTACCAGTTATTTATGCCAGAGTGTTAAGGAAGGTAAAGCAAATTTTATGTTGTGTTGTCCTTCATAGTGAATCAGACACAGAAGTTTTTTTCATGTAATAGTTTGGTAAAAGATCATGGAAATATTTATTATGAATGGATATTGAAGTGAAGCAACGGGTGATAAGAGCTGATATTGTTGGCTTATGACTTAACCCTCATTGAGAACTGTATTTGGCGATTGTTTCTCTGGTTTATAATACCCAATATCCTCTTCCTAAGAGTTTGTACTACGTGATTACTGTATATTTTGACCTGATGTGTTTATGTATGAGGTCATTCACTGTGTCTCTTCTTGTTTTCCTGATGTTGAAATATTCCTTCAAGACCAACTTCTTCTTTGAGGGAATGTTTTTTGTTTTTTTTAACATGACACTTTATTTCAGTAAGTTCAGTTTGTTTCCTATTTAAAGATGTTTATACCTGTATCATAAAACATTTTCACACTTGAGTACACCTTGATAGTTAACATCGTCTGATTCTAATGTTTGTTTACTCATCTCACCTGATGTAAACATTTTGCCCTGAGAACAAAAAAAATAGCTTCTCTCATGTTATATTAGAACCAGTAACAGTTGAGCATCGAGCAATGTTATTACAGCTTCCAGTAACATGTCTTCCTTAGTTACGGTAATAGGAGCCCTTTACACATTGGAGCTGTGTTTAGTGGAGGAGGCACGTAGCGACAAACGCCACTAGTTTACGATGGTTGGAGGGCATTGTCACTCATCCTCTACACCAGTGACCAAGACACCTACGGATCTTCACTTGGGGACCAACACATGGGGAGGGAGGAAGGTACTGATAGACACACACACAGTATATTAGTTAGGCAGAAGGGCTCGAAGTGTTTAGATTATAGTGTAAAATATTCTTCACGTTCGAGACTTCACCTTTGGACATCGTTTCATGTTTTAGTGGAAGATGAAGTGTGCGTGTGTCGTGGACAGACTCCTACACGCCACATCTGGGGAGGGGAGGGTTCACAGGTAAATAATCTCGCTTTTTTGAGGTTAGTGTAATATTTCATGACCTTGTATAGTGGATGGTGATGTTTGCCTCTGCGTCAGGTGAGTCTGTCTTAACACGTCTGTCATATGTGAGGAATTTAGGACAGCCCAAAAACTGAACATACTTAGAAATAAAGTTCTTGTGTTTCAGTATAGAATGTATAGTAATTACTTTTGTTTTAAGTGAAGGTAATATAAGTTTTTTTGCCTTGAATTCAGGCGGACGAGTCAGAGATCAAGTTAAAATATACTTCTTTTTCCTGTCGTTCATCAGGTGGTAAAAATACTGTATTACTTTCTTAGTGTAGGAATATAGGGACACCGTGGTAAAACATGTTTGTGCTGGTAACATGAACAAAGTGCCAAAGGTGAAAATGGTGTGATCAATATAATTATAATGGATAAATGTTATTGTTTTTTAACTATTTGTTGAAGGTAAAGATCTGAGGCAGGCGACCGACAATGATAGTCTTGGTCGCCAGGTGTTAGGTTAAGTAATAACGAGAAATTTTTATACACAACAGTTCTGAGTAAAATACCCATTAAAGTATTTGTGAATAATGTAATTTTTTATGCTTAAGCAGTACTCACTCATGGTCTGATTAAAAACAAAAGCGTGTTACTACAGAGTTGATGATAATGTGTGTGTGTGTGTGTGTGAAGTGTGATAGTTTGGTTACGTTGATTAGTGTGGTGAAGGGGCAGCGGTCTCTCGAGTAGTGTTTGTGACCAAAACCCATCAAAGTAGTGGTATAGTGAGTGAGGTGCCCCTGTCAACGAAACTCATCCTTGTAATTTTAAAACACTGCTTTCCGTTGATGGGAGCCTTAGTGTTGACAGCGCTCGACAGGGAGATGTGGCTGTAAAACTAACTTATATTATTGGAATTAGTTCGTTTTACCGCCACACCTCCCCGTCAAGCGCTGTAACGAGGTGGTCTTGGCGTCGACGGAAAGGCGTGTTTAAAACTATACGTGAGTCACCCTCTTGGCCACAACTAAGTGAAGAATAACTAGTGTCTGATGGCTTTATTAAGTTTGGATAGTTTATGGTTGTAAGATATGTATATTTTTTATTTAGGGGGGGAGGGAACCCTTTGTGAATATATATGATTATTTTTTAAAAGATTTGATAAAACATTGCGAATTACTGTGGCTTCGTATGCAACCCACTCATGTGACTCTGACAATATGACTATTTCACTGATGTATATAAAATTGACCAAGAAATATAATTGTAGATATAGAATATATACTAAATCAATTGTTTAGTTTTTATTGCCATCCTTCATACGTGTTAAAAGACTGGATAAGGACTGTATTAACTGTAGCAACGCGTCCTGGTGAAAAGGTTCTGTCAGTCAGTCAAGGTGTGACCATTATCTTGTGAGCTGTAGGAGATTGTATGCTGTGTGAGACTGGCTGTTAGATTAACCGCTAGATTGGTTAAGTGGCTGACTGGCTGGTAGAGTAGCTGTAGACTGGCTGATAGATTGGTTGACTGAGTGATTGAATGACTGGGTGACGAGCTTAGTTGTCTGACTGGTAGACTGGTTGTTTCACTGATTGGTAAACAACATGGGCGTCGATATTGTAATGTTAACACTCCCCTTCAACAACTAAGGTCTTTAAGCAGGTAAGAGATGTTTTGGCAAATTACTTCATTTTTTGCTAAGTGATATAGATTTTATCATATTATATAGTTAAAGAGTTTAATAAATAATAATAAAACTATATCGGTGACAATGGCACAGGATTAGACAGTGATTGTGTCGAGCATTATGTAAACAAACCCCGCAGTGGCTGGTGCTGGACGGAGTTCGGGCTGAAAGGTAAAAGAAAACTTACATTTTAGATTGTTTTCTTTGCAGTCTTACATCCAGTTGACAAAGGGATTATTTATTTGTAAATATTTCTCAATATTATCGTCATATGGGAGGTTGACAGGTTGATTGGATGAGCGGCTCAAGCCCTCGCGTAGTAACTTGACCCAGGTTCAGGGTCAAAATTTCTGTTGATATTTTGGTTCCATAATATTTACGTAAAAATCTATGTGCTTACGGGTTAACAATTGACTCTGAACAAAACCCAATTTTTTCTGAAACTTTTTCCCGAACCGAAATAGTTTCTGGTTTAAAATAATAAAACAAGATTGAGATAGTAACTTTATTACAAAAAATATTGTGCGTAAAGATGAGCACAAAATTTGTACAAAATTCTACCGTTCTAAACATTGTATATACCTAGATATACAGGCACAAAATTAAAAAATAAAAGAATGTACTTAATCTTACATAAAATTCATAGATATTAACATTTTACTAGAATCCTTATTGAAGTAGTTAACAAAACGCACATGCACGCACTACTACCCATCAACACACACACACACACACACAAATAGACATATCTACTTAACATTCTAACAATCTATTCTGTACTAAGTAATCTACATATTAATCATCGACAAACTCAGTCAGTAAATAAATCTATTCGTAAAATTTTAGCTCAATTAATGTATTATTATTATTATTATTATTATTATTATTATTATCTAGCATGTTAATGTATTTCTCGGTGTGTGTGTGTGTGTCAGTATACAGGTAGAGTCTGGTGTATACTTTGACGTAGCAGTGATCGCCCGGCCAGTCAGTTTACGTGGCTTTCCTTAGCACTTCTCCTGTTGGTAATTGAGGTGGAAGCCGCGGTTGTCGATGTCATCATTATCGAACTCTACCTCATTAGCTACCACCTTCGCCTGGAAACTGGTACCTGACGGAGTGATACAGTCAGTATGTTAAAATTATGAATTGATGATACTGCCTCCACTTCTCCTGAAATCTTGTGGCTCATTTTGAGGGAAATAATTCATTGTTTTCGTAAAATCAGGAAGGAACTCTACTCACTCGTGACGGATTCCGGGAACTGTGAGCCGCAGAAGACGCTGCTGGGGTCATCTTCATCAGGGATGATTCCCCCAGCAATGATGAGGTAGTCGGTGAATTCACAGAGTTCGTCGGTGCCGCTATCTGTGGGCGAGACATATCACCAAGCTCAGTACTAATATAACTCAAGCTCACGATGAGATTCTCCAACTGTGGGTTTACATACAAATTGACTATTGTGTATACTTCCAAAACATGTTCTTACGGGTCTCATACGGTCATAAAATATAAATAAAACAAACCTTATGTTTTTCTGTGAATCAACGCACAAAATTTACTGTTGGAGTTCTTTAATAATTACTGTATGAAGCAAACTGTGACTTAATCAAGCGTGTGTTAGTGGCGGAAAGTTAGATGGTGTTTATTTGTTATTTGAGGTTTGTTCCCTTTTGTTTTAAGATCACAGTTTTTTCTAACTTATAACTATCTTAAAATCATCTTGTTATGATGTTCTTCTACCCATTTATTTATGTATCACTGGTCACTATAAATCCCACAACACTTCACTCTCTTTATCTGAAATTTGTAAACCGTAGCCCACCAGAACGACTCCCGCCTCTTCACGCCCTCATTGTTTGACTAAGATATAACATATACTTTAATGCTAAATGTAAACAAACTCGATTTAGAAACCTTTGTTAAGGCTTTTTAGTGTAATTAGGGTTTTGGAGATGTTCTAAGGGTTTACCTAGAAGCGACTAGTGTGTAAGTTACAGAGATAAGAAGGTCTGAGACTTGAGGTGCAACAGTCTGTGTAGAAATGGAGAGTAACATAGAAAACGAATATCATACAAAATTATTTAGGGGAAGCATACACAGATAGATAGACTGATAGCAATTCAATTAAATCGCCATACAAGTTCATATTGGTTCAGTATATACATAGACAGTGAAGGTATACATTGCAATAGGTAATGCAAGTATACAAACATACAGGGTGGTGTAAAACTACCAAAAGTCCCTAACTTTTATCAACACAACCGTATTTTAAGTTACGAGAGTAATATTTAAAGACCTAAAAACCCGTATTGGAGCATCAGTTGCGAAAATTAACTCCCAATATGCTTCCAAATGTGTTTCGAAATACAATGGATAGGTTTGAGATTTGCAGTGACACGGATGGTGCTCACGTTGAACCTTCATCCTAATGTTTATATAGGAATATATAAATCACATATACTGTACATATACATATAAATATACATATAAATAGGGACTTCTGGACCACCCTGTAGGTAATTACATGTACTGTATACAAACAATGGGAAATATGACAGAAAACAAACGATCACAGGAACACTCACTAAACAACGGGAAGCCAGGTTTTTCTTTAAGGTTTCCAGTCATGGTGAAGGCGTAATCCTCGTTCTCTGCGGCCGTCCACTTGAGGCTGCAGTACCCGACCTCCTGACGCACGCATACCAGGTACGTCTCCTGCAGGTGACGGCTACCTGTGTGGGTTTCAGTGCGTGTATACTCCTCAGGCGATACTCGTGACACTCATGACCACACAGTGTTATGTGAGCACCAACAGTATCATGTGAGCACCTACAGAATCATGTGAGCACCTACAGCATCATGTGAGCACCTACAGTATCATGGGAGCACCTGCAGCATCATGTGAGCACCTACAGTATCATGTGAGCACCTGCAGTATCACGTTAGACAGACTGACCTCGGTAATTATTCTGCCGTAAGCTAGAGGACTCGGTGGTATCGTAGTTGAAGCTCTGAACTTCACCTTTGAGGCCCGTGTAGTACTGGGAGCACTCTGACGGCGCTGACGGAGGGAAGGTACAAGGTCAAAGCTCCCCAGTCATAGAGTGATTATTTGTGTTCATTCACAGGTTGGCGAGAGAAGACTGTATCCTCAGTTAAGTCAAAACCATTCATATTATCCAAAGGTTTGACACCGTACAAGACATGTGTTTACTTACCGAGGTCTGGTGAGTCACATCGCAGCTGCTCCACCTCGATTTCCCAGGAAGACAATGGGTTGTCTTTGGCGTTGACCACAGCCACCGTGAAGGGCCCATCGTCAGCCCGCACGTCCACATACACTGGCGCGTCAGAGTCACGAGTTATGATAATGAGCATAATATTTAATGTCCAAGAGAATATTAATACAAACATTTTAGTTTAAGAACTGCTACTTTGAATCCTCATGTTCTCATAAGTACACTCGATTTTCAAGGTGTGATAATTTCAGAGTTTAAGATTACAACTAAGATGCTGCATATTATCACAGGCAAGATACCTCACCTACCATACATACTGTTAAAAAAAGAACAGTTTAGTTGTCATGATTTAAATGACTACTAGATTCTTAAATTCTTACTACACGTTAATATTCTCCTCCAGCCTGGGATGAGACTGCCTCAGACTGACTAATTAAGCTACGACACGAGGTATTGAAAGTGAAAAGGAATTACCGTGTCTGGGTGTGAGTTTTCCTTCTTAGTTACCGAGAGTAAAGATCTTACGAACCTTTGAAAGTCTGGTGTTAAGGTAAAGGTAATTGCTATTAAGAGGGACAATCGCATGACTGAATTTATATGATAAGACTTTTTTTTATTGTATTACGAAAATAACAAAAATAGATGAGTCAAAATGGATGAATTTTGACCTAAAGATTAACTGTTGGATGACTCACTTGATAAGACCATAACTAACAACAAAACTGAGATGACAAAATTTTAGAATAGAAGAGGAATATAACAAACAGGAGATAAAGAAAGAATAAGAGATACCATATACGTGTCACTAAGTGTTACTGATAGGTCGCAACATCCTTCTCAATGTTGCAGTGGATTGATTTGCGTGATATATTAACAAGGAACATGATACAACACTCACGGTGCTGGCCGGTGTTGGTGCCACAGATCTTCGGGGAGGAACTGGTGACTCCCTGCACCTCCAGGTACTGATCCACACACTTCCCTTCAGCGTCGGGTTCACTCAGCTTAAGCTTCTTCATGTCCAGTCGCAGCTGTCGGGCGCAACACAAGGGATACGTACTAGATATGTATAGAGGTAAAGTGAACAACACACGAATTACAACTACCAAAAAAAAACCAAAAACTATCTACGGTTTAGGGTGAGTCGGCTGTCTGTTTATATACATGTCTTGCACTTCAACATTGGCTAGGCTAGGTGGCGTGGCAGTAGATATAAACCCGCCGTTGTGTTGTGTGTAGGAAAAACAAGGAAATAAGAGAGAGTTGATGGATCATTTCCTCTCAAAGACCAGTAAAAGGTAAGTTCATAGTTATGTGGTTAATTCATAAGCAGAAAAGGTTAAATTGCACTTTAATTTATCGTTTCACCACATATCTTACTTGCCATTTGGGTGGCAGGTCTCTTTATTTGTTAATTTTGTTGTGAACTTAATTGTCCAGTATTACCCATCAAGTAACCCCCTCCTTTTTATTGTTGTTTTTAGTGTAATTTCGTCTCTTAAAATGTACAACTAGAAGTGTATGAAACCAACATAAGAAAAGTAGGAGTGAAGTTTTTTTACATTTTTATGTGTAATGTAGTCCACCGATCTATGGGGCGAAATGCAAAGTTAAATTAGCTGTAACTTTTTTCCAATTAATTCCAGATAATGTTGTTTTGCATATCTGGAAAATAGAGGTAGAACTATCCCCAAATAAGCTGTAAAAAGTGGGTTATTCAGTGGGTCTTAAACTGCAATTTAACCAGTCATTTGAAAACATCCACGTGCATTTATGATAAATTTTGGTTAGGTTAGGTTATAGTTACGCCTCTCTCTCTCTCTCTCCTCACCTGGCAAACGTTCCCAGCCTTCTTAACTGAGAGGGCACACACGCCTTTGTCAGTGGAATCCTGGCTGCTGCTGGTGAAGTAAGAGACTCTCGCAGAGGACGAGCCACCACACGTCTTCTCAACTATGTACACGGCGGGGAGTAAACATATGCGTATACACACATTAGCGAAAACATAACAAAACACACATACACACACATTACAAGGGCATTTACACACACACACACACACACATTACAAGGGTATTTACACACACACACACACACATTACAAGGGTAATTACACACACACACACACACACACACACACACATTACTAGGGCATTTACACACACACACACACACACACATTACAAGGGTATTTACACACACACACACACACACACACATTACAAGGGTAATTACACACACACACACACACACACACACACACACACACACACACACACACACACACACACATTACTAGGGCATTTACACACACACACATTACAAGGGTATTTACACACACACACACACACATATTACAAGGTTATTTACACACACACACACATTACTATGGCATTTACACACACACACACACACACACATTACAAAGGTACATACACACACACACACACACACATTACAAGGTTATTTACACATACACACATTACTAGGGCATTTACACACACACACACACACACACACATTACTCGGGCATTTACACACACACACACACACACACATACACATACACATTACAAGGTTATTTACACACACACACACACACACATTACAAGGGTATTTACATACACACACACACACACACACACACACACACATTACTAGGGTATTTACACACACACACACACATACAGTAGCGCGGGTCACTCACAGACACAACACTCGCCCAGGCCGAGGGAACACTTGCCGTCCACAGTGCCGCCTAACCTACTACACTGGAAGTAAGGAAGACACGCGCCGTCCTTCCCAGAGGCCACACACATCTTGGGATTCACCACCAGGAACACTGCAGAAGGACACATACTCACACACTGTATATAAGGGGTTAAGTTATCGTACTCAAGGTGTTAAGTGATCGTACTCAGGGGTTAAGTTATCGTACTCAAGGGGTTAAGTTATAGTACTCAAGGGTTAAGTTATCGTACTCAAGGGGTTAAGTTATCGTACTCAAGGTGTTAATTGATCGTACTCAGGGGTTAAGTTATCGTACTCAATGGGTTAATCTTACTAAAGGGGTTAAGTGATCGTACTCAAGGGGTTAAGTGATCGTACTCAAGGGGTTAAGTTATCGTACTCAAGGGGCTAAGTTATCGTACTTACATTTAGCATCACGGTGTGTAGAGTTGAAATGTTCCGTGGGGGATGCAGTGACTCGGGGGGCAGCAGCACCCAGCACCAGCACCTTCAGTAGTACCATCACCCGGGTCATCCCTCCTACAGTATAACCTGAATACAAATTACAACATACAGAGTAACCTTTCAACAACACGTGAAATATTGTTATTCTATTTTCACGTTATGAGTCATTATGATGTCATCTTTATCCCGGACAACTATCAATCTTCAGTGTTTGAGTTGGTAGATGGTGAGTAATATTAGTTTTATTATTATTATTATGACTACGTGAATGAACTGGATAGAGATATGTTTGACAAGTGTTGGTAAAAAAAATAGTGATAATCCCTATTGAATGGTTGTATCCTCGTTCGTCATTAGAGTTAAATAATATTCGTCAAGGGATAAAATAATAGTCATCAAAGGGTTAAATTTTCGTCCTCAGAGTTAATCACTAATTAATCACAGGTAAGGGGAGGCTTTACTATATACTCATTTTTTTTCATTAATTAACTTTAACACACGTCAATATTATTATTATAGTCTTACTGGAGGCGACGAGAAGAGTGGCGTTGGGTGTTGTAACTTGTGATTGCAGTGAACTACCGACTCAATCCTTTTATCACGGTAGATGGCGATGGCTGCTGGAGGATGATGGCCCAACAGCAGACGCAGAAAAACAGTGATGAAGTGCGACACCAGCAGACAACAGAGAGAGGATGGTGGCGGGTGTCTGGGGCAATTGTGAGGTAAGGCTGATCCTCCCTCGGCGTCTTATAGTTGTATGTGGTGAAGTTGTGTGAGAAGGCGTCACTTCTCTCAACCAGGTGCTATGTTGACACTGCTCCAGTACATACACAGTTATACTTCACACTATCTGCAATATAGAAAGCTCACCCCCCCCCCCCCACTCTCTCTCTCTCTCTCTCTCTCTCTCTCTCTCTCTCTCTCTCTCTCTCTCTCCAGCTAATTTACTGGATAAGTGATAAATGATAGAACAAGTCTACCATATAAATTAACTGATGAAGAAGGGGTCTTGGTAATGTGACCAATACTAGAGTTATCCTTCAATGTTAAATGTTATGTTCGTCCCTAACCAAATGTATAATATAAATAATTAATGCTGACTTTATGTTGTAGTAATAACCTAGACCACCACCCACTCATACACGCACTCTACAATCGTACACATTCTTAATTACTTACTCTACGCACACTTCATTTATTCAGTCTGTTATATCTTCATCTCACATGTTTCGTAGTTGAGTATGTAGTTCTGTCAATCCTGATTCACTCATACATAGTTGAGTGTTTTATTAAATGTCTGGGTGTTTGTGTAAAAATATGTGTGTGATATGTTTATGTTTGCGTGTGTGTGTGTGTGTCGTGTGTATTAACAATAGGAACTAGCCAGCGGGTCTGTGTCACTAGGGGTCGCTTTCTCTCTCTCTCCATGTCTCCCGTGAAGGTAAACACACAATACGCTTTAGGTTCGTCGCCCTCCTTAGAAAATGATGACGTCACAGTTTGTTTACAGTGAGAGTGCGATAGTCAGCAGTAAGGATAAGAATGATAGTTTATATTGTTTATATTCCTTGGGGAGAAAGATAGCCGGAAGATAATACTATACCAGAATAAGATACATATTGTTTGCTGGATATAGACAGATAGATTACTATAGATTATAAATAGATACGAGTAGATTATAGACAGATATACTGTAGACGTACACACAAACTCTCTATGGGAATAAATATGTATTAGTTTAAACGCAAGAGAAACAAATAACCGAACTGCTAAAATGTTAAAAGGCCTTGTATCTCTTCTTTACGATAAAACACAACATCTAGCTGTGACGTGGTAGTAGTATGCTGAAATTATTGTTTTTTCCTGCATACACGTAAGAACTAAATCACATACCGTCTGTTGTATATTTATAAGTAAAATGAGGTGCTGAGGACGAAAGGAACGAAACCACGGAGAGTGAGTGAGAGGGAGGGAGAGTGAGAGGGAGGGAGGGCGAGGGGATGGGGTGTGTGTGTGTGTGTGTGTGTTTTCCTTGCCGTCGTGGTAGTGGGGGAGGGAGGCAGCTCCTCTACTCTATAAGACAGTACGTTATTGAGCAGCCCTCCTAATTAGCCAGCACAATTAACAAACATTTTCCTCAGTATCGCTCATTAGCACCCTTCTCTTTTACATATTTTATGCATCTCCAGCACATTTCCATTTACACTGACGGCAATTTTGTAAATAGAGGAACATAAAGTATAGAGGCATAGCACTAGCTGGTCCTGCGCATCTTCGCATCGCGTGTAGAAACAAACTTTAACAATTTTCAGCTCAGTAAGTTAAAACCTGCTTCAATTTACCTCTCAAGGCAGCCATTTATCGCGTAATTCATACTCCAACACGTATTCGTCAATCCACTTCATATCGGAAAACATGGGAATGAACGATATTGAGTAATAAATTTGTAATCGCCATACGGCAACAGGAGCTTCTTGAACCAATGGTGGAGGGGAGCGCGGCCCACCCAACACCCGCCTTTATGACGTCCTGTTGAAAAAGCGCCCTGAAAAAGTCAGTGATGTGTATCGCCTGTGGTTTTGAGGTCACGGGTTCACTTACGCACAAGAGCTCTACTTCTCATATATTTAGTGGGAAAGTCGCCCTTATAATCCTGGATGGCCTTATCTTACAAGTTCACTAAACCTTAAGATACCTGAGTAGCAATCGGTCAATTGAAATATTTTATGGAGACTAAATTTGGCGCTCTTATTTGATTCTCTAAATATGTTTTAATTGCTTTAATTGATTTTTATACAATGTATAAGGGATAATTATATCAATTATCACGTATTACAAACGTGAAGATGTGTTGGTAAAAAGGAAAGTTTGATTATCACGCGAAAAAAGGATCTACTTAATATTGGAGCTCTAGGCACGTTGCTCGGATTGAATAAATTCCTACAGTCCTACTTAACATCATCCTGTAACACAAGAGCAATATATATTAAAACTTATCGTTCTGAATTAGTGTACTGAAGAATATACAATGACAAAGAAACGTGAGCGAAGACAGTGAATAACACAAGGTGCGTGTACGTGTGGTCTCTCCTGTGAAGCCCTCCAACAATACGCACATACACACACACGAGATGGGAGATGCACGCATCCCAGCATCCCTGTGACATTTGACGTGAAGATGAGCTCTCCACTGTCTCTTAACTGCCCAATTCTGGATAGCATACCATAAGGTTAGGGTGTTGGCTGGTGTGGCCAGGCTGGAGTAACACAGCTGTCTCGTGGGACGGTGCAGTTGCCAGCCACCGCTTGAGACTCGCTCACTCAGCTGTTTTTAAATAATGTATTCAAGTATAGTTATGCTTTTAGTAGTTTTAACCATAATAAATCAAATGATCATAAAAGATATCTTGTTTACATTGACTACAGGTAAATCATACACTCATCATTAACAAGAGAGACGTGAAATATTGCGGTAGACGAAGCTCAAGCAGCCCTGTGCTATTACACTATTATCCGTGACGTGTGCTGCTGGCCAAGCTTTCATTCCAGTAACACAATGATTTATTCATATCTTCACTATAATTCAAGTTAGTAAATTACATAGATAAGCTCCAAGTTGTATCACCTCAGGAACATTCTTCTCTTATCTCCAGCTAAACTTTTACAGGATTTCCTGAAGAATTTTATTTATTATCGTTGACTGACATTTTCACTTTCACAGGCAACTAGGATTCCGGACTCCTGATCACACAATGTATGTTTACAAGTACAATTGTCTGGGAATTTCCTAGAGTTGTCGGGTGAAACACAGTCCAGGGTGAAGTACAGCTCTTGCCCGGCCCTGCTGACTGGCGGCATCCTCTTGTCAGTCAGGCGAGTGTTGGAGTGTAGGTGGCGGACTGTACCACACTGATTACCACACTACCACTCTCGTGTTGTGGGGCCCTGCTGGGTGTTCCTCCCCCACACCTGCACCACTGGTAGTGTTGTGGGGCCCTGCTGGGTGTTCCTCTTCCACACCTGCACCACTGGTAGTGTTGTGGGGCCCTGCTGGGGTTCACTGTGGCAAGACTAGTTATTTCAGGTGACATTCGTATGTCTAGAAAGTTCCTGTGAGCTGCGTCGACGTTTCTAGATCCTCACAGTAAATTCAAAACTGTTTTCCCTTCGAGACAACATGACGGTACCTTATGTTCGCGGTTGTTGTGTATTGTTCGGGAAGGATGCGTGTTCAGGTGAACACTTTAATTCTGCTGTGTTCGGGATTGAACCTGGGAGCTAGAGCCTGACACCTCTACCACTGACCTACACCCAGCTGGAGGACGCTAGTTGTCAGACCTCTCATTTAAGTCCAATTGTTATTTACACTAAGAAATTGTTTGGCATAAATTTTTTAAAGTCTAAATATTTTTATCTGAGGCCCCAATACCCCTTGTTTGTCTGTGTGAAGTTTTTCTTCAATTTATTCGAATGCTCAGTGTTTTACGCTGCGGCCATTAAATGCTTAATACAGTACTTGAATATTTCATGTAACCAAACCACATTTTTCGATGAAATTTTAAAAACTTATTTATATTTTTTTTTTCCATTTGGGTGCGGGCACACCTCGTATTGCCCTGAATGTTGCTCTCATGTCTAGGTACTTCATGCCAAAGTGTGTAACAAAGAACTGGCCGGGTGCCCAGCCTGGTGAGTAAACTGACAAGTGGTGTAGAGGATAAACTAAAATAAAAGTAAGGGGTGAGACGTGCTCCCTGCTGAGTCACACTGGCAGGCGCTAACGAAGATCTCCAGTGTGGGTCCTTTCAGCTCCAGTCATATATGGCACCGCTGGTCAGCCCTACAACACGCTCTCAGTCAACATGATGATAAGCAGCTTTTTTTTTTTTTTATCTTGACATGAAAATTCAAGATCTGTCATTATAGTTTCCCACACTCAATGGTTTATTTGTCATTAAACAGAAATTGAAAAACGTAAACAATAACAAGAGATCAAATGTGTAAATATGATTTTGCTATAAGCTTTTTTAACAACTCGTGAGATGTCTATGGGTCAATAGATTTACTGTTCACTTGTTTGTATACCTACTTTGCGTTATTTTACCTTGTCCAGCACCGTCTAAGTACTCGTTGAATCAATGTAAATTTGTTTAAAGTTTTTTTCTGACTGAATATGTCTCTACTTCCCAACTGTTGACTAGAGAGTTTTTATTTTGATCTTTAAACTAATATCAAAATTATTATATTCACATTTTTAATTAAACATTGCATGAATGATTATATAATTATTCTACACAAAACCGATACAGTGATGAATAATTATGTGTGTTATGTAATACAGTACACCGATATATTTGCCCAGTAACCCCAAGAAAAATTTGCGTGTGAATGATGGAAAATGTTTTAGTTACCCATTAACGTTTTCTATCATGAGTGATCCTTTATTTAATATTAAGTGAAATTATACAAGCAAGCCAGACACGTAGACTCTTTCGTTCATTGTTGAGATAGTAAAGTCAAGTCATTCTTATAACTGATTTTGATTAGAACAAAACTGGTGATAAGAGAAACACGTTTACAGCCCGAGTTATCCCCCCATCAGCTCAAGCCCCAACACCCAGACTTATGGCGCCCTATCGAAAGAGTCCTCCGAAACCCTTTGTTTAGCGCGTTTTTCGCCACGGGAGCTCGTTTTCCGCGGTATAAACATATGACGCACTGTTTGTCGATTCTGGTCGCACAGCTTGTACGCTGCAGTAATGTAGGTGTAGAAATAAGCTCGTATAACCAGCGTGTTTGTCGAGTTTAAACTGTGTTGGCTATAAAAATATATAGATTGTATGCCCTTTTTTTGTACCTACTGTATAAGGATCACTTAACTATTCTAACCATGTTTGCTGTGCTCGCCGCATCTTACTAATTCATTAATCAGCCATCTCTTTGTTCACTGTTTTCTTTAGAAATGTCAGTAAATTGAACTGAAACAGTTTATTTAGCCAGAAAACACAGATACAGAGTAGATAATAATAACAATATTAACATGGCTGAGCCAGTTGAGAACCTGAGCTCTCCTGTAGGCACCTGATATACTGTGTACTATACATTTATCTCAAGGAAGTATTATGTAACATTTAATATCATCTGGAATAGTACATACAGCATGGTGGTAATAAGAACATCTCATAATGTTACCACGGTCATCACTTCAATATTTATTTATTTTATGGAATTATTTTTTTTTGTATTTATATTATAAGTATATACATAAATTACAGTGGAATTGAAAAACACAAATATAATGGGGCAGCAGTACAACATGGGTTGTACAGTATTAAGGTTGAGCAAGAGGACAGAGCTGTCAGGATTATGTCTAGTTGGCATATATTATATATATTTATTGCAATGGTAATTTCTTATCTATTTACATGATAATTTCCGATAAAACGGTTTTGATTGTACAATAAAAGTAGGTACTGTAAATACAGTAGGCATTACAAGAAATATTAATACTTAGACAATAGATATGTTTTGAGAGGTGATTTAAAGTTGGGGAGCGTAGTCTTCGCTGGGATGGCTGGGGTAAGTTGTTCCACACCTTCACACCAGGATAATTTATGGAGGTCCGGGACTGAGAGGAGCGCATGGGGGGTGGTCTTAATAGCTCTGGGTGCCTTACGTTGTATCTCTGCTTATTCTGGAACTGGAAATAATTACTGTCAAGCAAGTGATTGATAGATTTGTAAACAAAGAGGGCACAGCAGTAGGTGTTAATATCTTCGAATTTGAAAATTTTCAATTTAGCAAATTTTTCGTTTGTGTTATCTGTCTTTTTCAAGTAGGTCATTGTCAGTACAACTCTCTTTTGTGCAGTAACCAGGGATTGTGTTTTTGAGGAGCCAGAGGGACTCGACTGTAAATAACCACATTGTTGGCTATCCTTAGTCGAATCGACCTGTCCACCATTGTTAGCATACCTACAGCCTGCACATTATATTTATAACAGCATTGTCTATGTACCTGCATATGCTGAAACAATGTAAACATGTTTGACGATTTTACTGAAAGAATAAAAATATTGATGTACAAATACTATAAGTTAACGAAGGAGACAGAAGTTCAATGACAATACTGCATGATTTTTTATTATTATTTATTTAGCTTCATCAACTTCCCAACCGTTCGGGCGGTTGGTCTGTTCTTTGTTACCATGTTATGACCTCTTGTACAGTGTTAATTATGTCAAAGCTAAGAGCAAAACAAAAAATAGTTTTCCTCTGGATTATCTCATAATAATGTATTGCTAATGCAGTATAAGACAAAGATAAAATTATACAATTGCCTTAGGACATCTTCCATTGAGTTGAGAATACAAAAGGGATCATTTAAGTCACAATGGCAGCAATAGTCTACAGCTATGTGGCTCAGTGGGGCCCCGTGGCTACGTCTGTCGTCATGTTTAACTTCTGAATTATCTCCCTGGGCGTTAAATTCTTCTTCACTCCATACCTGGGAGGAGCCGTGTAAGTGGTGTCTGCCGCGTACAACTCCAGGACACTCGCTGCCCCACTAATCTAAATTCCTCGACGTCGACCAGGCATGAAGCCCATCGATACCCCAGTGTTTCTTGCCCACCATACATGCCTTCGTGTTACCCACAGAAGCTCCTTTTTAAAATAAAGTTGTCAAGTATTCGCCGGACGAGGACTCATAGCGAGACTGTGGGTGTACCTCCTGGAATGTCTACACACAGCAGCTGCCCAAATATCCACAAAAGACCATACTCCAGTTATAACTAAATACGGGGAGCTGGTGAAAAGGCTGGAGAAGGTAAAATAAAGAATGTTAGCATGTATGTATGTGTCAGGGAGGGAGGAGGGGTGATAAGTAGCCCTCTGTAAGCCAGCTGACTCCATCTGACCCTCTTGTTTGTCCTCCACGTGACCCGTTTTTCTTAGCCCACACTTGTTTATTCTGCCTCGAGAGACGTAATCCTCCTTCCTCGGTGTTTTACAATTGTGTGCGACCATTGTGATTTCTCCGCGTTAATAAGGTGAACAAATAAAGGGTCTCTGTTCCTCCGATGTCCCGCCGTATCTCATCTTTGTTATTGCAAGTTTCCCTCCTCCACACACACACTAAAAAGACAAAGCAAAAGAGAGTGAACGGCTGTGAATGTAAAGAGTGTGCACGCCAGTAAAGATGAACGTCATTGGAGATGAACGCCAGTATGAATGAACGCCAGTAAAGACGAATGCCAGTGAAAATAAGCGCCACTAAAAACTATCGCCAGTACAGATGAACGCCAGTGAAAGTAAATGCCCTTTGAAAATAAACCCCATTAATAATGAACGCAAGTACTTAAGAATGCTAGCGGCAGTGGCAGTGGTTACTAAGCTTTGCACAACACTACTTATTACTCCCCAACTTAATCCAACAAGAGGTTTATATTTAATAAGCTTTTATGTTAAATAATAGTGTTAATTACTTACTAACCTAGTGTGAGCATTATAAGCGCCATAATACATTATAACATCAACCCATTAGAACTTGTATTTCCTATATTAAAAAAAAATGTTTGAACCATATGTAGGCGATAGGAAAACATATTAAAAGTTATAGATCTGTTTAATTAATTTTTCTCTAAACTAATTTAATGGTTAGACTGAAAAAGAAATATATAAACTATTTTGCATATGGTATAAACTTGAACTGACAATACAATGTAAACAAAACTTGAGACTCGAACGCCATCAGCTGTCGTCTGCAGAGGTGCCAAGATGTCAGGGAAGACCAACAGGGCCAAGTGTTTAGAGACGGAGATAGAGAGGAGCAGAGAAGAATCAAACTGGAAGAAGGTTATAGAATTAGCGGAACACCTGAAGGCAAGGAATCAACCTGGTTTAGGTAAGTGGGGGGGGGGAAAATTTCATGGTGTGGTAGAAGGTGACAGCTAAACCCAGGCCAAGGCTACTCCCCCTCTGAAGGTAGCCCGTCACTGAGACTACTCCAGCAGAGGCCAAGACGCTTTTTCTTGCATTACATAATACTTAGAATTCGAATAAATATATAACAAAAATGGTGATAGCTTACAAAGTAATAGTTAACCTGGAGTACCTGTATCTGCACTACTACTGAAATACAGTTTATCTTTTTCATTACGTTAGTTTAGGTTGTGTTGGATCAGTTGCTTATTTTAATAGATGTGTTGTAAAAGTTTTGGCGAAGATAGAATATGGAAATCCTAAAATTTAAAACATTTATGAGATCACCAAAAGAATCTCCACCCGTTTATTTCTCCTAAAGGCTAACCACCTTAAGGCTAACCTAACCTAACCCTCCACCTCCAAATGGTGTTATGGTGTTATAGTGGCTATTATTTAGGTGAATAAGATCTTCTGGTGATCCCATTTGTGTGACTCATGAGAATGAACAACTTTTGGAAGGTTTTCTCAAAGAAAATACTTCAACAATGTTTAGAAAATAAGTGGTGGAGTGGCCACACCTGTACGCATGTTTTTTCTGTTTTTTTTTTTTTCGTTCTGAACGTAAATCTATGTTGATGTGGTAGCTTCCAGTCAACCAGAAATTACTTAACAACATTATGTATTTTATGAAAGATTTGAGCATTTTGAATATGAAATTTAAGACTATAGAATAATTAATTTTAATTAATTTTGTATATTCTGTACTGTACCATATTACTGTACATGAGGGTAAATGAGGAGAAATTGGACAATCAGGCAACTGGTTGAATGACTGTGCTGTTGGGTGTGTAACAAGTCTAGTTGTTTTAATGTGAGTTTGAGGTAAATATTTTAACCATGCATGGAACTTTCTATTTATTCATATATTGTATAGGGAGATACAGTAGAGCCCCCCAAAAATACAAAAATAAAAATTTTACTCTACAGCATTTTCATCAGAAATATATATATATATATATATATATATATATATATATATATATATATATATATATATACATACTGTATATATATATATATATACAGGTAGTCGTCGACTTACGACCTATGCGACTTACGTCTGTTCGACTTTACGACCGGCGGTACGACAGTTTTGGCCCCAGCCTCCTGGCGCTGCCGGGAGCTGGAGCCGCGCGCATCCCCGCGCTCAATTACAAACACGCAGTGATTTACTTAAACCTGACGACCGTAACAATAATGAACAAAGAAAATGTTGATAAAATATGACTTAAAGATGATTATATTATCATTACACATTATAATATACGTAAGGTAATTAAATTGTACTGTAGTATGCAGTGATTTACTTAAACCTGACGACCGTAACAATAATGAACAGAGAAAATGTTGATAAAATATGACTTAAACATATTATCATTACACATTATAATATACGTAAGGTAATTATAACATAGGCCGACTTACGGCCAGATCAACTTACGACCGGGCGGCCGTAACCAATCTAGGTCGTAAGTCGACGACTACCTGCATATATATACTGTACAGTATATATATTGTTTGATTTCACTTAAGGAAATGCAATTTTGATCACACAATGTGGGAAGGGCTTTGAAGAGGGAAATTGTGGGGTAAAGCATGCAAAAAAACTGCCGAAACAAAACCCAATGACTCCAATATCAGTATACAGTAGTAATATCTCTGTTAGCCGGAATCCCTCAAACCCGGAACTCTCCGGGAATTGAAATTTTCTTGGAAAATTCCTAGAAAATTTTCCCGATACCCAGAACATTTTGGGGACGAGGGAGTTTTTTTTCCAAGTTTGAGAGATGAAATTCGAGTGCATTTTCCGTAAATTCTGAGAAAAAATTTCCGGTACCAGGAAAATTCCAGGGATGGGAAATATTTTTCCGGGTTCGAGAGATGATGTAATGGGCAATTTCTGGAACTAACAAGAATATTTTTCCACTCCCCTGAAAATTCCGGGGATGAGTGATATTTTTCCGGGTGCACGAGAGCCGTCTCGTTACCCGGAAATCTCTCATTCTGTGAAGGGCTCTGCACCAATTGTTCTGGCTAACGGAGAGAAACCACAAGGACCTAACCCCCTGATGTGTAAACCTAAACTAACCCAACAAGACAAAACTCGAAAAATACAAATTTCCAACGAAGCACAATAATTTCACGCACACGAGTATCACGTGACATCGACACGTCCGCTGATTGGCTGAGTAAGAAGTAAACAATGCATATCTCTGCGAACTTGTGCTCTCTTCATGAAAAATGTGAAAATAACTTAAAAACTACAAATTTCAGAGGGAAGTGCTATAGAGTATTTGGGGTTTTTTTGGCTGTACTGTACAATAATAACAAGTTTTTTCAAATAAGAAAGTTTGTCAAATTAGTAATTTAACTTTGTGCATAATTTAAGGTACTGTACAGTGATACATAAGATTTAATAAAATGTATGGGATAAACAGTGAAAATGGCCAGGAAAAAACTTAATTTGTGAAATTGCCGCATTACATTCTCATAGGGACCCTATTTTACTCTCATCCGACCAGAGGATTTGAACCTCTTGCCACAGTGGTGAGAGACAAGCTCACTCCTACTGCCCCACCAACAACATGAATATGAGTTAGCTCAACCTCGTCATGGTGAAAATGACTCCAGTTGTATAATAAATCAGAAAACATCAGACCTATGAGTGATGTTTCATCCTGTAAACTCCAGTAATAAAGAGGTTCCGCAAAACTTCACTTATACAGTACTGTACAATGCCTATACAAAAATTATAAATTTCTTATATCAGTTGCTGAAAAGGTTATACTGTACCTGTATTTATTAGATTTGTTATTTTCAGTCTTAAAAAATCATATGCATATTTTTCTAACTCAAGTAAACCTCTTTAATTTTGGAAGGTAACTCAGATTGTAATAGGTTAATGGAATCACATAAAATTGAATTGATATATTGATTTTTTTCTTCCAGAGACCTTAGCAAACTTCCTCATTGGAGAAGGAAAACTTGAATCATACTTGGAGGAACACCCACCCACAGAGAGCAATATCCCCAAAGCTAAGAATGGTCTGGCTGAGGCACGGAGGTACCTGCACATGTGTATTGGAGAGCCAGCCAAGAAGGTGAGATGGGAAATAAATCTTAAAATTTCTCTGTGTACTGACAGCAATATTACTAACCCATCTTGTATTAACTTTTTATGAAACAGATGAACCTAATCTAACCAAATCTACCAGTTCAGAATAGGTTTGGATGGTGTTTTTCACTTGAAGAATACTAAATGGTGTTCAGTCCTTTTCATGGTATTCTTTTAACATCAACTATTTTTCATCATGACAAAGGTGATGACTGCAGTAGATATATTTGTATTCTTGTGTGTGTATGTGTGTGTGGTTGCTGAAGATTCAGTTCATCACACATAACGAGGCACTAATTCGTCTGGTACTGTATTCTCCAGTTGACTAAGAAAAGACTAGACAAGCTTTGGGTAGGATAAAATATCATGTTTGGCTATAGAACATTGATTGTTGTATGAGCCATTATGGTGTTGAAATAGCATCAAAGAGGAAAATTCAGAGCCTTTATCCAGAATTAAAGTAAGTACAATTACGAACTACTGTATAATTAGAATCATACTTAGGATAATATTCGTCATGCTAAGTTGTGATATATCTGAATGGGTGATGAAATAAAGTGGTGATGTTGTGGTGAATAATGTGGCAGTTGTAACTCATCAGCAGACAGTAGGCAGTGAAGATAACTAATTTACGAAGAGACATCATCAAGGGAGTGTGTGTGTGAGTGCTCTAGGTCCAAATCCAGTAGGGATGAATTTTGTGTTATGTTGTCATTACTGTATTTAATAAACCAATCATAAAAAAATGAAAATAAGGTTTAGCACAGTGGATCATACAAGTAATTACAGTATTTATGTTTAAGAATTAAACTTAAACCAAAGTAATTGATGCTTTAAACTTCAAAAGATTATTATGAGTATGTTGTTATTATTTTTTTAATATTAATTCTTGAACAGAATAGTTTATTTATTCTTTTAGTTATTACGGTACATGTCAGATTTATGAAAACTGTGCCTTTTAATGTACTGATGTTTCTTTATTCGTGGCATAGGTCAGTCAGCTCATGAAATCTCTGCTTGTGTCTTGATATAAATTAGAACGTGTCTCAGTCTCTACTTATGGTATTTCATTTTTAAACTCCTAATTATCAGCCATTTGGGATAAGATATGAGCGTGTAGTCACTATGGTAGGCTCAGGATGTTCATGAATGTAAATGTGAGTTCAAATATACCTGTACAGTGTAAGGTTTTCAAGCTTAGAGTTCCAGAATTCTTGACCCATAAACATGTTCTAGCAAATATAGCCCAGTTTGACTCTGATTCATTACAGTCAGCATTGTCTGGTTTGCAATTTGTTGTTGATCTATGATGGGAAATTGTAAGTCACCCACTTTGGAGCAGGAGTCAGTACCTGCTAGTGCGGTGTAAAGGATCACATTTTCTTCCCACTCCTGACTCAAACTCTGTATTTTCTCTCTTGTTTAAATGTGCACCGTTGCATTGCAGTCGGTGATAAATGATCATGTGTTTGTTTAACTGGCATCATTATTATATGTTACTTGTTCATTCTTGTGTAGAAAGTACTTAGCAGACTATTAAGTCATGCATTAAAAAAGATGTTGGCAGAATTGACTACAGTATCATTTATTTTTTCTTGTAAATAAGTAGATGAGTCATAATGTGAACACATATTCATGTTTAAATCATTTCCTTCAACAGGGAGAGGTAAGATAAGATGGAGCTGTCACCAGCCTCGTATTTCAGTTTGATATCAAAGTAATGATTGTTATGGTATTAACCTTTAATCACAAGTGCAGTATTAGTATTTTTGGTTGAAAATGTATACAGTATTTGGTCCTAGAAAAGCCATCATTGTATCCATATTCCTCTTATGATAAAGTGATCAAATTGACAAAAGTAGTACAGTATAATAGTTCAGTAAATTGTTATATGGATGTTTCATCAGAGAATCAGTGAGTCAGAGCATCGGGGCTTCTTAGTTAATAGATAGTTGCCTCTGACATCATTGGTTAGGATTAAATGTCCATTATTTCTTTTAATTTCCCTAATAATTTATTTACTGTCAGTCATTATTGTCAGATCTGTTTTTTATGTTGTACAATTAATCTTTTTTTTTTCTACTTTTTGGTCATTATTGTTTTTGTACATTAGAAAATACTGTTCAAGGATGTCATTGCAATTTTTTGACCAACGGGTTAATGTGGGTAACCTGTGAGATCCGTACCACCAAACACCCCCTAGTGACCAGCGTTAGATCCAAGAGGCCTATTGTGTAATGGCAGGATACACTGTTCAGGCTAAATGTTAGAACATGTTTTCTATTGGAACAACATTTTTCACCTAGATGGTTCTGGGTTGGATGGATTAAATTTGAACCACTGGTCTACTTTGGTCTAGTGATGATTTAGGTCGAGGTTGAAACAATTTGAACACAGAAGCTGAAGTGTTTCAGATGTTTTTTAACCATAAGAGAAAATTTGTATACAAACCTTCTAGGTATCCTACTCGATTCCAAATCATAAACACATACCTTTAGCTCTATATGTTCTGCAACTTTCCATGGAGGAAAAATTTTAAGAATACACACTGCTCAAGTTTAAGGTTCAGGTGAATGTGTGAATGATAGGAAAACATGACTTCAAGTGGTTCATAGGCATGTTATATTGTAACAGTAAGAGTAAAGAGACAGAACCATATGAAGAGAGACTTAATTTGCTTTTGTTATATGCCTTTAAAATACATTGATCCTGTGCTATTAATGAGTTAAATAAAATATCTTCATTACAATCCTCTAGTACATGATTGAAGAAATTTTGCCTTGTCTCTGGCTTGTTGATGAGGATTATCTTTCAAATAAATACTGGAAAGAAGCGAGTGGTGTTCCTCAGCTAAAGTTTTTGTCTTTAAGTATCTTAATGAAGAGCCTGACAATCTAAACTGTATGGCTTTTGGAAATAAATAAGATCAGCACAATCTGTTCGAAAAATTGTAATCCCTGATTGACTCTTACACTATCTTTAGTGCCAGGGGACCTCCACAAACCATCTCCTAACTGGTTAAGAGTCTCACAGGCTTGTTGCAATGACCCATAAGTCATAATTTAAGAATTGTCCTAAGAAATACCATTTGATGACTGAAGAAAAGAAGATTGGCCTAGTTTCCTCCTTCCTCCCTTGGCAGGATCACAAGTGGGCAGAAACTGAGAGAACTTCTTTATAAAACTGAAGAAGAGGGTTTGAAGCTTGTTTGTTACTACAGTCAAAGGAGTTTTATCTCTTAACCTGAATCTTCATTGGACCTAAGTCAGCCATTGTTTCAAATGGTTTTTCTCAACCCTGAGCCATCTGGATAAAAATTGCTATTTAATCTAAAACATTTCATGTGCGTGCGTGCGTGCATGCATGCGTGTGTGTGAGTGAGATAAACGGTTTATTAATAGAGTTGCAGCCGGTGGCTGAAAATATACAGACTTGCATTTGATTTAGACATAATGATATAATATGCATTGAATACATTTACAAGGCTGTACAGAACATAAATCAGGAGTTGTTTATTATTTTAACAATAGATGGGATGGTGCTATTCTTATATCTATTGGTGTGGGCTATTATGGGCTGAATTTTGTTGTAGTGGCGGACTGCGCGAGGTGGGTGAGGGGCTGCCAGTGGCAGGAGGTGGCGATGACGAGGGTGGTGCATTAGTTGGCTGCCAAACCTTTCCAGTGCTTGGTGGTGGAGGTCACTGAGGGATGGCATTTCCAGGGTGGAGAGAGCGTTGGTGTAGCCAGAGTATTCTGCGCCGAGCATGATTCTGCAGGCCCTTTTCTGTGTGTGTGTGTTTTGTGTGTGTGTGTTTTTGCCCAGATAATATATCCTGTCATTAAGCAATAGACCCCGTCATTTAAAGGGTATTTAAGAGTATAGATCTTGCAGGTCACTCCAGTTGGTTATGAAGTAGAATCCCTATGTCAGTCCCTCTTGTTATTTAATTCTCTTATTAGTCAGAATTAGTATACTGTACTGGTATTCCTGCAAAATGGTCAGTGTAAAAAAATACCACTAACAAAACTGCAGACCTTTATTTTTCAGGCTACATGAATCAACTAAACCAATCCTAACCTAACCAACTTCACTTTTGATTGTTAGGTTAGATTTGGATCTGTTTAAAAATAATTAGACAATCTAGCCTGTGGTATTTTGATAACACTGGCCACCTTCTGGTCTCCCAAGTACAGAACTGACTTTAAAAATCCGTGATGAGTTTGATGACCCATCTGTTATTATGAAGAATGAGTTTTCCTCTCGATATATTTTGTCAATGTCACATTCAGTATCAAAGAGGAATTTAGTACTGCTTTTCATTTCTATTAATGTGTAGATATAATTGTTGCACCATCACTTATATACGTGTTGCACCTCTTGAAAGTTACAAGCCAATGGAGCAGGAGCTGAAATTTTGATATCATCTTACTTGACGATTGTTATCTAATGTTGGTACAATTTTTTGTTTAATTTTATCAATACATCATCATATTTCCACTAGAATTGAGATTTTTATTGGACATTGATTAGTCCAAGAAGGCTCTGGGTTATCAGTAAGTGACGGAAGATTTAGCATCACCTGTAGACCTGGGGTGCTGGGCCTAATGAGCTATACTGTAGTACAATAGTTGTTGTTATTTAGTAAGTTACCATAACATAACACCTTCTCTGATGTTCTGTAACTACAGTTTGCAAAAATAGTGTGACTAGTTTCACTCCTAATTTCCATATACCTCAGATACGAGTTGGCTTTTGTTCGTCAGATTGTTTGAATTATTATGGGCGGTTTGTGAACACGATATTCTTGCTTTTGTCATATGTTAATGCTTAGTGTGCACTAGAGCATTTTTTCTCAAAAAGCTTATGCTTCTGTGGGTGAAAGATCGTCGTTACAGTTGCATCCTGGCAAAATGTTTATGCTCACAAATATTTAAACTTTCAGGATTTATGTATGTTCATAGTACTGTACAGTACTGTACTTGACACTGCAGTATTATAATGAACAAAATGTGTGCATCTTTAATAACGAATTCTGTTGTGTCTGACCTCGATGAAAGGATCTATAAGACCTACAGTTTAAGATTTTATAAAATATACTGTCTGGTGAAAATTGAATATGAATACAGTACTGTACTGTATATAGGGACAGTCACCAACAAAACTGGCACCCCTCTCCTTGCTCTATACTGAACCTGAAGCCAATAAAACATTTTCAGTGAAGCATTTCAGTCAGGTTCATGTGTGGCACAACAGATGGCACAGTACAGTACTGTAAAAGTCTAAAGTGAGAGAATGAGAGCAATCTTTGTTGAGCACAATCCTTCCTTGCCTTCCCGTCTCTCCCATCCCTATACAGTACTACACCTAATTCTCCTCTCTTCACTCTGCCTCCCTTCCCCCAACCCCCTCCTCCTCCCTTCAGACTTTACTGCACTATCAGTTGTGCCACACAAGGGCCTGACTGAAATGCTTCATTGAAAATGTTTTATTGGCTAAAAATTGTCTTACATATCATTTTATATAAGTTTTGTGGTAGAATTTTTTCTTAGGAACATATCTTTACTGGTGTATACAGGAACGAAAGTCAGTGGGAAATTTGCATTCAAGATACATAATTTTGGTGTGCGAAGGGTTGCCTGTAGTGAACTTTATTAATTAATTTCCTGTTGGTCATACCAGTTACCAAAATTATAAGAGAATTATAAGAGTGTACTGTATGTAAAATAGAAGGGTTGAGCAAATACTATATAGGGGGGGGGAGGGGCAGTAATGACTGGAGAACACAGTGTCACGTGATGTTTGGAGTCTGACGTGTTGCTGGTGGATGATGCTAGGTTATGTTACATACATGACAGGGGTAAACCAGATACTGTATATAAACCCAAATGTTACACTAGTATGAATGAATGAAGAGAAAAGGTGTTTGCATGTACGTATGTGCTCTTAATTCAGGTCACTGCATTAAGTGGGAAAAGGCTTGAGTAAAAGCAAAGTTATAATGATGCCAGTAAATGAAAATAGCCAATTCATTATGTTTTTGTAAATATCCTTTACAAAATTAAGCACTTGGAAGCACTAAATAAATGTGGTGATCACAGGTGGTGGGGGAAAGTGGTTCCTCAGCAGTATAAGGATGTGTGTTTAAGGTCAATACAGTTCTTTTTCCCCCTGGGTTATTTTTAGATTGTAAAAATGCATACTGTTAAATTCCCATACAGCATAAACTAGTACTACAGTATTTACTTTGTTTGTGGCCAACCTGTATTAAATGAAAAAACTTGGGAGAGTAAGAAAAATATATCTACCCGTACATCGTATAAAGCTAATGAAACAAAATTTTAACTTTAAACACTAGTATAATGCAACAACTTTACTGGGTTTTTTATTTACTATGGATCAGATTGGAGAATATGGGCACAGGCCATCTGGTGACATTCCTAAAAGTTAGAAATACAGAAATTGTTTCCAGGTGCTTATTTTAAATTAGTTTCATATTGTAAGTAAGTGTGCTGCACTACAATGAAGATACAGTATTTTAAGTTTTCAAGTAGTTCATGAAAAATATCAACAATACTTACAAAATAATGGGGCTAAAGTTGACCTGTCTGGTTTGGGGAAAGTTAACAGAATTTACTCCAGAGTTCACATTTAAGTTGTACTGTATTTGTTAGTTTGGTTGTTGAGTGAATGAAATAGTCACCTTCTGCTTTCTCATTTAAGAAATAATAATGCTAAACATTTTTAGACGAAGATTATTTGGTAGTATCGTATCTGTATCCAGGTACTGTACATTACTGTTTTCAGTGGCAGCAGCAGCAGAATGAGAGATAGAGAGAACACAGTGAGAAGTAAGGATGTGGGGGAGGAATTTAGATCAATATGGAATCTGAAAATAACAGTGAAACTATTAGTGTGAGGCCAACTACACCATCAGCATGTATACTGTACTGTACCGGTAATAAATTTCTATTTCCTGCAAGAAAAGCTGACTTATATTAAGATGCTGTTCATTTAATTGGGTTATTTTGTTGTCATCATTAGAATTGACTGGATTTTTTTCCTAACTTGTATTCAATCGGTGCCAGTCTTGCAAAACTTGCTTAGCCCCTTTGTTACAACTGCTTGCTCTAGAAGTTCAGTTGAATATGTAGTACAGTACAGTATTATCATCATACATGTGTTAGATCCACCCAGGCAGGCGGTAAGGTGGGGGTAAAGCAGAGTTGGTTAATATTTCTCTTACTAATAAACTAAAATGTACACTATTAATCCATACAGGTTTTTGTAGGTAAAACAATAAGCTTTTGATAAGAAATGACAAATTGAGAAAAAATAACTCAGTCTTACCAACCTAGAGGTAGTATTGTGAACAGGTTAAGTCATGCATGGCTTTCACTTATATTTGATGTACGTTTGTATGCCTAATGTGTGTGATCATCTTGTGAAATAGATGTTGTATGACTCTAGTTCACCTGTGGCTACGTCATAGCACCGCTGCTTCTGGTAAATTTGTGGGATACTTTATTGCGTACAGTACTTGGTGCAGCAGTAAATATATACTGTACTGTACTGTACTGTACTTTGGGTAGAAGAAAATAAGCTGTGCTCTGTATTGTAATTGTTCCTATTGTTGTTGTTGGGCATCACAGTAAGTTCAAGACTAGCACTTAGGATATTTGGAAGTACAGTTTTCTGGGCACTGATTAATTAGTCTTGGCAGTCACAGTCAGACATAACTGAAAGACGGTAACTTCTAACTATTGTCATCCATCAAAAATTTCCTTGCTTCTAATTTTTCCAAAACTATTAAATAATCATTGTTGTGTAATTTCTCAGCCTATTTCCTGAATAATCTATATGAGATATTGGTATTGTGTTCCAGTAGTTTTGGTTGATCTGATGATAATGCAACACATTACTGTACAGAGGAAGCCTAATCCACTCATGCACATTCAAAGTTTTTATATATTCAAAGAAAATTTTCTTGTAAAATGTAAGACTGTAATTTAATGCTTAGAAAAGGTCATATTTTGAATCACACCTTTCACTATCCACAGTACTGTATAGTTACTGAAATGACTTGGGACTTGAATGTCATGGAGAGTAAGTTGTATGGACCTTATTGTTCTTGACACAGCTTTTGTGGGAAAATTTTAGAACTGGACTACAATAAGAGGACACCGTCGATTTGTTTTAAATCAGTGTAACTATTTTTATGCTAATAATGTTAAGCATACTGTCTAGGGTGTTTTTATAATGTACAGTCAGTGTCATGTTTTCCTTCAGTAAAGTGGTATTGTACTTGTTACTGCAGAATCTCTTCAAGGATGCAGTTACTGACGTTTTTGCTCATTGGTATTAACACAGCTTAAAACATCTGCATCTGTGTACATTATTTTCTTATCTACAGCCTCAAGTTTTTCTTTCCCAAAATTATTCATATTCAGTAATCATTCTTAATTTATAAAGAAAATAGTGAAATAATTTAGATTGTCATTAAATAATTTTCTTTCTCACAATGGTGGTAGCTGGAGGTGTCTCTAGATGCCCTGCTGCTGCTCTCCAAGCTGGAGTATGCCATGGGAGACTATGAAGGTGCTCTGGGTCGACTCGCAGCCGCGGGCCTTGACCAGCTGACAGAGAAGGCCCTCCCCACCAGGTCGCTCAGAATTGTGGCCGAGTCCTACGCAATAAAGGGTGGGACACACCGCTCATAAATTGTTTTGTGTTATTGCTGCTGTCAGGCTTAATATTCCATGTTATTTGATGGTTAATGGATTGACTAGTAAGGAATTAATTTCATAGCATTCCTTTAGGACCTTCATGCAGAAGATATTCATGTATACTGTAAAGTAATTTTAATTTATTAACAAATGGAATGTGAGATATATAGCAGCATACACATGTCTGATGTACTTAGCACATTTGCCTACCTAGAATGAATATCCTGTGCAAGTGGAAGTGTATCTAACTTGTGTTTTTGTTGTCATTAACGTTCATGGAATTTTGGCATACCGGTATTTTTCTGTAATATGTTTGCATATCCCAGTACTGTACAGTATTTTGATAGCAATTCTTTTTATTTTTCCAGTAATTATGAGTATTTAACCTCTTTTTTTACATATTATGATGAAATTTTTCAGAAAACCATCGACATTTTGTTATTTAGAATGCAGTTAATCCCTGACCTTTTGCTTTTGTGACTTTTATCTCAATTTTATATGTACTGTACTGAAAGAAAGTTAGTCATCTATTGTTTCTTGATAATTTCCGTCATCTCTTCAGGACTATGCTCGGCGCCTCAACCCAGAAACAGCAAGTATCATTTTGGAGAGAGAATATATTAAACTAGCTTATGTTCTAGCTTCTTCTGTGTATGTGATGTACTGATAGTCTGTGTGGCAAATAGCAAAGAGTGCTTTTTAGAAGACGTCATGTAATCCCTTGTTAAGGAAGTCTTCCATAGATACCTGCACGCTATCACTCAATAAAGGAACCAGAATAATATTTTGAATGATGTACTAACTACTGTATTTAGATTGATTATCATGGTTACAGCAACTATTAAACTAACAAGTTACAGTATGAAGTCATTAAGTTTATGTATATTTTCTTTGGAGATTGATTTTTATGATAAACTAATGGCAATGATTAGTACCTTTCTGATTACCAATATCTTCAGAGAGTTATGGAAATTTTGGTTTGTCTGGGTTCACTTTAATGAAGGGACTTGTTGAAAAAGGTGTGAATAGCCATTGGAATTTGTAGACTATGAGCCAACAAAAGTAGACTACTGTATAAGGCAACAAAAGTAGACTATGAACCAACAAAAAAAGACCTACTACTTTGGATGTACTGTATACTGTGTGTTGAAAGTTTTAGTTTTTATAAATAGGATATTAGAGGCCTCACCTAACTTGACCAGCATTAGGATGGACATACAGTATAGGAATCTGTATTAGTCTCTTGTTTTTATCATTAACTGAAAAATTCTTACATACACTACACCCAACAAATGTACGTATTAATACTATGGCTTTTGTTTACGGTAGAGAAGGGGGCAAGACAAACCTTCACTGGCGAATTATCAGAGATGTAGATATAGTACAGGGGTATCTTAGGTATCTTAGTTCTAGTAGTCACAGTGTGTAATGGATGTACTGTACATAGTCCATCAGTATATAGTTATTGTAAAACTCTACTGCTCTTTCTTCCATTGTTGATAGTATTCTTGGCAGTTTGTATCACTATACTTTCTCCATTAGATATTTTTTTTCTCTGTCACTGTTCTGTATATGTTGTTCCACCATTTTTCTTCTTCTCTATGATCTTTTGATAAACTCTGTGGTGTATACATGCTGAGACAGTCAACACTTTCATTACACATTCTTGTTTCTTATTGAATCCACCTGTGATAGTTGTTACTGGGTCCTTACGTGAGTTCCAAACCATTACAGTATTCAGGATGGTGTGAAGACTTTGAGGAATATTGTTAGATCGTTGATATCTTGGAACTGTGAAGGCGCTGAGGACATGTTTAGAGTGTTTTTATATTAGTATTTCTCATGTGCCATCCTCTTGTGAATATAGAAAAAAAAGTATATCTGATCTTGTTAACTAGATAATGAAGCTACACATCCCAAACATTGATCTTTAGTAAACATCTAGAAATTCAAGGTGTAGGTGAATAAAGTAGTGTTAACTGCATTATCAAAATTCTTATTCTTAGGTCTCTGGGTACAGTATTTGGATTTCTTTATGGTTAGTAACTAAACCTGATTTAAAATAGGGAGTATAGATATTAAATGGGTCTCAAACAATAAACTGTACCTGTACTCACGTTCTGGTTGTGCTGCTCCTTGATATTTAAAACACTGATTTTATATTTTTGAATGTAAGATGTTCCCATTATTATTCAGAGTAAATATTAAGATTCTGGTTCCTTGGATATTTTTATATTTTAGAATCATTACCATTGTGGTTTATTTGGGTGATGGGATTATACAGTTTCAAATAAATCAGACTTATAAATCGGAAAGTTGTTATAAATGAGGTGGTAGTGTGCTCGTATCATCTGGAAGACTCGGCAAATTTGCCTGCTGTTGTACAAGGGAGTTTCAGCATGAATTGTTGCAAAACGTTGAAGTGAAATGCTGAGGTATATATTGTAGAGAGTTCCGTAGAGGTCATCAGTATTGTCCAGCATGACTTGTCTTTACCATAAGTTTTGTGTGTCTGGAGGATACAAAGAGCAATGATTTGTTTGCTTTCTTTTAATATCAGTAATGATTGCTTTGCAGGAATCAATGTCCTGATCATCAAATAGTGAAACTTAACAAAGACTTTTTTGGATTATATTGATTAAATCTGAAAGTAGTTGATATAGCAGACAATGGGGATATGTGTATTTGGTAAGGATATTGAAATATTTAATATAGTACAGAATTATTTTTATAGTTTGTGTAGTACAGTATTTTTAAATTGAATTGTTTAGATAGTTTGCACTTAGATGAGACTTTTATTCGATAGACAAAACAGTCGGTGTTAAAAATATACCACAAACAGGACCACTAAACCGTTTATTTTTCGAACGATATTGAACCAAAACTTCTGTAGTTGAATTGTTAGGTAAAGTTTGTGGTATAACTGTCCTGTGTTTGGTGCTTCACAACATTGGCTGTCTTGTGTCCTGTAAAGGGTCACACAATGCACTAGATAACCTCAACCTCCTCCTCCACCAATTTGGTTCTGAAAATTTGTACTGTATGTATTGATAATTTGACTGAAATATAATAAAGTATTGGTATTTAAGTATTTTTTAAAGTATCATAATAAGCAGTATTTTGATCGTGAAGAATTCTGATTTTCTTGCAATCTTGTTGACAACAGAATTAAAATGTCAGAGGCGTAACTTCTTTTTTGGTTAGTATATGCTTTTTGCAACTTTTCCCTGAAAGTTGAGGGGCTCACCAGCCAGTCATGCACAAAAAAATTGTTAGCACTGCATTTGTAGAAAATGTGTTGTATATTGTATGATGTATTTTATGTTGGATAAAGTTAATGTATGTTTATGTATTTGTTGTATGTATTCAAGTACAATAAATGTGGTACAGTACTGCTTATAACTCGAAGGTGGGGGAGGTTGATTTTGGTCTGAAAATTCTAGGATATTCTGCTGACCATCTTAAAATTCAGTTAAAAAGTTGGAATAAAAACTTAGGCTAAACAAGATATGAGTAAACTTCATACTTAGGAATGTTTGGTATATTGATGCTGTTGATCAGAAGTGAGGACGACAGTGATGTTGAATTAGGGAGCGTCTTCATCAGTAATTACCTGAGAATCCAGCTTACTAACAATCATGGTAGCGTGAGTCACACGGGGTTTCAGTGTTAGCTTTTTTTTCTCAAGGCCATCAGTGATAGGTTAAACAAGGACAGACTTATGCCAGTAGCAGTGATTGTCATCTTGACATGGGTCTGTTAGGAGGTAGCAAGGCCATGAACATCCCAAATCTAGGATCTGCTATTATTTTGTCAGAAACAAAACCTTTTTACTCAATTCACATTTTATCATTCGTGGAGAGAATTACATTTTATGAGGTGACCTAAAATGTAAACAATGTGCAACCAAAAAGGTAAAATGTATAAAGTTTTCACTTTAGTAAGTCCTTTAGTTTGAGGCATAAACGTTCAATCTATGTACTGTATATTTGATACTGTACCTCATGAGGGCAACTGCATAAAGGAAAGCAAGGAAATTGGAGTTTAAACAAATTCTTGTTTCATTTACATGTACAGGGTAGTATAATAATTAAAAGAACTGTCACTATAGGAGGCTTCTCAGATAAATTGTATCAGTGTCAGGACTGTTTTTATGAATCAAAAATTCTCAGCATAACCCTTGAGAAATGGGAGTAAAAAGTCTTCATTGTTGTTTCTTGCAATTAACTTGAAAGTCATTGGAAAGCAAATTTATTACTCGCAAGCATATGTGAGTTTGTGTACATGAGTGAGAGAGAGGGGTGTGTGTGTGAGAGAGCTTGTATTTTTGTGAGCACATGTACAGTTACATCCACATGGACGTACTACAGCCTGGGAGTGTGTAAAGGTTTGGGTACAAGATGTGGCATCACAGCACCATAGTCATAGACATGAAACCGTGGATTACCCAGTTTGTCAGTTCCCCATAGTTCACTCCAAGTCACTCGGTCGTTTCTACACAACAAAGCTGCATAACCCGTATTACGGGGCTAATTTATCTGTTTGCCTCCTTTATTGTTTGTATCTTATTGCAAACAGGGAAATTTGTCTGTTTCATGCCCATTTATCCAGTGCCACATCTTATACCTGAGCCTTCATACACTCCCAGGCTGTGATACGTTCATGTGGAGGCAGTACTGTATTGTCATAAAATGCACATTCATATGCATACAGTATATGTGTGCTTGCATGTGTATATGTGTTTTCAGTTTGTAGGTTGATCTGTATTCATGTAATTATTTTAGTGGTGTAACTGGAAATAATTAGATGGGTACATCATGATAAGGTTGGTGGAACACTGGGAATGAAGGAGTCTGAGAGTGGATGTTAATTTAGATAAGTATGAGGCATCTTGTAATGTAGTTGTTAGTAAAACATTCTAGGTCACAGAACCATCAAGGGAGAGTGTAAGAAATAATAATAGGGTGATAATAAATACTACAGTATATGCAGTTGTATTTGGTAGGCATTATTATACCTTGATATATTTAATATAAATTATATCATATTGTCAAAAGACAGAATGAATTAATACTGTAATATCAAAGAGCGCTACTGTAGGATGTTCCACAAGTTAGGTGCTGAGAGGAGCTGCTTCTCTCTACTCCTGCATGATGCATAGCAGTAAGTGCATCTCGGGTGTTGATTGATAAAAGAATTATAACATAGTCTCCAAATAAGTAGACTTTTTAATTTGTTTCATAAAATAATATTGCATTTTGTGGCATGAATCAAGTTTGCTGATAGGTTATTAACTTGCTTGACTAGCCTGTTATATTAAGATACATTGAGATAATATTATAAGAGTTTGGTAATGTGAATGAGGGTATTTTGTTAAATACTGTACTGTATTTTCATGAGAATTCACTTTTTTTGTGATTGTAGGACACTAACTGCTTGACTTGCTAGGTAATGCAGGTATTGTGAATGAAGTTACAGAACAGCATTTTGTTAATTATATTTACATACAGTATTAACTTGTGTCATTGTTAATAGCTTGATTTATTAGGTGATGCAGATGTGTGTCACAGTAACAATATTTTTATTATCTTTTGGCAATGTGAATGAAGGTATTTTGTTGATTATTTTATTTACCCAGTACTGTATGTACATGAAAGGCCATTTTTTTCACCTGTCTTACATATTATTTAGGAACCACTTTGTTATCATCATCATCAATCACACCATAACAAAAAGCTCAGTGTTGTGCATAAATCTAAATTTTGATGAAACATGACATCATGGTTAGACCAAAGAGTGAAGACGTGTTAATACAGTACCAGAGAACAGTGCAAGAAACTGTAACCTTAGGGCTAAGGGGGTTTGAACCAGACCTTAACAAGAACTGTATTACAATGAAGGTCAGGTTGCATGAACCATTAGCTAAAAAAAAAAAAATTCATACTAGACTCTGTTGTTTTGGGGGTGAAATATCCACAAAGATTGTATTTTTAAGCCTCCATCTGCCACAGGGTGTTGGGAAGCACCACAGTCAAGTCTATAAATCAAACATCAACACCACATGAAGGTGAATAGAGAAATTTTCTAAAGTATAGCTCTTCTATCTGTGTAGTGGATACAGTGCTTGCTGCAAATTTTAATAAAGTGGGTTTTGTAAATGGAGGGATGCCTGTAGTCTTATTACATTTTCTTTTATACTGTTCACAAATGGTTCTGTTCATTTTATTTTATATTTGATTCTCAAGATTTAAACATAAAGTAAATTAGTTTTATTGTTTTGTCTGTTATTTACCGAATTAATTAGTACATACGTAGTTAATATTACAGATCATTGTGCAAATAACTTTGTTATATTTTCCTTTTTAATGATTTAAGTACCGGTGCTTAAACATCTGGGTTCTAGTGATTATGGTACCCATTTTATATTACTGTACTGTATGCATTTATCTGTGTCGTACTTTATTATATGACATGACCCGGGTAGGTGGGTAGTGTTTGATTACCTCAGAGAGTTGTGACCCTGCCTATGGGTTGGTGTTGGGAAGAGCATCCAGCTGTAACACTTTGCTTCAATATTCATGATGGCAACCAGGTCACCAAAGCTGTGCCCATCCCTTGGTCTCTGCTGCACTTTATGGGCTGGTGCCCTGGTTTGTGGTGGTAAGCAGGGGGACCTCATTCTGGTCTTACCCAACAGCTGCCATCAGGTACTAGTAATCACAGCTAACCCATGCAAGTGTGGAAAATGACCATAAAACGTTGATGATGGCAATATACAGGGTGTTTACGTTATCATTTTGGGCTATAAGGCATTTGGAACATTTTATATAAACACTGAAGACAAACCCATGAATCATTTGTTGTTTTAATTTGTAAGATTCAGAACATAAAGACACATACAGTACAGTACAACAGTATTTGGTTTGAACCTCATCTTCTTGTACAGTATACAGTATTTCATTACTGTACATTTATTTCTTATATCATACTTATTTTTGATAAATTGATCATGCTATATTGTATGCAGATTTAATATTCTGTACAAAATTGTTATGTCCAGTAGTTTAGAAATACTGTATGTCTTTAGTTTATTGTTTCACTTATTTCATTATGTGGCAACAGGTGACACATTTGTTCTGTTTCTTTGTATAAGATTACTGAATCCCTGTAATACTTAGTAAATGTGGCGATATGTAATAACTGTAGTACAGTACCTGTATTTAGTCCCAATTCATGTGCCAAACACTTCTTCATAAATATGATCTGGGTTGTGGGTTGAGAAAAAAAATGTGTACGAGTCTGGTGATGTAGACAGCTGTGTAAGGGTATATATTCTCTCTTTTTCTGGAGTAACAGAGTTATATGTAAGGACTGTTTGTGGAGATTAAGACCTTATTATTTAATTCTTTGTACTACAGTATTACATGTGCAGAGTTCTTGCTGGAGTCAGGTTTATCTTATAATTTACCATATTGTCCTCAGTCTGTGGGGAAATTAAATTTATGATTATGCAGAATAAATAGATTGTTCGCCCTTCTAGAATATGATTTTTGTTTTTAAGGTGCTACTCCGTTGATTACTATATATGTGTATAGTAATATTTTCAGGATAATATGTTGGAAATTACGGTAGTGAAAAAGTTGATCATCTTTATTTGTTACTGCAAAAATGATTTTTCGCACCTGATTATTGATGCATGTCCATTTATTCCTTGAAAGAATGGCCTCATAGTACAATAGTAGGAGTACAGCAGAAACTGCCATGATGCTTGTTTCATTTTTTGAGTGCAGTACCCTGTATAATGAGAACATCATATGCCTAAAGGATGTAAGGAAAGCCATGTTTATTTCTGTTTTCAAGCTTGATTGATTTTTTAAAGTTGATTTGTGTATTTACAAATAGATACAGTACTGACAAAGTTGAATTGGTATACTGTATATCAAAACCCTAGGATACTGACTTACCAGGTAGACAGTTAGGTAAATGTAACACTGTACTATAGTATATTTGAATATAGTACCATAGTTGATATACTGTATAGGATCAGTTTATACAATATTTTGGCTTTAAAAGAAAAAGAAAAAATCTTAATGTATTTCGTAAAGTGGTTACAGTCATTATACACAACAGTAAGAAACAGAACTGGCCTCTTGAGTTTATATATTGTACTGACTGGTAGAGGACCTGGCTTTATTATACTGACTGGTAGAGGACCAGGCTTTATTATACTGACTGTAGATAGAGATAGAAATAATCATAGCATAATGGTCTTTTTCTATAAGTCATAGTGCTCACCCAAGAAACAATCACAGTTCACATGTATTTGTTCCTCAGTAAATCATGCACTTGATGTATTGGTACATTTGCTGTGACTAATATAGAATATGTTAACAGTATGTAAAATCCCGTTGTTTCTTGTGTTTTTTTTTGTTTTTTTACCTATGAGGAATTTCATCATCATCTAATGCTATACCTCTACTGTCACTGATGTAAATGGGATACTTTATATGATTGTTAGTCCATAGTGGAAAGAAAAAATAATTTAGGTATACAATTTATCATCTCACTTACAGTCTTAGCTATGAAATGTGTTATGAATGATTTCTTCTTATGTTGCTTGATGAAGCGTAAGGACAGCCACCTAAACTTGCCCCTCCCTTTCAGGTTTGTGCTCTGAGAAGGCCCCACTTCCAAACAACAGCAAGTTCCAGCGGGCAGAGAAAGCAGAGAAGATGATCAAGTGTTTTGAATTAGCAGGGGACCTGACTCTCCTTTACCTACAAGAACAGGATAAACTCTCCTCTACACCATCCACACATTCCTTACAGTCTTTGCCAGCATCAAACACCACAGGTAATTATCTCACATCTCTGTAAGCATTTTTTAATAACTGATTTTTTTTTAATTGTTATTTAATTATATCAGCCTAAAAATTTCAACATAATCAGTTGACATGCAAGATTTCCCCTGTTTTATCTGGACAGAAGCAGGACTTAATTTAGCAACATTTGAGTTAACACGGGTGCTTAATTAGTTGCATGTTTAAGCAATAATTATCATCAACTGGCTACAGGACATTCTGTTCCATGGCTAGCACCTTACAGTACGTATTAGTTTTCTGGACAGTACTTCGTTTTATTCTGGACAAAGGATGGAAGTCTTTATATCTAGTTCTTCACATGATTCTTTGATTTTATTCGATGCCTGATGGGGTAGGTTAGTAATTGTACAACATGCATTTAAAGCTCTGTAATAAAAAAATACTGTGACCTAAGAAGCATTAGTGCAGTCTTTAATTGAAAGGCCAAGACATCTAGAAGTGTGAGCACCCATTAAGGTAAGCTATTCCATTCGTCCACAGCACACAGTAAGAAGTTGTTTACAAGAGATAATAGGAAGAGACAGGAAAATAGAAAGTAAAAGAATATAGAAAGGCAGAGAGAAAAGATTTGTTGGGTAATATTAGTGTAATGAAATGCTGATTCGTACAGTCTGACCTGTATTGTCTACTAATTTTATATGTACCATAATCTCTGCCACCCCCTCAGTTGAATTGAATTAATGAGGTTTCAGTGTACGTTAATTCATCTTTGGGTGAATTTTAGATAAACAGTATCCAAATTGCAGTAAGGAAAGCTGTTCACATTTGCTAATTGGTGTTTGCTCATTGTGTATGCCAGATCATGATGTAGTGTGTTGTCCATACATGTATAATAAAGTGTGCAACATTCTTTAGCTGCAATATTATTCTTTACAGGATCAACATCTCCATTACCACCAAACAGTGCTGCGAATAAGAAAATCGGTGTAATTTTGGAAACAGCATTGCAGCGTGCACCCATCCTCCACATGAAAGCTGGTCAACTGGATAAAGCTATTAGCAGATACAGGTGTGTGGGAGACTCATTATGTTATTTTATCATAATTTTTCAAAGGGAATTATGAAACTTTTCTTAATTTTCCTCATCCTCTTGCATCCAGAGACCATGCTGTACTGTATGTCCATAGAGGAATGTACTGCAGCAACTTATTCATTCTTTTATACAACTTCAGCTTTACCTTTGTTGATACATTTTTTTTTCCATACATTTCTCAGTGTCTGTAAAAAAATGGATTTGTATCAGTACAGTATATTAATTTATACCATGAATGTAAGATGATGTTGAGTATTTGTGTGTTTCATGAAGTGTTCACACAGGTCATATGATTTAACGTGACTGATAAACCTCTGCAGGAGCATGCTGTCAGCAGTCGAGTCAACTGCTACACAACACCTCCGTTTGACCCTGGCACGACAGTTGGCAGAAGTCTTGCTGAGAGGATGTTCTGAGCATGCTTATAAGGCTCCTAATCAGGGTATGAAATCAATAGGTAGGTAGCTTGTTTGTAGTTGAGTCACTATTACTGTTTACCTCAGGTCAGTGATAAAGGATCTGTTTGCCGTTCCTCGGAGAGTTGGGATTGACTGGACTACCCTTAACTCTTCTTATGGTATCCCTCTGGCTTGGGCATGAGGATATAGTGATCACTATATGTGTCTGTCTGTTTGTAATTATGAATTGTGTGTCTGTTGTCATAAGTTTTAATTTGCAGAAAGACATTTTGTTAAAATTTGTTTACACTTATGCTTTCCAATGGATACTGCAAATGAAGTTGGTGGTACAAGCTGCAATGTTTGTATCTATGACCAATATGTCAAGGGTTCGAATCCTGCTTGTCCCAGACACACATTAGAAGGGTGTTATTCTGTGTGAGCCTATCATACATCACAGGTTTCCAAATGCATATTAAAAACTGTTTTATTATCCATTATTAAATTGGAAAGGGATGTGTATTGGTGTACACTACTGTACTGTACTATATGACTTCTTTTCTTTTCCTTTCTTTTTTTTTCAAAAGGATCTGTTCGTGTACAGATTTGTTTTCTTTTAGAAGAGTTGTGAAACTTCAAAAGAAAAATCAAATTTGTAGACGAGAGGTCTTTGGGCTTTGATCTATTCATGCAGAATTAGGGTTTTTACAAAACAGGGAGAGAACTATTCTACTGCCCCTGGCACTCATAACTCTTTTGATTCACATTGCTTCTCTCTCCAGACCTTGGTTAAGTTTTGTGTCAGACAAGCTTTGTTATTACAGATTTAAAAATATTTTTGTTCTGCTGTATTCACTGTTCAATCCTAAGATCAGTGTTCTTTGAGGAAGTCCTTGGTCAGGCAGAATGTTGTCAATGCATTTCCTTTGACATTTTGGGTCTTTGGAGATTCTGAGAGCTCTTTTATATATATATATGGTGTTAAATTCCTGAAGAAAATCGTTAGTCTCTGAGAAACTTTTTATTGCAGCAATATTGAACTTTGTGGGAATAGTTTGTCAGATGCAGATGGTTTATAATCAGTTGGCATTGATATAACTTAATATTATAGGCAAACAGTAACATTGTGTCACTGGTGTTTTGAATATATCTTTAGGTCTTCAACATTCTTTAGATATAATATGTGTGAGCATATTTTTTGGCAAACATGTAAATTGCATCATCATGATTTGAATAAGAATAGGTATGTGTTATATGTAGAGGTAGCCATATATTAAAAGTACATACACCAATAAAACCACACTGCATAGAAGTGATAAAAGCTCTCCCAGGTGATACAGGAGCCACTTGGAGTTAAAACAAGTTGGATCATCATCATTTTGGAGACCTACTGATACCCTAGAGACAATGACCTTTAAATTGTGGCTAATAAATAAAGACTCAAGAAAACATCGTATATTCGTATAAAATTAAACATAGAAATACTGTACAGAACAAATTTACAGGTACAGTAGTTACATTTCTTTATCCGTGGCGGAGTGTTTAAGTGAGCGTGTAGAGTCGGGGGAGGACAGACCACCACTAATGGCAATGAATGTGCATCTTTTATGAGGACAAAGGCAATTGAGAGAATCATAGAGGTGTTGGCAGCATGAGGAGATCTACAGCGACTCGTGACGTGCTTTATGAGCGCTAAAATTGGTGCACAGTTTAAAAGAATGTCTGTTCTCATATGAAGGACATCACAGGGTTTGATATGATACAGTACTTTAAATATGAACCAGTTTTCATATTATTTAATGTTTTTTTGTGTGCACTGTACTATCTTTGATTTCACTTAGTATAGTAGAATGTATTTTTATAAGAATTGTGATTTAAACTTACTTTTTCCTGATTTCATATATCAATGTATACTGTAGTAATATTTTTGTGGTAGAAAAGGGCAGGTTTCCACTTTTTATAATGGGTATTAACCTGTTTAGTCTTTGAACCAGAAACAGTTTCCCTCTCTTATAGATCTTGATATTAGAGTTTATGTTAGTGCTACTGAAGCCTTAGTGCTGTTCCCTACAAGTTCAGTGCATGTTGTATAAAACTTAAACTCAGCAAAATGCCATTACAGCAGTTACTGTACCTTAAGTTACTATAAAGTAGATTGTTACAATAGGTTTATGGCGTTTATACAGTTTGGGTTGTTTTCATTTATACCAAGGGGTGTACGGTATTCCTTGAAGAGACTGGTACAGTATAAACAAAAATTGTACAAAAGAAGATAGGGTTTGATAGTAAAAGGGAGGTTACATTCCCAGCCACAGCCAATTTTCCCTTTTTGATAATGATTCTGAAAGGTATTATGTTTCTATTCCTTCACTATAACAATTTTATATCTCAATACTGTATATTATATTGAGGGAACATTTTGAATAAGTGTGCCATACTCACCCATGCTGTTTGTTGTTTTCTGTGTGAGGAGACGCTGAATTGGAGGATGTTGTACTGGTGTTTTGTCAATCAGTAACATGACTCGAATGTTACATTGTAGATCATTTAGACGCATAGAGTGATGCGGATCATTATCAAGGAGAAATTAGTCTATGAAACTGTGGTTAGAGTCATGTCAGTAGTGCTCCACCTCCACACAAAAGTAGTTCACAAGGCAAGCTTTAATAAGTTGTGCTGTTACCAGGCTTTTGTTATTTGCATGCCAGTGAACAGGTAGGGTATGGTGGCTAAGAACCTTGAAAGCCCAAGGATTCTGGAAATGGTAAATGAGTAATGGCTTCCTTGCAGTATGTGATGTGTAAGGTCTTTTCCCATTTTACGTTACAATTGGGAAAATGAAAAATGTGATGTGGAGCAGCTTATGTGTGAGCCTTAGCCTGATGTAAATGACATTTGGAAGGTAAAAGTAAACTGGGTACATGCAAATCCAGTTCCTGTACATGTGGTATAAATGAGAGCAACCTCATGATATGTAAAACTTCAACTCAAAGATCTGCACATCGGTTATTGAATATTACTTGGAAAATACAGATTAGATGACCACCTATTAAACAGTTACTGTATAAAGTATGGACCTTCTCACATGGTGTTGGCTGTCATTAGTGAGATTCCTAACAATAAACCTTTGTGTTACAGAGGAGAAGAGTCGCAGCAATTCAAGCCTCAAGTCTGGAGAAAGTCCCTGGAAGCCACAGCACTACAGTGGTACAAATCTTTTTGTCCCCAAGAACATCAATGAAGAAATAATCCTGCTCTTACTTATCAGGTTGTTACATCATGCCTTATCTTAAAACTCTACTCTTGCTTTCTAAGCTTGACTCATCTCTGTCCCATATTACTTCCCCCCTCCCCCCCAACTTTGCAGTTATCTTTATTTCTTGATCCACCCAACTGAAGAGTGGGAGAGAAGTAAATTTAATGGATAGAAAATTATTTACGTTTCATTGTGGTGTTCATACAGTGCACACTTACTGTAAACTGTATGAGACATTATGGTGATGTCATTTCTTCCTGGTAGACTCTCAATAGTACTTTTAACTTATTTATGATGCCTCACTCTTCCTAGGAGCTCCTGTCTCAGAGAGTTACTGTGATATCTTGAGCACCGAGAAATAGAATTTAATGAAGCTTGGTGCTGTAAGTTGATGTAGCCCAATAAGAACTGAGACGAATCTATTGTGTGTTTCTTGGAGTTGCGTCTTGTTTTTAATCTTTATGAACGAGGAACCACAGGCCCTTTACTGTCACCTTGTTTCTAACTTGTGTCTATCCCTCTTACAGTGAGGCCATGGCAGTAAGAGAAGCTGTACTGAGTCAGTCGCCAGAATTCAAGAATGCTCGAGTTCATGCCTATGACAATGCTACTGCTGTTTATGATCTTCTCTGTATATCACTGGCTAGAAGAAAACAATTCAGTATTTTGATTGAGGTAAATGTTTGTCTGTTTATTATTATGATAGTGATGTTTTTTTTAGTGTATTGGATGATCTGTTATATATTGGGTTGTTTGCTCATTTTCAGGCATCAATGGTAATATAGTACAGTAGTTCTAAAACATACAGAACATATATTTTACAATAGTTTGAATGAATGATGAGAATAAAGGGTAAATGTGTGTACAGTAGGCAAACAAAATCTCAGACAGCTTGGCATGAGCAGCATGACAGATTTCAGAAGGAGTACAATGGCTCTTGTCATCTCTAAGAATGAGATTATTGTAATTTTTCAATTGTTCATGTTAGAGTCGTAATTTTTATAGATGACTAAAACACTCTGGGAAGATTGATCACACATGAGCTAAACCTCCTCTAGTTACAGTAGATATCATCTTTTGTTGACTGGTCAGGTGAGTACCACTGCAAGGTGACCCTCAACCAAACCTAAACTTCTCATTAGATTTGAGATGTAGCCCTAGTGGGACCCAGGTCTAGGGAGCCTCAATCTTAATGGGCACCTAGTTTGATTGGTGCATGTTTTAATTGTTGAATTAGTTTGGGGTCGGGTTGACTTTTAAGTTTTCTTTCTATTGTTGATGCATCTTTTATATGATAACACGCCTCTTATTTCCTGCAGGTATTTGAAAGAGCGATGAAGTTTTCCCATGAAGAGAGTCACGTGTGGCAACAGTTTGCTCTTGCCTTAGCCTGTGGTCATAAAGATGTACGGGCGCTCTTGGTGTTGCAAGAAGTTAACCGTCTGTTACCTGCTGAGCCTCACTACTGTCTTCTAGCAGCCAAGATATGTTTCCAACAACTTGGCAAAGTAAGGATATGAAGAGGGAGGAAACAGTTGGTGGGAAGGAAGGAAATAGTATAATTGCTTTAAACCTTTTTCTATGAACTCGCGGTTTTTATTAAGGGTTCAGATAAAAGTCACCGAGAGAATAAGAAGCAACGGGAATCAAGTGGGCCATAGCTGACACACACTACCATTTAACAGTGAGGACACTACAGTAACTGTGTGGTGAAATGACTAGAAATTTGTTTAAGAGATTACACTTATGGTTGGATTAATAATATTCCTATTAATCATTAAACAAAGATTATATTTCAGGAGTAATTTGTGGTCCGGACGTCAATTGAATCAGTCAGTATGGTCTGCTGTCAGTTCAAAAGAAAACAAAGAGGACTTAAATATTTATTTTCCTATTTGTTACTCAGCTGATGAAAAAAAAAATCATTCCCTAAAAGGCTGTATAGGTTTACTTTAAAATTATTACAAGATTTTTAATTTTAAGTTAGTTATTGCAGAACACTCCAATACAAGAATGGGGTCTGTCCTTTGCCAAGAAGGTACCAGTATTTACTCTCATACTTACTTTGGCCAAGTTTACCATTGATCTATGCTTTTATTGGTATGCAAGTTGGTCATATTTTATTGTGAACCCAAAGTCATGTTTTCATTTTGAAGCTTTAAAAACTATAATTCATTTACAGACTCAGGAAGGTCTTGAGTGGGTAAACAAAGCCTTGAAGTCATCAGAAGAAAGGAACAGTGTACTTGCTGCACGCTGCCACCTCTACTATGGCTTAGGACTGACGCTTGATGCATATCAGACACAGCGACAAACCAACACCCAGGCACTGAGGACAAAGGCGCTTGAATCTTTCATCAGGTGGGTTTAGGGGTTTACCTGTTTGAAATCACCAGTTAAACAGAATTTCCATTAATTGGGTACTTTCTCAGCAGGACCTTACTGTATATATATATTTGTGACTAATTTATGATACAGTTGAACCTCGATTTACGCGGTTCTCGTTTACGCGTTTGGTCATTTATGCGGTACCTTGCCAGAACTGGGATGCCCGATTTATGCGGTGAATTTACTCATTTAAGTGGGAAGCGGCTTGGGAAGCGGCGCGGGTAGGGTGCGCACAAGGTCGCCCAGTCATCAAAACATTACCGAGGTCTTCACCTGCCACCCACCACAGCCGGCCCAAGTCAGTGGTAATGATAGTGAGGATATGGACTTATATGGACTTTGAGGGGTTTGACAAAGAGGCCCTGCAAGCCTCTGTGGTGAATAGTGATACAATTGATACAGGTGAGGGCCAATAATCTGCCCTCTGTCTCGGAACCAAACCCCCCATCCCCGTGTACCCAGCCATCTTTTCTACTAATGTAAGTGTTAAAAAACCTAATATTATTGATATTTCTCTTAATTATTAATTGTGTGTGCATACCATCATAAAATTAAGATGTTATTTTTACTACAACGTAGGTATTGTGTCTGAAAAAGTGGAGTTTGGGGGTCGGCCCGGTCTCTATTTCAATTAATCCCATATGTTGTGTTATTCCATTTATGTGTTTCTCGTTTCACGCACTACTCCGCGGGTTCAATTGGCCGCGTAAATCGGGGGACCACTGTACTGTATTTAAAGATGAGTTACTTACAGTACTTAATATCCCTGATTGTTTTTGATATGGAGATCTATAAGTGATGCTTGAGATATTTCCTGAGGAGCACAGAGCATTTTATGATTAATTTAGCTGTGGCTTTAGTATTGATTGCCACTGAAAATTTACACTAACTCATAAATTTTAATTCTTCCAGTAATATAATTTCATAAATGATTTTGTTAAGTGTAAGTAAGTGAGTAAGTAACTAGTGGATTGAAAATTATTCTTGAATGAGTGTATATATTCTTACAAACTTCCAGAGCTCAACAGTTAGATTCGAGTGACCACCTGATTGAGTTTTACCTCGCACTCCACTATGCACAGAGCTATCATCTTGTTGAGGCCACACACCATGTCAAGTTAGCCCTCTACCTCCGCTCAGAACACCCCCAGTCGCTTCACTTGCTAATTCTCCTTCTTTCGGCACAGAAGGACTATGAGGAGGCTTTGGAGGTAAGAATTTAGACTATGAGAAGACTAGAGGTAAGGATTATTTCTATGGGGAGGCATTGGACATAATGATTTAGTCTGTGAGGGATACAGCAGCCAAGATTGATAGTGTGAGGAGCCATTGGTGTTTAAAATTTAGCCTGAGAAGACGATCTGGTGATAAGAATAACAAAAATGGAAAATAGAATAAATCTCGACTGTTAGGAGACATCAGAGGTAAAGATAGATTTCAAGAACACAATGTTACTGAGGGGAAAATCAGTTATGACCAACACTGAGAGATAAGATTTGTTTGGAACTATTTTTGATGTAAAGAGAATAGTTTAGGAGAATATTTGTCAAGAATAACTATGGGGAGAGGTTGTAAGAAATGACATCAGAGATCAGAGATTGTGCAGAATGGAGAGCTGTCATCAGGTAAATATGGAAAATGGCGATGACGACAATCCGTTACAGCAGTGAGTGACAACATATAAAAGTTTTTGTGTGTTGTGTTGCTGAAAAAGGGTAAGAGATCTCAGTCATATCAAGGTAATATATAATCTAGGTACTGTTGGTTTGTAAAAAGTTCTTCATTAACATAGTTCCTCTTTCTCTCTCTCTCTCTTTCCTCATAAGATTAATTTTTCATCAGAACCCCAAATTCAGGAATACACTGACAGTAAATTTTGTAAACCCTCATTTGACTGGTGGGTCAGACTTCCAGTGGAATATATTATTTGACCTTACTCCAACAAGTACCAACTACTAAAGATGTATGTTCCTGGAGAAGGGAGGTGAGATGGATTGAGTCAGTAATTCAGTTAATATGGTGTGAGAGCATGTCATATTCTCCTAATACTTTACTTTCAGTTAATGCTCTTAAAGGCAACTGGGGTCAGTATTCTACTGCTTTGTCTGTACTTTAAACCATAAAATATATGTACAATGAAAATGTTTTCTTTCTGGAAGCTAATATGGTTGAATGTTATAATAAGATATAGGAATGATGAGTTGTTTCTTCACCTCCAGCTGGTTGAAGCTGCCCTTGCAGAATACCCAGAGAACCTGCACCTTTTGTATGTCCGCGCTACTTTAGAAGAAGCAGTATACGGTGGAGAGGTTGCACTTCTTACTGCACGTCACATGTTGACACTCTGGCAAAAGTTGTACAAAGAACAGCTGATGAGCGACATCAGTGATGTTCAGTCTCAGCGCCATGCTAATCATGACACTTATAGCATATTCAATATGTCAGACAAAGATACAGGTATGTTTGACGGACGTGTTTTACTGACAAACATAACAGTGTGTATTATAGATCCACAAATGAATTAGCATTGTAGAGAACAACCTGACATAGATGCTAGATGTGGAATTAGATTCACCTGACTAATTACTCCTCTGAGTCCTACACCTAATGCTTTTACCTTGCTGTACTAACTTTCCTTCTTTATGGGACTATAAGTCTTTGTGGTGTTGTTGTTGTAGAGTTGTTGGTGTATACAGTGTACTGTATGTGGTCCATTGTGAGTTGTGCTGTGCTCATATACTGTGCCTCTATGTTGGCTAAAAACATTCTGTAAGTAAACCATACATGTTTGCTTTACTCTCATATTCCCCCCTCGCTTGAAAATCTGTTTCATAATTTCACTGAAGGGCTGGTCATTTCCTTCTGATTGAGCGCCTGACCCTTTCCCCGCAGCCCCGACCCCTGCTGAATGCTCGGCTCCCTCCTCCATGGGACTTGTCTTCTCCGAAGTGGTATCCTTGAACCTTAGACTTCTCTCTCCTACAATACAAATGGAAACTAATCCTGAGAAACACGGGACAAAACCCCAACTTACCCTTGACTCTCCCCCTCACCCCCCCACAGCTTCAGTACATGCGGAGAGTGTTGCGGCTTCACGAGTGGAACAAGCTTTGTCTGAAGTGGCGTCGTCACTCTCATCCTATCAGCCTAAACCAGGACCACATCAAGCGTGGCTACTACAGATACAGATCTGGCTTCTTACAGCTCAGTTGTACCTTAAGTAAGTGTGAACCAAATGGTGAAATAAACATATTATGTCTTCACTTGTGTTCTTACAATCTTATGACAGGGAGTATTATGTGACTACCTTCCAAAAGTTGTTTGTGCTTAGGAATACATCTTAATAATTTTGAGATTTGGATTTTCAGATCAGGAATGAAGGTGAATAAATGGAGAGAATGTTTAACCTTCTACTTTACTTCTGGCCACTCTGCTACATACAGTACAGTACAAGTACTAGGAAAAGGAATGTAAAAGTGAGAAAAAAATATCAGTTAGCTATTTAAATGTTTTTGCAATAAGGTAAAAGACTATCTGCTGTTCTTTTACCTCAATGGATTTTAAACTATTCCAACACCTTTCAGTTCGTTATCCATGGGTAGTCTGGAGGCATAAATCGGTTAATTTATGAGCCTAAGTTCAATTAGTATTCTTCATAACATAATTTAAATGAGTCATCTGAAAAAGGGTATGTTTTCTTACCTGTAGCCACACATTACCAATCCTTATACACCATTTTTACCAATTATGATGTTGTCCGATTAAAAAAATAGTGGACAAAATAACATTACAGATTTATGATTACAGACAGACAACTTTTAATTATAGATAGACAGACCTATTGCTTTATCCCCCACCCGGGCTGAAGGGACAATATTTCAAGGAGTCAGGTATGGTTTTAGTAACACAACATTGAACATTTCCTTTAAAAAAACGTGTCATGTGCATCAGGCGATAACACATTAGCTACCTAAATGGTGTTATAGTGTATGACATAAGAGCTTTTTTTTTTAAGTAGATGAAATTTGTGTTTGTCCAAGTACGAGATGATCTGAGGATTTTTTTAGGATAGAAATAGATTAGTGTTATGAAATGTGACCCCTCAGAGAATTGATTTGAAAGTTTAAGAAATGCTGTATGACCTTCAGAATACTGTCCTTTTGCTGCAGTCCTTCAAGCTGTGGTTCTTTGTGCTTGAAGTCTTGGTGTGGTTGTTGAATTTTGGTGTATTTTTGGCTATTCTTGTTACGATACAATTGTTGGGTATAGTAATTATGGACTGATATGAGAAATGAACACTATAGCATTTGAAGCACACTGGTAACATAACACATACATGATAAAGAAGTTTAGCAATATACTGTAGTGTACTGCATAAACTCTGCCTCGCCGAGTGACATCTCACAGGGAGGTGGAGGATGCCGCTAACAGTTTGTAATCTTTTTCCTACTCTTTTTATGATATTTATGTTACCAGAGCCTTTCACATGCTAATATTTACTTCCCCAAGTGTGGAGATTATCATAGATCAACGCAGTGAAGTTATCATCCCTTAAAATATCAGAATGTAAATATACCCATATTGGATTTTAAGCTTTTGAGATAAAAACTTACCAGATGTATGATGTTATGATATTCAATATAAACTGAACAATAATATATACATAATGCATGTTAGACAAAATTTAAACTAAAATATTTATGTAAAAAAAAAAAAAAAAAATTCCCTCCTTAATAGCATATCATTTGGCAAGGTATAGGTTGTGCTGATTGTTTGTCATATTTGTAGAGTCTCTGTAGAACTTCTTTCTTGTTGTCTCTTTCCTACTTGTTTTATTAACACAAGCAGAGTTAAGTCATGCTGGACACGTTATAACCAAACATGATAGTAGAAAAAAACTAACTTTGCAACATTGACAACTTTTCTTTTTCCTGTGAGCTGAGGCAGTACTAACATAGCTAGCCCCTTCACCCTCTTCCCTGTTGATGATATCTGAGTGAATAGCATCTCTTGGGGGTTCCAGACACAGCTCTTGTGAGGGAATGGCCTAACACATTTCCCTCACTTCCTTTTCTTTTGCTCTTTGATATCTAACACTCATCCTTCCTTACTGCATGTGTAAGGAAGATGGCTGTGCAGTAGTATATGTTGGATGAAGGTGTTAGAGAATGCAGTAAGGAAGGGGCTCACTTGTCTAGATGCAAGTTTTGTCATGTTTATATCTCAATTGGACCTGTACACCTGTGGAAGAAAAATCTGATATTCAGGTACTTCAAATATGACGACTAATATGAAATTTCTCTTTGTGCTTCAGGACAGATCAAGTGATTGAGGCTGCTAATTGTCTACAAGAAGCTTCTTCCATCTTCCCAATGAGTCATCACATCATGTTCATGGTAAGTATTGATTGCAGGTCATTAGGTATTTGTCTTACTAGGCTTCAGCTTACCCTAATCACTAGGACTGGGACCCATTAGAACAGGGCCTTAATTCTATCTTCAATATTAGGTTAGGTTGGGACCCATTTGGACTAGTGTTTTAACTCCTTGTGTATGGGGTCCCTTTGAGCTGAATAAAATCGTTTGGCTTTAGCTAAATAAAAATCCAAAAGTGGCATCCCCTTAGTGAATGGGTTAATCGTGAACAACGGACAAGGTTGATGATCTGTATGTATGTCGTGGTACAGTTGTAACAGTACTGGATAGCGAACCAACAGGGAACTCTTTTCTGCCTATTGTTATCTTATTTGTCTTTGCTTTGACATTTATTGGGTGGATCAAATATAACACACCTCAGAAATAGGAGGAAATGCTACTGGAGAAAGCTACAAGAATAGTGTAGGGAGTGCCTAGATGATGTTAAGGTACATTTGTGGTTCACTTGGTTCACTTGCATCATGAGCAGAAGAGCTTTTAGTACACTCCCAGTGTCATAGTTTGTCATTGTCACTTGTATAAATAGTGTGAAGTTTTTTGTTCAGACACACCTGTAGACAATTCTTTCTACTAGTACGTACTGTGTGATGTAGTTATCAGTATAACAATATAAATTATAATATTGTACAGTATTTCTTAAGTAAAATACACATTGCCTGAATGAAATCAGTAAATGTGGAGATTTTTTTCTCTATCAAATAACTGGGTAATGTTGGTTGTGTGTGTCTCACAGAAAGGTCTGCTGCATGAGAAGAAGAATGAGTTCCATGAAGCCCAGATGTGTTATCAGAACGCCCTGGCAATTAATCCCTACCACTTGAAGAGTCTTCGTCATCTGGTGAGTACAACAGTAATGTGTTTTTCCCAGAATGCTTCTTTTATGATATGTAAAGGAATCTTACCCCAAGAAATATATTGGTCTAAGAGATAGAAGTGAGGAAAAGGAACTCACTGATGCAATGTTCTGTACTATAATCATGTATTTCAATTATGGTATCATATATACTGTAATTATATGCATTTGTGTACTGAAAACACTAAATACATACAGTATACAATACAGTATTTGTGGAGTATGTATACGCTATATATAATGCTATATAATATACATGTATTGTACTATATATAGGGAAGGAATGTATGAAGGGGAGGAAAGTATCTTCGGTACAGTATCCGTTTCTTGCTTTTTCATTCCAATGGACTTTTTTTTTATCTTGAGGATATACGTTGTGTTTGTACTAAATTATATACTGTATAGTAATTAATGGAATAATAATGCTAATACAGTACTGGAATAATGGCAACACCAGAAACATTCACTGTGGGTATTTGTAAATGTCTCCCCAGCCAATGTTCAAAACCTTAATTCCTAACTGTGGCAGAAAATTACAGTCTCAAGGCAGAGGATGGCTGGAAGCATGCACTACTGTACACACACTCATATATTCCCTTCATTCATTGTCAATCTGTCTTTCACTTCCTAATTAAGCTCCTTTAACCAAGAATAGATACAGTAACAGAAATACCATTATGCCACACGATTTAGTACCATTATTGTCACACATGTTGGTGAACATCTGGACACACCCACCTGACTCCTGATGCCTTATTCCTGGGTAATCAAAGGTTTAATTAAGTTTTGGATTTAAGCTCGACAATTGTAGCACCATTCAACATGATCAAGCGATGATTTAACACGAGATAGGAGACGAAATTGGGTATAGTGTCGTTTATAATTATTGTTTATGTTCATTATCTTTTGGGTTTTAGTGTAAATTTTCAAGATAAAAAGATCCTCTGTGTAAATGTGAATATTAATTTTGTATATAACTTAAATCAACCAATTTCGTGCATTTTTACAACATCTTCAGCTTCCTAGATTCATTGACCGTACGAACCTTTGTGGATGAATCCGAATCCCGGGTTTTATTTTCCTCGGTTACAAAGGGACTCGTTACATCATTAAGGAACTATTACCTGTCAGCGAAGGGTCTTTATTTCCCGGCCAAATTCCCAGATCTTGATGGAACGAAGCTGTGCAATTAGACGGGTGGTTGTGATGGTAGGTAATTTAATGGCGATTGGTGAATTACGATAATGTGTGGGTAATTAGGTTTAATGACTGTGGTTCTTTGATGGTGGTTAGAAGTTACTCTGGTGCCTGGTAGTTGAGAGGGTGTAAGTGCACTTGTCATCCACATTATGATTCATAAATTGGGCGTTAAAATTGTGGGGAGCATAGTGGTTGGTCTCTCTCTCTCTCTCTCTCTCTCTCTCTCTCTCTCTCTCTCTCTCTCTCTCTCTCTCTCTCTCTCTCTCTCTCTCTCTCTCTTTCTCTCTCATATGTAGATAGAGACATATTGATAAATGGAGATGGATAAGTAGACAAATTAAATAGATAGATGGAAAGATAAGATCAATAGACACAAGTGGTGGAGGTGGCAGCGGAGGGTGTGTGTGTGGCATTGCAGGGTGTGGATGGTGGTGGTGGGACGGTGCATGTGTGTGGGTGGTAGTGGTGGTGGTGGGACGCAGGTGTGTGTGTTCCCGACGATAAATCCGGACTCTTGATTTGGTCTCGAAATTCGCCCGGTGCAGGGGAACACGGCCGCCTCCCCTATTTATAGCGGGGACAAAATGACCACTGAGGGATGACTCTGCTCTCTTCATTGATCCTCCACACTTCTGCAGTACTCGTTCATTATATTATTTGTTTATTTATTGTTGTTTGTTTATTATTTTGTTGTAATATGGGATTAGATAACATGAGAAACTATCATCTATTCTGACTTTAAATCCTGAATCCATCATCCAATCTCAAGAGGCTCAAGTACCTATTGAGCCTCAACCCAACCTAATCTAATCTTACTTCATATCTGAGGGTTGGCGACCACAGTCCTTCACTCTATCTCAGTCTCTACCCTCCTACCCTCAACTTTGCCCATTAATATCTCAGTTATTATTTCCCCATCCCTAATTATATGACCAAGTATCTCATTTTTCTTTTTCTGTACATTTCAAGTATTTATCTTGAAGTTTTTGTTTATCTTAGTATTTCTTCATTTGTTTTCCTGTCAGCGTAGCATTTACTTAAAGCACCATACAATTCAAAGGCCTCCAACCTCTTTCTGGTGTCTGCTGAAGTGTCCAGCTTTATGACCCATACATCAGTGCTTGCCATATAAAGCCTTTCAGCAGCCTTTTTCTCAAATTAACTTACTGTATAACCATTTTTTTTACACCTCTGTTTTTGTTTTATGCTGAACCGGTGCGAATTTTTTGAACGATTTTAATGAACAAATATCTGTCTCTTTATCTATCGTAAGGTTGTATTAATCCTTGCTTAGCGGCCATAGATCCGTTGTTGTGATTTTACTCTGTGAGAATATGTTGAGGAATTGTTTATATAAACTCAGATATCAGAAGGGTTAAGTAACTGACATCTGGTTGTGTCTCCAAATATAGCATGTACACAAGCAGGTGGCGCCCCCTACATGACTCAGCGTGTGTCCACTACAATCTGACAATTAACTCCACCAGCTAACTTCTCCACCTACTGTGTCTCAACTTCTATCCGTCGCCATGTTAATATTTCCCCTCTAGCTGGTTGATGCGATAAAACCTACCTCACGGAAACTAAAACAGAGAGAGCTTTTAAGAGCCCAGGGACCCGGACCTTGGCACCTGCTGTCACTAGCAGGTCCTATTAACCCTTTATGTAGCAGTGCCACAAGTAAGTGTGGGGGGGGGAGAGGCTGTTGGAGTTACCGTGTTTGAGGTCACTGGGTCATTACACACACAAACACACACACACACACACACACACACACACACAACTTATTATGAGCACAGGTAACTTGTAAACTTTAAAAAAACGTTTATTGTAATTTTTTTATGTGTGTTGTTATTACCTCAGAATTCCTATTAAACAAGTTCATTAACAGATGATGTAAGACTGGAGTAACTCGTCGGGTGATGTAGTCAGTGCATAAAGTTTTAATGATAACTGCATAATGAAGGGGAGTGATGAGGGGCAGCCGTGAGGGGGAGGTGGAGGCTGTCATTACGGCGCGCCTTGGTCGAGGGTAATGGGGCGGCCGACGTTGTCATAGGGAGGTGGGGGATAACGTTGTGCCCGGTAGCCCTGCTCACCCAACCATGCCTGGCCTGGCCTAGCTAAACTACCTGCTTCACCTTACCATTTTCAAATAACCTTTTACATCTCTGGAAATAAAACTTTTAAAGCACATAAGATGAGGATTTGTATAGTAAGTATTTAGATAATGGAGCAGTAAATATGGATCACCTGAAGATTAGATACCCCAGTATATTTCACCTGAATATTAACCACACTAACCTAACCAAAACCAATCCAACCAAGCCTAGCCTAACCTTGGATAGCCCTTTTTATTAATAGGACCACACACACACAGGACTAAGTAAAGAGTGTGTGTGTGTTTGGTGTTGCCTGTAGCCATGTATCGGGTAATCAGTGTGTGGCGGCTGACCTTGGTGGTAGTGGTGGTCGTTGTTGTTGTAATTATTATTTTTTTTATTCACCGTATCGTGTTTGTTTATGTCTGAGGCGCTAGACCATGTATAAATATAAATATCTGGTGAGTGTACGTGTGTGTGTGTGTGTGTGTGTGTGGGTGTGTGTCCTTGAATAAGTTTGTATAAAATTTTTGCAACGCTATTTGCCTACGTGACATGTGTACCTGTGTATACATAGTGTGTGTGTGTATAGCTCTGGTTAGTAATGTGTGCCTATTGCATATGTAATTTGTATTGTATGTATCTTTGGGAAGGTACACATGTATTGCATGTCCAGGTGTGTAGTATTGTGGTGACCTAAGAAGCAGAGGTGTGTGTGTGTGTGAATGAGTGGAGAGCACGACAACCAGTGACTGTTAGGGAAGGACCTGGTGATGATAGTCTCTGTGAAAGTGAACACCATAACAGAACACATCCATTGCAGCAGTGTGAATGAATGAATAAAGGCGAGTCAAAAGCAGGATTGTGTCTGTGTATTTAATATTGATTTTGGCTACGCTGCACTACAGGGAGTAAACACACATGTAGACAGAGGTATAATTCTGTGTACTTGTGAAGGTGTACCGTATAATGAGGTGTAAAGTTTGTTTACTGGCGTGGGTGTTGTCTTTGTACACACGTTGATGTAGTTTCTGTGTAGAGCCTAAGGGTGTAGTGTGTGTGTGTACTGGAGGTTTGTGTTTGTACATGTGTAATGATGTAATGCATACACCAGGGAATAGTGCTTGTATGTATAGTGTTAACAACGGAACGTAGCTTACAAGGGTGTATTGTGTACAACCAAGATGCCCTGTGTGTGTATGTGTGTGTACATTTGTGACAATATAATGTGAAGTGAGTAAGTAAATGAGGGGTATTAGTGAAAGGGGGGGTAAGAGGGAAAGAGAGAGGAGTAGAAAGGAAGGAAAGGGTGAGTGAGGGAGGAGAGGAGTAGAGAATAGGAGGGAGGAGGATGAGTAGGAGGGTGGAGAGAGGCAGGGAGAAGAAGGAGGTAGTAGTAGTAGTGGTGGTGGTGGTGTTAAACCGTGTCATGTGAGTTGACATGTGATCCACAGGTCAATACTTGTGGTGATCACTGGTTTTTGACTGTCATGCTAACATGGTGTGACGACCTTGTGGCCGAGGGAGAGGTAGGGGAGGTGGCTGAGGGAGAGAGGAGAAGGATCTGTCAGAAATGGGACCCTTTCTAACCATTAGGATTTGAGACCCGTTATAAATAGGCCCTGCTAGAATTGGTGTGTGTGTGTGTGTGTGTGTGTGTAATAATAATAATAATAATAATAATAATTAATGGTTTATTGAAAAAGTTCTGCATCCCGAAGGCAGAAAATATACAGTGGACATAAATGAATTATTACATACATTGACATGGGGGGGGGAGGGGAGGGGGTTAACAAAAGTCTTCATTAGAGAAAGGAAAAGGAACATACAAATTAATGTTTACAGTGAAGGTCACGTAGATCATGTGCACCGAGGTGTTGAACAGCAAACATATAGTGTAGTAAGTTTCTCACAAATGGTGTTATGAGGGACCGCCCGTGGTGTAGTAATTCTCTCACAGATGGTGTGTGTGTGTGTGTGTGTGTGTGTGAAGTAACATGGCGACTTAAATGTGGTAGAGGGTGTGTATGGTTGGAGGAAGTGTGTCAGCGAGGTGTGTTAGGGTGAGGAAGATGGGTGTGGTAGGCGGAGGACATAGCAAGGTAGTGTGTGGTGAGGTTTTGTGTGTGTGTGTCGGGGGGGGGGGGGGTTGAAGAGTGTACACACGCTATGGACATGTTGTGTGGTGCAGTGTGACGCAGTGACTCCCTCCCCTCCTTCACCCCCCTCTTGCTGTTGTGCTCTTCCTTGTTATTACTCTCTTCTCGTAAATTAAACGCACACACACACACACACACACACACACACACACAAAACACGTGATCCTAGGCAGTAACTTGGACAAAGAGCTTTACAATCTCAGACAAAAACACTATCACTGAAACACCTCCCCATCTTCTAACTGTCTTCTGCCTATAAGGATCTTCAATATTTCCGAATTACTCCAATGGTTAAATAGTTACGTACGTACCAGGTATCGTAATAAATCCTACAGCGCAATCTACAGTCAAAATTTTAATGCTGTGAGCCACTAACCCACACCTGTAGTATTGTAATTTACCTGATGTTAACCTGTCTCACACCTCTAAACATCTGGTGACCTGAATGATACTGACTCAATCACTACTGAATATGAGGCGTTATTCTTGACTATTAATTAATAAGTGAAGGTAATTGTGTTATTGTCTTTTGTTATTGAAAGTTGAATATTTCCCATGTACTGTATTTCTGTCCATATAGTACCGGACATGTAGCCAGGGAGTCGAATCTGGATAAAAAGTGAAAGTGAGAGTCCCCCCTTCCCCTTCCCATCCCCTTCCCTCCCCTTCCCCATTTCCCCCTGAGTACTGACAGTGTGGTAGATTAGACGGTCTATCTGTGTTGTATGTAAGGTTGATGTCAGATTCAAAGATCGTTTGGAAAGAGTCTGCATGCGTTCTCGTGTGTGTGTGTGTGTGTGTGTGTGTGTGTGTGTTTATGTATGCATGCATGTGTATATACAGTATGTTCGTGTTTGCAATGGTCAATATTTCCTGACCTAAAAAGGCCGTGTTATTGTTACGCCACGAATCACATGTGCACGTGAATATATGTATGTATGTATGAAGGAGAGGGGCACACACACACGGGGCACTAGACATGGACCAATCTGTTTCAATTTGAAGACAATCCCTGACCATGAGTTGAAGGGAGGGTTTCCACCAGATGCCGCTAGTATAGTAAGTTTGTCTCCCGTGTTTTTACTGTACTGTATGTCTACGTTATTATACTGATAAAATTACACTGATTTATAAATACACTGATCTTTTTATTTTGTATTTAATTTTTCTTTTTATTTACGTTTGTGTGTTTGACCGTGATCTGTTTTTTGTCCCGTAAGATATTGGCATATTTTTATTTATTTATTTTTGTTAATTTCATGATTTATTTGTTTTTTTTATCTTCTCAAAGTAGATATTAATATTGTGACCCGTTTATACTGTGATTATTTAACGGTTCATGTTGTTTATTTGTTCTGGTGGATTGAACTTTTAACGGACGGAAGACTTATCTGACGGAATATTTAACGGACGGAACTCTTAACGGACGGAAGACTTAACTGACGGAATATTTAACGGACGGAACTCTTAACGGACGGAATACTTAACGGACGGAATACTTAACGGACGGAACTCTTAACTGACTGAATACTTAACGGACGGAACTCTTAACGGACAAAACACTTAACGGACGAAACACTTAACGGACGAAACACTTAACGGACGAAACACAACGGACGAAACACCTGTATTTTGGAGGTGCCTTGGACTGCATGGGTCCCCTCCTCCTTTCCCTCTTCCTCCTCTTCACTCTCCCCTCCCCCCCCCCCCTTTCGTCCCGCTGAGGGTGAGAATAAGTGTTGAGTCAGAGTGAGTGAGTGAGAGGTGAAGAGTGAGTCAATGAGAGAGAAGAATGAGTGTGTGAGGTGGCGTGAGTCAATGAAGAACAAGTGTGTGTGTGTGAAGAGAGTGAGAGTGAGAGAGTGCGAGTGAGAAGAGAGTGAGAGTGAGGGAGGTATTGATTAGCATACACTACACGGTAAACACTTCATTTATAAGCGTGCATACTGCATTGCCCCGCCCCTCCCTCCCTCCCTCCCTGTGTCTGCTGCAGCCCTCCACCTCCCTCCCTGTGTCTGCTGCACCCCTTCCTCCCTCCCTCCCTGTGTCTGCTGCAGCCCTCCACCTCCCTCCCTGTGTCTGCTGCAGTCCTCCACCTCCCTCCCTGTGTCTGCTGCAGCCCTCCCTCTCTCCCTCCCTCCCTCCCTGTGTCTGTTACAGCCATCCCCCCTTCCTCCCTCCCTCCCTGTGTCTGCTGCAGCCCTCCCTCCCTCCCTGTGTCTGCTGCGGCCCTTCCTCCCTCCCTCCCTGTGTCTGCTGCGGCCCTCCCTCCCTCCCTCCCTGTGTCTGCTGCGGCCCTTCCTCCCTCCCTCCCTGTGTCTGCTGCAGCCCTCCCTCCCTCCCTCCCTCCGTGGCAGAACAAGTGAGACAGGGAGAACACATAACATGGACTCTATGAAGACTCTTAACTTTAACCTGAACTATATCACTAAAATTGGAACTTGAGTTGAACATCAGTATAAGTAAGGCGAGGCGAGGCGGGGCGAGGCGAGGCGGGGCGAGGCGGGGCGAGGCGGGGCGAGGCGAGGCGGGGCGGGGCGAGGCGGGGCGGGGCGGGGCGAGGCGAGGCGGGGCGAGGCGAGGCGAGGCAAGGCGAGGCGAGGCGGGACAAGGCGAGGCGAGACAAGGCGAGGCGAGACAAGGCGAGGTGGGGCGAGGCGAGGCGGGACAAGGCGAGGTGGGGCGAGGCGAGGCGGGACAAGGCGAGGCGAGACAAGGCGAGGCGGGACAAGGCGAGGCGAGACAAGGCGAGACGAGACAAGGCGAGGCGAGACAAGGCGAGGCGGGACAAGGCGAGGCGAGACAAGGCGAGGCGAGGCGAGGCGGGACGAGGCGAGACAAGGCGAGGCGAGACAAGGCGAGGCGAGGCGGGACAAGGCGAGGCGAGACAAGGCGAGGCGAGGCGGGACAAGGCGAGGCGAGGCGAGACAAGGCGGGGCGAGGCAAGGCAAGGCAAGGCAAGTCAAGTCAAGTCAAGTCAAGGCAAGACGAGGCAAGGCAAGGCAAGTCAAGTCAAGTCAAGTCAAGGCGAGACAAGGCGAGGCGAGGCGAGGCAAAGCGAGGCGAGGCGGGACAAGGCGAGGCGAGGCGAATACATCACCGTTATGTCCTCACAAGTTATCAAAGACTGCACCCTCAGTTATCTGTATAGTTAACTCTCCCGCCACACCCCTCTACTCGGACCGTTCACTGTAGCCACGTGGGAATTGTTGTAACTGTAATCTATATAGTCATCAAGTGCTGTATCTGTAACGTAAATATATATCTCTAAAATTATAGGGAATTACTGTATTTATATTCTGTATTACCACTGGGTATTACTGTAATATCACCCCATGGAAAATACTGTACCTGGCCCCTGATTCAGAAACCCGTAACTACCTGTAATTATCTACCTGTACCTGTCTACCTGATTAACCTTATATCTTAATCCGTAGAGCTAATAGAGTTGGTCTGGGGGGGGGGGGGGGGATTAGAGCCAGCCTGACCTCCTCTGGCCACGTCTTGACCCGGCCCAAAGCCACGTCATGACCCGGCCCAGATGCCACCACGGGTCTTATCTCTTAACAAATGGCGTCTTTGTCTTCCTCATACACGTGTTGTTGGCAGTTTGACCCGACCTTGTGTGTACGTCAGGGGGGGGGGGGGGGGGTAATAGACCGTCCCGCGTGATCCAAGTTGGAAGAGGAAATATATGTGTGTGTGGGTTATCTTCTTCCTCCTGACGGCGTGTAATGGAGCACACGACCTCGGCCCTTATAACCTGCTGTGTGTGTGTGTGTGTGTGTGTGTGTGTGTAATGGGAGCCCAGGAACCCCCCCCCCCCCCAGACTGTTGTTATATAGAGGGGCTGGAACACACACAGGGAGGCTGTGGGGGCTGGTGGTTTCAGTAACTGTAGAGCCCAACACATACAGGTCCTGGAGAGTGTTGGTGCCTCTGGCTCCCGGAGGCTCCCTACCTGTTGGGACACACATATACTGTGGATAATTTATTTATTTATGCTGATGCGGGCCGCCCCTCCCGGCATATTTTGTCAACAAACCCACATTCATTCATATATATATATATATATTTGTATATATATATATATATAATTTAAAGTTTTTCAAGCCAAATGTAGTGAGAATATTGAAAGTGATAGGCCTATTATTTCTTAATATATATTAATTTTTATTGGGTTCCAGCTAGTGTGTAGGAGCGTGTACTTATTATGTAGTGCATTAGTGATGCGGGCCAGGTAGGGCACTGTGAGGGGGCAGGTGTGTACTCAGATTATCGGGCTGCCTCACCTGGGGGGGGGGGGAGGCAGAACGTCTTGGTGCGTGACCGTGTACGAATTTAACTAGGTCAGGTGTGATGTACACCTACGACACACACACAGCTCCTGATTTATGTACTGTGCAGCCCTGTAAATGTATTGAACGTATATTATTATGTCTGAATCACATGTAAGTTTGTATGTTTTCAACCACCGGCTGCAAGTCTGTTAATAAACCATTTATTATTATTACAAGACTGAGAGAGAGAGAAAGAGAAGTACTGTATATCACCTGAGGGCAGGAAGAAGAGGAGGAAATCACGAGCGGAGGGAAGAGATGAGAGATTTTTTTTTGGGGGGGGGGGGGGTTAACCCACCAGGGCACAGGTCAATGACTCACATCAGGGCATGGGGGCGAAAATATGATAATTCTAATATAACAATTAAAAAAAATATAAAAATATTGAATAAAAATACAATAATAATAATAATAAGATAATAATAATAATAATAATAATAATAATAATAATAAATGCAAATAAAAGATCAATAGTGAGAAATGATATATGTATGTTGTGTTGTCAATAGTAAGAGAAACAATTGAGACCCTGCAATTGTGTGTGAATGAGGCAGAAAGTCAGATCAGCAACCTGGGACTTGGTCACAATTTTCCTGATGCCATATAGCAGCAGGGTCTACCATAGACAACACATTATGCTTCCAATATCTTCCCAGGCGGTAGTACCTCCCTGTTTGGTGGCTGCCAACTACTTACTACCTTGGACGTAGGTAGAGAGTCGGTGAAGGACAGGTGAGGGGTAGAGAGGAGTAGAGATAACGTAAGGGTCCAGAAACAAGAGGAAGAGGGGAGGTGGGAAGCTGTGAGAGAGAGGGGGGTATGAGAGTCAGATGAGGTGTATGTGTGTCTGAGTGAGGCTGGCAGGTATTGGTAGACGGCTGAGAGCGAGTATTATAGACTTCCTTCATGGCTCATTTGGTAGTAGTGGTGGGCTGCGGGGCCATCAATGAGTCAGCTGGAGTTGGCTTAATGTGAATTCTGATCCACATATATAAATGTATTTTTTGTTGACTTGACGTGTGTTCTAGCGGGGTGGGGGGGGGGTGTAGGAGAAGATTGTCGGGGGAAGGAGGGTAGGGGGAAAGAGTATCGGGGATGGGTAGGATGAGAGGGTAGGGGGAAAAATGTGGCGTGAAAGGATGGGGGGAAAGAGGATGGGCGAAGGATGGAGAATAGAAGCGTATCGGGATCCTCTTACGGACCAGTTTTAAACGTGTATTAAAAAGCAGGGGTCATTTTAAGCCCCCTCCTCTACCCCTTTGGGACGGAACTATCCCCTATTTATATATTACACGAATAACTTTGTTGGGTTAGGTTAGGTTAGGTTAAATAAGTAAGGCTTGGAATTTATTATGTTATGGTTAGGTTAGGTTAGGTTAGATCTGGTCAATTTAGATTAGGGTTAATTTGGTTAGGTTAGGACTGGTTATGGTAGATTAGGTTAAGTTTAGTTAATTTAGACTCAATTTTGTTAGGTTCCGGGTCTTAATTTTGGTCTAGGTCCTTAGCATTCATCAGACCATTTTAGTATCCAATATGGCGTCCTTGGCAACCAGTTCACCGTTTTAGTAATCATAAAACCCACTAAGCAACCAGAACGGCGTCCCTAGCAACCAGAACGAGAAAGGGTGGGGTGGGCATAGCAACCATTAAGCCTACTTCAGTAAACAACATGGCGTCCCTAGCAACCACCAAACGTTACACTCCCGCAGTAACAAGTTTGTTTTGGTGTTACGCTGTCGCAAATATACACTGATAGAGGCTCCCCAGACCTTTGTATCATACTGCGTCTGTTTATATCACGTCTTATGTCATGTTTATCTCACTTTTCTTTGATTAATATTCTCTCTTTCATAAGTTAGTCATATTTTATCATATATAAGGAAGCATAAGTCAAGAGGTAATATATTTTACCTTGATCCCTAAATGAAGATAATCCATCACTAGCCTTGTCAGCCAATGGTGGACACACACACACACACACACACACACACACACACACTAGATCGATTGACCTTTAGGCGAGAAATATATATAAATATATAAATACAGTATATCTTCCCCAGGAGCGGCGTAATAAGTCAGGGAC
>CAUDMG010002291.1:625000-637500 GCA_958450375.1 Homarus gammarus | reverse complement strand
AAGGGGTGGGAAGCAGCAGAAGGAGGGGGGTGGGGGCAGCAGCAGGGGGATCAGGTAGGAGAGTGTTGTAAGCAGAGATCAGCCAGGGTGACGTGGCCACTCACTCACGTCATCAATAAGGGTCAGCAACCTCCTCCTCCTCACGTTTAACTTCCTGTGAGGGCGAGGCTGTGTTAGGTGAGGGCGGGGATGTGTTAGGTGAGGGCGGGGATGTGATGTGAGGGCGGGGAGAGGTGTGGAGGTGAGGTAATCGTTGGTAATGTGTGTGTGTGTGTCAAGGTCGTGACACCGATCCAGTAAAATGGACGGCCTCGGACACGAACACCTACCCTACCTGAGTCGTCTCTTTTGTTAAGGTCCTGGGTGCACGGAGCGACTCCCCCTCTGACTACCTCATTCCCCTGACTCCCCTCCTGACCCTCCCCCCCCCCGACTTCCCCCTTCCCCGACTCTCCCTGACCCCCTCCCCCGACTCTCCCTGACCCCCTCCCCCTTCCCCGACTCTCCCTGACCCTCCCCCCCTACTCTCCCTGACCCCCTCCCCCTGGCCAGGTACTGTCCCAGGTACTGTCCAATCTCTCCGTCACTGTCACTTGTCAGGTGTGGGAGATAAAGTAATGGGCTGTCAGGCACTAAACTGTGCGGTCTGTTACGGTGTGTTATGTATACAGCCCCGTGTTGTGTATCATGGGTTGTGGGTTGTATATTATGGGTTGTGGGTTGTATATCATGGGTTGTGGGTTGTATATCATGGGTTGTGGGTTTTATATCATGGGTTGTGGGCAGAGCTCCCACAAAGCAAAACCTTGAATTCCCCAAACTAATGCTAAAATTTACTAAGAATGAATAATATTTCTCAAAAAAATTATCTTCATTTTATTATTATTATTATGCATTATATTAGTTATTCATAACCCCCCATCTCTCTCTCTCTCTCTCTCTCTCTCTCTCTCTCTCTAAATACGCAATAGCAGGCAGTAAGTTATTTGTAATGGAAAACTGTACTGTTTCAGAAAAAAAATGGCTCAAATGAAGTATTAAACCTTTATTATGAAAAATACATTCTTTTGTAATAAGTATATAGTTCACTAACTACTGTTAAACTAAATGGAATTGTAGTCTTTGGAATAATAAGCATAGGTAGTAGGCAGTTACCAAACAGGGAGGTACTACCGCCTGGAAGATATTGGAAGCATAATGTGTTGTCCAGTGGTAGACTGCTGCCATATGACATCACAAAAATTGTGACCAAGTCCCAGGTTGCTGATCTGACTTTCTGCCTCATTTACACACAATTGCAGGTGTCAGTTGTTTCTCTTAATATTGACAACACAACATACACAATTTATATTGTTTCTCACTATTTATATATTTTTTATTTATGGACTTTATTATTATTATGTTTATTTTTATGTAATATATTATTATTTATTATTATTGTTAATTATTATTATTATTATTATTATTATTATTATTATTATTATTATTATTATTATTATTATTATATTATTATATTATTATATGTATTATTATATTATTATATTATATTATATTATTATTATTATTATTATTATTATTATTATTATTATTATTATTATTATTATTATATTTTCGCCAATCCTGAAAAAAAAAGAATGAAAAATTTCCTTCATAAGCATAACACTACAATGAGGTGCGCACTACACAGTCACAACGCCACGAGAGAGATGCTCGGTCACAACGCTACGAGAGAGATGCTCGGTCACAACGCTACGAGAGAGATGCTCGGTCACAACGCTACGAGAGAGATGCTCGGTCACAACGCTACGAGAGAGATGCTCGGTCACAACGCTACGAGAGAGATGCTCGGTCACAACGCTACGAGAGAGATGCTCGGTCACAACGCTACGAGAGAGATGCTCGGTCACAACGCTACGAGAGAGATGCTCGGCCACAACGCTACGAGAGAGATGCTCGGCCACAACGCTACGAGAGAGATGCTCGGCCACAACGCTACGAGAGAGATGCTCGGTCCACAACGCTACGAGAGAGATGCTCGGCCACAACGCTACGAGAGAGATGCTCGGTCACAACGCTACGAGAGAGATGCTCGGTCACAACGCTACGAGAGAGATGCTCGGCCACAACGCTACGAGAGAGATGCTCGGCCACAACGCTACGAGAGAGATGCTCGGCCACAACGCTACGAGAGAGATGCTCGGCCACAACGCTACGAGAGAGATGCTCGGTCACAACGCTACGAGAGAGATGCTCGGTCACAACGCTACGAGAGAGATGCTCGGTCACAACGCTACGAGAGAGATGCTCGGTCACAACGCTACGAGAGAGATGCTCGGTCACAACGCTACGAGAGAGATGCTCGGTCACAACGCTACGAGAGAGATGCTCGGTCACAACGCTACGAGAGAGATGCTCGGTCACAACGCTACGAGAGAGATGCTCGGTCACAACGCTACGAGAGAGATGCTCGGTGACAACGCTACGAGAGAGATGCTCGGTCACAACGCTACGAGAGAGATGCTCGGTCACAACGCTACGAGAGAGATGCTCGGTCACAACGCTACGAGAGAGATGCTCGGCCACAACGCTACGAGAGAGATGCTCGGCCACAACGCTACGAGAGAGATGCTCGGTCACAACGCTACGAGAGAGATGCTCGGTCACAACGCTACGAGAGAGATGCTCGGTCACAACGCTACGAGAGAGATGCTCGGTCACAACGCTACGAGAGAGATGCTCGGTCACAACGCTACGAGAGAGATGCTCGGTCACAACGCTACGAGAGAGATGCTCGGTCACAACGCTACGAGAGAGATGCTCGGTCACAACGCTACGAGAGAGATGCTCGGTCACAACGCTACGAGAGAGATGCTCGGTCACAACGCTACGAGAGAGATGCTCGGTCACAACGCTACGAGAGAGATGCTCGGTCACAACGCTACGAGAGAGATTCTCGGTCACAACGATACGAGAGAGATGCTCGGTCACAACGCTACGAGAGAGATGCTCGGTCACAACGCTACGAGAGAGATGCTCGGTCACAATGCTACGAGAGAGATGCTCGGTCACAACGCTACGAGAGAGATGCTCGGTCACAACGCTACGAGAGAGATGCGCTATCAGAACCTCACTTAGGAGGTTGGGCGGTCACAACCACATGAAAGAAGTGCCCGTTCCCATCTCTTCGAAATTGGTGTGCGGTCGCAAGCTACAGAAGAGGTGACCGGTCTCAATGCTACGAAAGAGACGACTGTTCGTAACAATACCAAAAACAAAACAAAAGTCATACTCTTATTATCATACCATGTCACAAGCGTAATATGGTATGATAATAACTTTATGGGGACTAACTACACGTATGACTGACCAGATTAACAGCACACTCACTGAGGCCAATTCAAAATTTGACCGTTCAGAAATAATTACTCTGTGTAATGAGGTTGGAATTTCTAAATATAGTAAAAATTCTAGCTTGGTTCATTACCGTAGTGATGATGGATGGTGATGTTTAAGTATAGTGATGATGGATGGTGTTATATGTAGTGATGATGGATGGTGTTATATGTAGTGATGATGGATGGTGTTATATGTAGTGATGATGGATGGTGTTATATGTAGTGATGATGGATGGTGTTAAGTATAGTGATGATAGATGGTGTTATACAATATTTATTGGTGCCATTCCGTTAACTAATGTGGACGACCCTGCCGCCTTGTGGGTTGTATATTATGGGTTGTGGGTTGTATATAATGGGTTCTAGCATTTGGTCATGGGTTGTGTTGGGGGTAGACTTAAGACTGTTGGTTAGGTTAGGTTAGGTTAGGTTAGGTAATAACCACCGTTTGAACTTCCTCCTCCTCCTCCACCACCTTTTCCTCCTCGTACCTCAACTAACGATTCAAATGTTCCATCACCCAACGTAACCCAACCAAAACCCAACCTCAATTTCAAAACGGACAAAGATCAAATTTAACTCCAGCTTCAATGACATAGTTAAATCACTTCAGAAACACACTGTATAGATAAAGGTCCCGACGTTGTTATTCACCTGTACTGCTGACGAGGTTGTGGGGGGGGGTGGTGGTGGTGGTGATGGTGGTGATGGTGGCGGTGATAGCTACCTCATTATTCAACCGGAAAATTATATCATCATGGGGGTGAAAGCCGTAGGAGAATGAGTTAACTAGGTGTGATAAAGTGAGTGTTTGTCAGGTGGTGGTGTGGCTCTATTGTTAGTTTAGGTGTGGCTGTGTTTTAGGTTAGGTGTGGCTCTGTTGTTAGGTTAGGTGTGGCTCTGTTTTAGGTTAGGTGTGGCTCTGTTGTTAGGTTAGGTGTGGCTGTGTTGTTAGGTTAGGTGTGGCTCTGTTGTTAGGTTACGTGTGGCTGTGTTTTAGGTTAGGTGTGGCTCTATTGTTAGGTTAGGTGTGGTTTTATTGTTAGGTTAGGTGTGGCTCTATTGTTAGGTTAGGTGTGGCTCTATTGTTATGTTAGGTGTGGCTCTATTGTTAGGTTAGGTGTGGCTCTATTGTTAGGTTAGGTGTGGCTCTATTGTTAGGTTAGGTGTGGCTCTGTTGTTAGGTTAGGTGTGGCTCTATTGTTATGTTAGGTGTGGCTCTGTTGTTAGGTTAGGTGTGGCTCTATTGTTAGGTTAGGTGTGGCTCTATTGTTAGGTTAAGTGTGGCTCTATTGTTAGGTTAGGTGTGGCTCTATTGTTAGGTTAAGTGTGGCTCTATTGTTAGGTTAGGTGTGGCTCTATTGTTAGGTTAGGTGTGGCTCTATTGTTAGGTTAAGTGTGGCTCTATTGTTAGGTTAGGTGTGGCTCTGTTGTTAGGTTAGGTGTGGCTCTATTGTTATGTTAGGTGTGGCTCTATTGTTAGGTTAAGTGTGGCTCTATTGTTAGGTTAGGTGTGGCTCTGTTGTTAGGTTAGGTGTGGCTCTATTGTTATGTTAGGTGTGGCTCTATTGTTAGGTTAGGTGTGGCTCTGTTGTTAGGTTAGGTGTGGCTCTATTGTTAGGTTAGGTGTGGCTCTATTGTTAGGTTAGGTGTGGCTCTATTGTTAGGTTAGGTGTGGCTCTATTGTTAGGTTAGGTGTGGCTCTATTGTTAGGTTAGGTGTGGCTCTATTGTTAGGTTAGGTGTGGCTCTATTGTTAGGTTTGGTGTGGCTCATGTTAGGTTAGGTGGCTCTGTTGTTAGGTTAAGTGTGGCTCTGTTGTTAGGTTAGGTGTGGCTCTATTGTTAGGTTAGGTGTGGCTCTATTGTTAGGTTAGGTGTGGCTCTATTGTTAGGTTAGGTGTGGCTCTGTTGTCACTATCACCTCCTCCACTGCTCCCTCCTCGATGCTTCCGAAAAAAATGGTGCTAATTTTTAAGTGACAATAATGATAGTGGTGTGGTGTGTGGTGTGGTGTGTCGTGTCGTGTCGTGTGATGGGTGATAGTGTTTGTGGTGGTGAGCATGGTGACAGGTCTTCAAGCATGAGAGATGGTGGTATAAATTCATTACTTATGGACTAAGGTGTACAGTGTGTGTGTGTGTGTGTGTGTGTGTGTGTGAAAGGAAAGCATCTGAAACATTTTGTAATTGGCATAGTGAGTGAACACGAACATAACCTTCCTCCTGCACCTCACCCCACCCCCCTCCTGCACCTCACCCCACCCCGAACCTGCTTACCTTGACCCAGGAATTCCACGCGACCTTGTATACAAAATGAACCCTGTGGCTGTGAAGAAAAGAAATGAATCCTGAGCTTGTGAAGAAAAGAAATGAATCCTGAGCTTGGGTTTTTTTTTGATCTGTCCTTCCGTGACTGACTGTCTTGCTGCCGTAGCGTACCTTAATGGAGAAAGGATCTTTTCATAACTTTACCTCTGTCGTGACGAGAAGCTGTCTGGTCTGACCTTGGCGTGTAAGGGGTGGGCGTGGGGTGGGGTGGAGAGGCGGGTGTTGTGGGGTGTGTATGTAGGAATAAGGGTGTGGGGATGGGCTTGGGTGTACGTGGGGTGTGGGGGGGTATCCGTGGGGGAGGGGTGTGTGTAGAGAAGGGGTGGGCGTTGGGTGGGGTGGGAAGAAGGTGTAGGTGTGGGGTGGAGAGGCGGGTGTTGTGGGGTGTGTACGTAGGAATAAGGGTGTGGGGATGGGCTTGGGTGTACGTGGGGTGTGGGGGGTATCCGTGGGGGAGGGGTGTGTGTAGAGAAGGGGTAGGGTGGGGGGGATACATGTCGTTGTTGGTTGGTTTCCACACAACACTAAAGAAAAAAAACATTTATTCAACATAACTAATACATTTTACACTCATCTCCAGCCTTTAGCCAATCATAAAACAGGATTCTCTTGGTGCTTCATTTTTAACCAATCGTCATGCAGTATACGCTCATTTTGACCAATCACCGTGCAGGATTCTCGAGCACATTCCGGTAACATGGACTGTACATTGACTAGATTCAACCTTGATACGGTCGACCTGTCTTTAACACCTACCTTCACGTGATACCTTTATGAGACCTAATTATCGCGTTGTTTGACCTTATTTTGATCTTATTTGACCTTATTTTTACGTTGTTTGACCTTACCTTCCCATAACGCGACCTTAGCCTCACAGTACACGACCTTAGCCTCACAGTACACGACCTTAGCCTCACAGTACATGACCTTAGCCTCACAGTACACGACCTTAGCCTCACAGTACACGACCTTAGCCTCACAGTACACGACCTTAGCCTCAGTACACGACCTTAGCCTCACAGTACACGACCTTAGCCTCAGTACACGACCTTAGCCTCACAGCACACGACCTTAGCCTCACAGTACACGACCTTAGCCTCACAGTACACGACCTTAGCCTCACAGTACACGACCTTAGCCTCACAGCACACGACCTTAGCCTCACAGTACACGACCTTAGCCTCAGTACACGACCTTAGCCTCACAGCACACGACCTTAGCCTCACAGTACACGACCTTAGCCTCACAGTACACGACCTTAGCCTCACAGCACACGACCTTAGCCTCAGCACACGACCTTAGCCTCAGTACACGACCTTAGCCTCACAGCACACGACCTTAGCCTCACAGTACACGACCTTAGCCTCACAGTACACGACCTTAGCCTCAGTACGCGACCTTAGCCTCACAGCACACGACCTTAGCCTCACAGTACACGACCTTAGCCTCACAGCACACGACCTTAGCCTCACAGTACACGACCTTAGCCTCAGTACACGACCTTAGCCTCACGTTACGTAACTGACACAACAAGTCATTATCACCACCACGATCTTGTTCTGCCCTTGAGCACAAAGTTTCAATTATATTCACTCACGCGTTCCTGTGTGTGTGTGTGTGTGGTGTGTGTGTGTGACAGTATCGTTAATGTTTATTTTTAGTGGCAATTATTTTCTTCATGTATTTATCCTGATGGTTGTAGTAGTGGTGTTTGTAATGGTGATAATAGTGGTTAGTGGTAGTAGTAGTAGTAATAGTAGGAGTAGTATGGTCGATAATATTTTGGGATGAAGTAGATAATAATGGTAATAGGGATGGTAATGGGGATGGTGGTGGTGGTGGTAGGTGGGGGTAAGGGGGGGGGGGTGGCCAAACCTCTGTCGTCAGTACGTCTCGATCAATGGCCGATATCCGGGTTTACCTCTCTCTCTCTCTCTCTCTCTCTCTCTCTCTCTCTCTCTCTCAGGAGTAATAAGTGTTATCAGCAGGTGAGTGAGCTTGACCGTGTGTGTGTGTGTGTGTGTGGTAGAGTCACAAGGGGGTGAATGTTACATGCAGGGAGACACTCACATTCTCCAAGTGTATCCTTATGTCCTCTCGTTCAATGGTCTTCACGAGCTTACAACATTCAGTCGGGGCACTACGACCTCCTCTTCCTCCTTTTCATTCCTTCTCTTCCTTTCCACCTCCCCTTTTCCACCTTTTTCTTCTTCTCTTCCTCCTCCACAAAGCACCATCACAATGCTGTACACCACCTCGAAAAAAACAACAACAATATACTGATTAGTGTGTGTGTGCGTGTGTGTGCGTGCGTGTGTGTGTGTGTGTGTGCGTGTGTGTGCGTGTGTGTGTGTGTGTGATAACGTCGAGTGGTGATGGTGGTAGTGGTGATAGTACAGGAGGAAACAAGGTGGTGGTGGAGTTAATTTTGGTGGAGTTAGATTATTTTTAGAGAACGTGTGAGAGAGAGAGAGAGAGAGAGAGAGAGAGAGAGAGAGAGGTGGAGTGGAAGAAGATAAGAGGTAGAAAAAGGGATAAATACAAACTTGAGAAATTTAACAAGTGATGAAGAATAAATTAGTAGTAGTTAGTGGAATGAATGATCACCTTGTTGCTGACTCACTGACTACCTAAGCTAATACTTGTATAGTATAGGGAGGGTGAACTTCTGTATTGGGCTCATTGTTGTAGGTAATGTAGAAAACTGTTTGGTTAGGTTAGGTTTGGTTAGGTTTGGTTTGGTTGGCTGCCCACTTTGTCGTCACTTGCACCACATTATCCCATATACGAGTGTGGTTTTGTGGTGGTGGTGTGGTAGTAGTGGTGATGAAGGTACCTGGGTCGTGTTGGTGGTGGAGATGGGGGAGATAGCAGGGTCGTGGTGGAGATGGGGGAGATAGCAGGGTCGTGGTGGAGATGGGGGAGATAGCAGGGTCGTGTTGGTGGTGGAGATGGGGGAGATAGCAGGGTCGTGGTGGAGATGAAGATTGTGGAGGTAGAGGTAGCATGATAGTGGTGGTGGAGGTAGCAAGATCGTGTTGGAGATACTGGTGGTGGAGGAGGAGGAGAAGCAACAAGGGGAGGGAGGCAGTGTAGATGAGGGGAAGAGCGGTGGTGTAAAGTTAGCTGTCGGTCGCCATGGTAACGCTGGAGACGACAACAAGAGAAGTGTCACAGCTTCCACGTGTGTACCCTAATTGGTCCTCAAGGGGGGGGGGGTGAGGGAACTGTTGGAAGGGGAGGTGGAGGGAGGGAAGGGGAGGTGGAGAGAGGGAAGGAAGGGGAGAGGGAGGATCGGAAATGTGGAAAAATGAGGTGAAAGGAAGGAGGGAACTGTGGGAAGGGAAGGAGGGGGGAGGGAGCTAGTATGAAAGGGGCAGCTGGAAAAGAGGGAGGGGACTCTCTCTCTCTCTCTCTCTCTCTCTCTCTCTCTCTCTCTCTCTCTCTCTCTGTGTGTGTCTCTGTAAACTACGTGTGTCCTATACTGTGAGAGAGAGAGAGAGAGAGAGAGAGAGAGAGAGAGAGAGAGAGAGCACATAATAATCACCTCTCATTTGGCTGGTTGGGCGTGAGGTAGGCGTGGGCGTGAGGTAGTCGTGGGCGTAAGATAAAGAGCGCTAATAACTATAATCATCTCGTAAATATAACAATTATTACTTTATTTATGTTGTGTTGTTGTACGTGGCGGCCAGTGTTGATGACAGTAAAGGTTGATGACTAAATATTATTGTTGTTATTAGTTGTTATTAGTTGTTATTGTTGTTGTTATTAGTTGTTATTACTGTTGTTGTTGTTATTACTGTTATTATTATTGTTGTTGTTATTATTTTTGTTGTTGATGGTGCTATTATTGTTATTATTATTATTATTATTCCTAGGATTGTCGTTATTCTTATTGTTTTATTATTATTATTATATGGTATGAATTCACCTCTTGTACCTGTATTGTATCAATAATTAACCTGGTGTACCTGTGTTGCATCATAAATTAACCAGGTGTACCTAAGGTGTATCATTAATTAACCTGGTGTACCTGTGTTGCAGGGTGTGGTGTACCATTACCTGGGCAGTGATCGGCTGGCGGAGAAGACCCTGATGGACGCTATCAAGGTGGACCCCTACGACCACCACGCATGGTAAGGTGCCCGCCCTCTGTTGTGTGGTAGATAGATAGAGACAGATAGATAGAGAGAGACAGAGAGATAGATAGAGAGATACATAAAGAAGATGAGATTAAGAGACAGAGGCGGATAGATGGATAAAGAGGGAGAGAAGCAATGGGGGTAAGGAGGGAGGCAATATGTACACAGAACGGGATAACAGAGGTGTAGTAACGGTGTGGTGACAGGGTGTGGTAACGGTGTAGTAACAGGGTGTGGTAACGGTGTAGCAACAGGGTGTGGTAACGGTGTGGTGACAGGGTGTGGTAACGGTGTAGTAACAGGGTTTAGTAACGGTGTGGTGACAGGGTGTGGTAATGGTGTAGCAACAGGGTGTGGTAACGGTGTAACAACAGGGTGTGGTAACGGTGTAGCAGCAGGGTGTGGTAACAGGGTGTAGCAACAGGGTGTGGTAACGGTGTAACAACAGGTTGTGGTAACGGTGCAGCAACAGGGTGTAGTAACGGTGTAGTAACAGGGTGTGGTAACGGTGTAGCAACAGGGTGTGGTAGCGGTGTGGCAACAGGGTGTGGTAACGGTGTAGCAACAGGGTGTGGTAACAGGGTGTAGCAACAGGGTGTGGTAGCGGTGTAACAACAGGGTGTGGTAACGGTGTAGCAACAGGGTGTGGTAACAGGGTGTAGCAACAGGGTGTGGTAACGGTGTAGCAACAGGGTGTGGTAACGGTGTAGCAACAGGGTGTGGTAATGTAGCAACAGGGTGTGGTAACGGTGTAGCAACAGGGTGTGGTAAGGGTGTAGCAATAGGGTGTGGTAACGGTGTAGCAACAGGGTGTGGTAACAGGGTGTAGCAACAGGGTGTGGTAACGGTGTAACAACAGGGTGTGGTAACGGTGTAGCAACAGGGTGTGGTAACAGGGTGTAGCAACAGGGTGTGGTAACGGTGTAGCAACAGGGTGTGGTAACGGTGTAGCAACAGGGTGTGGTAATGTAGCAACAGGGTGTGGTAACGGTGTAGCAACAGGGTGTGGTAAGGGTGTAGCAATAGGGTGTGGTAACGGTGTAGCAACAGGGTGTGGTAACAGGGTGTAGCAACAGGGTGTGGTAACAGGGTGTAGCAACAGGGTGTGGTAGCAGGGTGTAGCAACAGGGTGTGGTAACAGGGTGTGGCAGCAGGGTGTAGCAACAGGGTGTGGTAGCAGGGTGTAGCAACAGGGTGTGGTAACGGTGTAGCAACAGGGTGTGGTAACGGTGTAGCAACATGGTGTGGTAACAGGGTGTAGCAACAGGGTGTGGTAGCAGGGTGTAGCAACAGGGTGTGGTAACAGGGTGTGGTAGCAGGGTGTAGCAACAGGGTGTGGTAACAGAGGCGTAGTAACAGGGTGTGATAACAGAGGCGTAGCAACAGGGTGTGGTAACAGAGGCGTGGCAACAGAGGCGTAGCAACAGGGCGTGGTAACAGAGGCGTAGCAACAGGGCGTGGCAACAGGGTGTGGTAACAGGGCGTGTGGTAACGGTGTGGAAACGGAAGGAAGTGTGGTTAGCAGAGGGTGTGGTAGCTGAGGACGAGGCAACAGAGTGTGTGGTAATGGGCGTGGCAGCAGAGGGCGTGGCAGCAGGCGTGGAGCGGGGCGCGGGTCTCTTGGTGGTGGTTCATTACGTCCAGGACCCCGGCGAGGTTAATAAATGTCCTCACAGGGACCCACGCCACCCATGACACCACCCATGACACCCCCCCACGCCACCCATGACACCCTTCCACGCCACCCATGACACCCCCCACGCCACCCATGACACCCTTCCACGCCACCCAAGACACCCTTCCACGCCACCCATGACACCCCCCACGCCACCCATGACACCCCCCCACGCCACCCATGACACCCCCCACGCCACCCATGACCCCCTCCACGCCACCCATGACACCCCCACGCCACCCATGACCCCCACCACGCCATCTACAATGTGTCATGATGATAGGGTGGGTGTTAAGAATGTGTTAGTATCTTAATGGTGTTAGAGTAGTCGTTAGTGGTGTTAGTTGTGTTAGAGTGGTCGTTAGTGGTGTTAGTTGTGTTAGAGTAGTCGTTAGTGGTGTTAGTTGTGTTAGAGTAGTCGTTAGTGGTGTTAGTTGTGTTAGAGTGGTCGTTAGTGGTGTTAGTTGTGTTATAGTGGTCGTTAGTGGTGTTAGTTGTGTTATAGTGGTCGTTAGTGGTGTTATTTGTGTTAGAGTAGTCGTTAGTGGTGTTAGTTGTGTTAGAGTGGTCGTTAGTGGTGTTAGTTGTGTTATAGTGGTCGTTAGTGGTGTTAGTTGTGTTAGAGTGGTCGTTAGTGGTGTTAGTTGTGCTAGAGTGGTCGTTAGTTGTGTTAGTTGTGTTAGAGTAGTCGTTAGTGGTGTTAGTTGTGTTAGAGTGGTCGTTAGTGGTGTTAGTTGTGTTAGAGTGGTCGTTAGTGGTGTTAGTTGTGTTAGAGTGGTCGTTAGTTGTGTTAGTTGTGTTAGAGTAGTCGTTAGTGGTGTTAGTTGTGTTAGAGTAGTCGTTAGTGGTGTTAGTTGTGTTAGAGTGGTCGTTAGTGGTGTTAAAATAGTTGTTAGTGGTGTTAAAATAGTTGTTAGTGGTGTTAAAATAGTTGTTAGTGGTGTTAAAATAGTTGTTAGT
>CAUDMG010002291.1:232500-620000 GCA_958450375.1 Homarus gammarus | reverse complement strand
AGAAGTTACCAGGAAGCGTCGCCTCGTCGCCAGTACTGCACCATCACTACTTAGCGTCTACTGCAGGAGACCTTACAAGAACCATCTCCCTCCCTCCCTCCCTCCCTCCCTCTCTCCCTCCTTCTCTACCTATCTCCCTCCCTCCCTCCCTCCCTCCCTCCCTTCCTTCTCTACCTGTCTCCCTCTCTCCCTCCCTCTCTCCCTCCCTCTCTCACCCTATCTCGTCCCTCTCCCTCTAGTCATGTGATTGCCGGCGTGTGAGAATAGGTCACCCTTACCGTGTGTGTGTCTAATGGCGGTAACACACACACACACACACGGACAACTAATAATTCCCCTGGCTGGAGTATAGTGTGGACGGGTCATTAGTTAAGGCGGGCCGCTCACACACACACACAACTCGTTAACTGGGTTTTAGATGATATGTAAACAGGATATACTCGCTGCCTGCTTTGTTGACATGCTTCTCTAGTTTTAGGGTTAGGCTAGGTTGAGTGTATGTACTATTTAAGACAACTCAGGTGGGGAAGAAAGGCGCACACACACACGGTCATTAAAGTGGCCACAACACACGTCACTAACATGCTAATTAACCCCCCCCCCCCCCCCGAGCTGGTGTTGTGCATGTTGTGATATGGAGGGGAGGGGCGTGTTGGAATGGGCTCCAGTGATAAATAAACCCTAACCTAAACCTAACCAACCCTAACCTAACCAAATCTACCCTAACCTAACCAAACCTACCCTAACCTATCCTAACCAAACCTGCCCTAACCTATCCTAACCAAACCTACCCTAACCTATCCTAATCAAACCTATCCTAACCAAACCTACCCTGACCTACCCTCACCGATAAAACGCAGAGGGTCAGCGTAGATGGTGTTAAATCTGAGTGGGGCCGTGTAACCAGTGGGGTTCCCCAGGGGTCAGTACTAGGCCCACTCTTGTTCATAATCTTCATAAACGATCTAGATACTGGGATCAGCAGTGACATAAGCAAGTTTGCGGATGACACCAAAATACGGCGGCAAATTAATTCAGGGCAGGATGCAAATGCATTACAGGAGGATCTAAATAAACTGCAGGGGTGGTCTGAAAAATGGCAAATGAAATTCAACACCAGCAAGTGCAGGGTACTTAATATTGGAAGAACAAATGCTTATAATGTATACAGCCTTAACAACATCAACCTAGAGAAGTCGACTTGTGAAAGAGACCTAGGGGTACTTGTAAGCCCGGACCTACGGCCTAGAAAACAGTGCGTTAATGTTCGAAATAAGGCAAACAGAGTAATGGGTTTTATATCTAGAAGTGTAAGTAACAAGAGTGCAGAGGTCTTATTGCAACTATATCTTGCGCTAGTCAGGCCGCACCTCGATTATGCGGTTCAGTTCTGGTGCCCCTATTATAGAATGGATATCAATTCACTAGAGTCGGTGCAGCGAAGAATGACAAAAATGATTCCGGGACTTAGAAACCTTCCATATCAGGATAGGTTAAAGAAACTTAACTTGCATTCCCTAGAAAGACGAAGAGTGCAGGGAGATATGATAGAAGTATTTAAGTGGGTGAAAGGAATCAATAAAGGGGATATAGATAAAGTTCTTATAATATCCGAGCAGGATAGGACTCGGAGCAACTGATTCAAGTTGATAAGTTTAGGTTTAGGAGGGAGATAGGAAGGAACTGGTTCACAATAGGGTGGTGGACGAGTGGAACAAGCTTAGCAACTTTGTAGTAAGTGCGGGAACTCTGGAAAGTTTCAATAGGAGGCTAGATAGATTCATGGATGATAGAGAGTGGTAGTAACTCTCGACAGGAACTGCCATGCACAGGCCAACTGGCCTATTGCAGACTCCTTATTTTCTCATGTTCTTATGTTCTAACCAACCCTAACCTAACCAACCTAAACCTAACCAACCCTAACCTAACCAACCCTAACCAAACCAACCCTAACCTAACCAACCCTACCGTAACCAAACCTAACCAAACCAACCACATACGAGGTTATCATTGTGACAGTGGTAAGAGCGTCCCTCACCCTCCTGCAGGCCTTGTGGAGGTCAGGTCAGGTCGGGTCAGGGCTCAGAGGGTTTGTGTGTGTGTTCGTCTTAACTAAATACTATGGGCTAGTTATAGGTTACAAAATTAACATACAGAATCTTCGTTAATCCAGACCCAGGACATTGAGGTCGTTGGGTTGTTAGAGAGAGAGAGAGAGAGAGAGGGGGGGGGGTGATAGTTAGGTGTATTAGCGATGTAAATTGTGGTGTGTTGGAACAGATTATCACCCAAATTGTTGTTGTTGTTGTCTGTGGGTGGTGGATACGCATACCCTGCCGCCCACGTCCGCCGCCCGCCGCCCTGTACCCTCGTCTTTACAGTCTTCTTGTCCAAAGTTGGGTAATAACTGTGTCTTTAGTGCTGTGTGTGTGTGTATGTGTGTGTACCCTCCGTCTGTGTGTGTGTACCCTTCCTTCCCCCTCCCCTTTCCTCCCCCCTCCCTCTACCCCCTCTTCCCTCCTTCCTGCCCCCCTCCCTCCCCAACCTCATCCCCATCCTAGCCAAGACTTCAGACGGACCCCCACCTTGACTACCATCATTCTCTCTCTCTCTCTCTCTCTCTCTCTCTCTCTCTCTCTCTCTCTCTCTCTCTCTCTCTCTCTCTCTCTCTCTCTCTCCCCAACTGGATGTGAGAACGTATCCAAATCGCCCCCACATCACCTACGACACTCGGGAGACAGTTTAACTCCCCCTCACCTCCCCTCCCCCTCCCCGCCCTGCCCCCCTCACCTAACCCCCCCCCCTCCCCGCCCCCTCCCCTCACCCCCCATCCTCAAGACTAGAGGTGTGAGGACGCATCTAAATGTCTCTTCTCTCCCCTCCTTTCCTCTCCTCGAACTGCGATACATGCAGATAGGTTCCCAGGACGCGTGTAAATGATTCGCTTAACGTTGCTGTCACCTAACCTAACCTAACCTACTCTTGAGATTGTACTTTACACACACACGCACACACGGTCTCGCCAACTCCCATCCATCCGTTCGTCCATTCTCCGTCCACATAATCGTCCTTGTACCCATCCGTCCAATAGACAGAAGGTGTTGATCATTAGACAGAAGTCGTAGTTGTTCGTATCAGTGTCTGTCTACACCTTAAGCGTATTCCTTCGTTAAGTATTCAACTTTTGTTCTTCGTTCGTGAAAAGGTAAAAAAAAAATATATATATATAATATGCAAAAAAAAAAAAAAAACAATTTTAATTTGGAAAAAAGTTAAAATAAATATGAAAGAAGAAGAAGAAATAGTAGTAGTGTAGTAGCAGCAGTAGCAGTAGGGAGAGTGGGAGTAGTCTAAGCAGGTGAGGTTGTGTGGCTTCCATGGGAGATTATACAGTAGGTAATGGCCTGTTGAGCAGCTGCCAGGAACATGTACAGTATGGGAAAGGCTTCACCAAGGAACTGCACACACGGATCATCACAAGGAACTAACCTAACCTAACCTAACCAAGTCGCTGCCAAGACTTCAAAGATTAATGTTGTTTTTTGTTTTGTTTTGTTTTTACTTTTTTTGCTTCGTTTATTATCCTCTCTCTCTCTCTCTCTCTCTCTCTCTCTCTCTCTCTCTCTCTCTCTCTCTCTCTCTCTCTCTCTCACAGACTTCCAGGACACACTCTGGATCACCCGCTTCCAGTACTGTACCTCTTGCTAGTTTGAGGTTCTTACCATTTCCCATTCCTTCCCCTTTCCCCCTCCCTTTCTTTCCTTTCCCCTCCCTTCCCTCTTCTTTCCCTTCTTCCCTTCCCCTCTCCTTCCCCCTCTCCTTTCCCCCCTCCCTTCTAGAATCATGGAGGCATTCTGGCGTCTATTAAACCTTCCAGGATGTGCCTCACTATATACCCCCCTCCCCTCCCCCCTCCCCCCCTCCCTCCCTCTTCTTCCCCCTCCTCCCCCCTCCCCCCTTGTTGTCTGTTCATGGAATACCTGGAACAGTTTTCTTCTTTCAGGCTTCCAGAAAGTTCGCCACCACTACCACCCACCACCGCTCCCATCAACCACCCACCACCACTCACCACCGCTCCCATCAACCACCCACTACCACCCACCACTGCTACCATCAACCACCCACCACCCACTACCACCCACCACCACCCACCACCGCTCCCATCAACCACCCACTACCACCCACCACTGCTATCATCAACCACCTACCACCACCACCACCACCACTACTACCACCCACCACCACCCACCACCGCTACCATCAACCACCCACCACCCACTACCACCCACCACCGCTACCATCAACCACTCACCACCCACCACCGCTACCATCAACCACCCACCACCACTACCACCCACCACCCACTACCACCCACCACCGCTACCATCAACCACCCACCACCCACTACCACCCACCACTGCTACCATCAACCACCCACCACCACCCACCACCGCTCCCATCAACCACCCACCACCACCCACCACTGCTACCATCAACCACCCACCACCCACTACCACCCACCACCGCTACCATCAACCACCCACCACCCACCACCGCTACCATCAACCACCCACCACCCACTACCACCCACCACCGCTACCATCAACCACCCACCACCGCCCACCACCGCTACCATCAACCACCCACCACCACTGCTACCATCAACCACCTACCACCCACCACCGCTACCATCAACCACCCACCACTGCTACCATCAACCACCCACCACCACCCACCACCGCTACCATCAACCACCCACCACCCACTACCACCCACCACCGCTACCATCAACCACCCACCACCACCACCGCTACCACCCACCACCGCCACCCACCACCACCCACCACCGCTACCACCCCTGGCTGCAACCTCCTGATTGGTGGGATCACCCCAGACAGCCTCAGACACACCACCACCACCACTACTGCTCACCGCCTTACGAACACCTGCGACCATTACCTCCTTCATCTTTCCTAACCTAACCTAACCTTACCTTACCTTACCTTTCCTAACCCAGCCTAACCTAACCTTACCTTACCTTGCCTTGCCTTGCCTTACCTTGCCTAGCCTTACCTTGCCTAACTTAACCTTACCTTACCTAACCCAACCTAACTTAACCTTTACCTTACCGAATCAAACTTATCTCTCTCTCTCTCTCTCTCTCTCTCTCTCTCTCTCTCTCTCTCTCTCTCTCTCTCTCTCTCTCTCTCTCCAGGAGGGAAGAACTCTTGCGCCTCCGGCAGCCAGTGACCCAGCCGGAAGTCTGCAGCAGGAACTGTCGCGGTGTGTGTGTGTGTGTGTGTGTGTGCAACAAGTTGAGCTCTGCAATCGTGGGCCGTGTGGCGTATTGCGGCCGGTGTGTGTGTGTGTGTGTGTGTGTGCGCGCGCGCTCCTGCCACGTTGTGCCTGCCTGGCCGCCCACCCGCCCGCCCTCCCTGGTGCTGCTCTCCTGCTGCCCGGAAGAGCGGGGCGCAGGACCACCACCACCAGGAAGAGGAGGAAGAATGGGAGGAGGAGGAGGAAGAAGAATAGGAGGAGAAGGTACAGCAGGAAGAGGAGGAGGAAGAAGAATGGGAGGAGAAGGAACAGCAGGAAGAGGAGGAGGAAGAAGAATGGGAGGAGGAGGAGGAAGAAGAATAGGAGGAGAAGGTACAGCAGGAAAAGGAGGAGGAAGAAGAATGGGAGGAGAAGGAACAGCAGGAAGAGGAGGAGGAAGAAGAATGGGAGGAGGAGGAGGAAGAAGAATAGGAGGAGAAGGAACAGCAGGAAAAGGAGGAGGAAGAAGAATGGGAGGAGGAGGAACAGCAGGAAGAGGAGGAGGAAGAAGAATGGGAGGAGGAGGAGGAGGAAGAAGAATGGGAGGAGGAGGAGGAAGATGAAGAAGAATAAGAGGAGGGAGAAGAAGAATGGGAGGAGGAGGAAGAGAATGGTTATGGAAAGAAGAGAAAAGGAGTAACAGTAACAACAACAACAGTACCTTCAATCATCAACAACTCTGACTTCCCTCTCTGTCTGTCTGTCTGTCTGCCTCTCTGTCTGTCTCTCTGTCTGCCTGTCTGTCTGTCTCTCTGTCTGCCTCTCTGTCTGTCTCTCTGTCTGTCTGTGTCTCTGTCTCTGCCTGTCTGTCTGTCTGTGAGGTATGAGTGCTGTAAGTATTGGTAAGAGACAGGATTTGTTGGGAGACTTACCAAGGCCACTGAACTTAAAAAAGGCCCTAGACTCTTGTAAGCTTTGTTGGACTCAGGAAGCCTTGGGCGGAGGTGGACTCAGGATCCCGACGGTTCAACTTTAAGCTGTAATGACTCACAGCCTGGACTCTCATGGGCGGTGGACTCGTAGGTGACCCCCTTGAGTACAATGATTTAATCCCCCACCCCCACCGAGTACAGTGTCTCATCGTACTCGAGGGGGGAGTATTAGGGTTATCGTACTCAGGTGATTAAGCCATTGTACTCAAGCGGTTACGATGTCTTATTCAGTGGGTTAATGTCATTGTACTCAATATGGTTAAATCATCGTACTCGTTATACTTAGGGATAAAATCATTGTATTCGTGGAGGTTAAGTCATCGTACTCAAGAGGTTAAGTAATGGTACTCAAAGGGGTTGTCATCGTACTCATAGGGGGCTAAGTTATCGTACTCGTGGTTAAGTCATCGTACTCAAAGCGGTTAAGTCATTGTACTCGTGGTTTTTAAATCATCGTACTCAAGGGAGCTAAGACATTGTTCACAAGAGGTTTAAGTCATTGTACTCAAGGAAGCTAAGTCATCGTACTCAAGGTTGTTAGGTCATCGTACTCAAGAAATCAACACACTGACGATACTCAACTGTTTCGTTCGTTCATTCATAGTGTTTTATGGACGTTGTAAGTTGAACTTAGGACTGGACTTGATAGGACTCTCTCTCTCTCTCAGGCCCAAATCCCAGTCCGAGTCCCTTAAAAAACAAAAAAAAAAAAACACCCATTTTAGATTCGAATCCTCAATCCAATTCCTGCTTTGGATTCGAAACCCAATTATAGGGTGGTAGTAGTAGTAATGCCGTGATGTCATGGTAGAACCGACCCTTCTTCCATTGGACGGTGAGACTTTCCAACATAGGACTTCAAACACATCCAACGAAGCCCGTGTTGACGTCAATGCTCAAGGATTCGGGGCGCGGGGACAGCGCGCCTTCTTCGACATCAGGATTTTTTATCCCATGGCCGCATGTCACCGTAACTTAGCTCTCGATGCTGCACACAGTAGGAACGAGAACGACAAGATAAGGGCATACGGGGAGAGAATTCAGAACGTTGATCAAGGCAACTTCACTCCTCTAGTGTTCACAACCTCTGGTGGGATGGGACCAAGTGCAAGATGTTTCTGCGCTAGACTCGTGGAGGTGATCTCCGAACAGAAGCAGCAGCCCAGAAGCTATATTACAGCCTGGATGAGATGGCGACTGTCTTTCTCTCTCTTTCGGTCGGCTTTGCTTTGCCTCAGGGGAGCGAGAGCTTCTGCCCCAAAGCCGACAACAGCTGCAGATATTGACTATGAGGCTACAGTCACTGAATGCCGCATAGATCTCCGGCTCAACTAATTCAACACAGATAGGATAGCTACTAATGTATTAGGAGACTTAATATTAAGGTAATAAAATGGTGGCGAAGGTGTGGCTATTGGGGGGAGGCTGGAGGCCGTGTTTAATAATAAAAAAAAAAAAATAGTAGTAGTAGTAGTACCCATTTTGGAGCCGAATCCGAATCCTCAAAATAGCACCGGACCTCAGACTCTGGACTGTGAGCTTGGCCCCAGCACCGTGTAGTGGTGGCAGGCGACCAGCTTCAAGGAGAGAGAGAGAGAGCGAGCTCCCGCCGCCACCGTCTGGGGCCACCATGGACCCTCTACCTGTGGACCAGTGTAGAGCATGACCTGTATGACCTGTAACCTGCTCTTATATACATCTAGCCTGCCTTCCCACCCACCCACATAGTCTGCATACATATTAGCAGGCAGACAGGGTGGGTGTAGGCAGACAGGCAGGCAGTGTGTATATAAGAGCAGGTTACAGGTTGAGGAGCAGGTTCACGAGCCTATAGACACACTCTGGGACACATTGTAGATCTTAATACACCAATCACACCTCTTGATGACCCCCCCCCCTCCAGCTGCCTCCTGTGTGTGTGTGTGTGTGTGTGTGTATACCTCTGTGAACGGTCGTGTGTACTTGTTCCTGTGTGTGTGTGTGTATACCTCTGTGAAAGTTCGTGTGTACTTGTTCCTGTGTGTACGTCTGTGTTAGTGGGGTAAGTGATCGCTCCCTTCCCTTCCCTTCTATTCCTCCCTTCCCCCTATCCCTTCCTACCCCTTTGCTCCCTTTCCCCTTTTCTCCCTTTCCCCTTCTCCCTCTACCTCCCTTCCCTCTCCTTTCCCTCTCTTCCTTCCTTCTCCCTCTACCCCCTTCCCTCTCCCTCTACCCCCTTCCCTCTCTCCCTCCCTTCCCTCTCTCCCTTCCTTCCCTCTCTCCCTTCCTTCCCCCTCCCCCTTCCTTCCCCCTCTCCCTCCCCTTCTCCCTCCCCCCCCCGTGGTGTTTGGGGGCGCGGCTGAGTGCTCTACCCCCAGGCGGTCCTCTCGCGTGGTACACTTTATAATATAACCCGGAAACCTCTCTTCTCTGTGACCCGGGGCTATGTGGTGTGTGACCTGGATATACTCTACAACCCGGAAGCCTTTGCTGTGTGGTGCGTTCAACTGGCGCTCTTTTATGTAACCCGGAAACCTCCAGTCGAGCCTTTGTGACCCGGCCTTTTTATGGAACCCGGAATCTTTTTACTTTGTGACCCGGCTCAATTATGCCCTGTGTGACCCGGGAGGGAGCTCTGCGGGGGACATTAACTGGCCCTGTAATATAACCCGGAAACCTCTCCTGTGTGACCTGGAACCACAAGATCATATGACCGAATTCACACCTCATGACCCGATACTTGCATTTGTTTATTTGTGTTTGTCTGTCTGTCTGATGGGACGAAACAACCTGTACAGTGACGGACAAAACTCCCTGGACAATTGAATAGGCAAAAATTTCTCATCATTTGCTTGAGGGCCACGTTAGTTTGAGCCGGAGGGGATAATAACGTACAGTACATCTACTTTGTGTGTGTGTGTCTGTCTGTCTTTGTGTGTGTTTTATGTATTATTATTATTTACGAGCTGAAACTTTTAGTAATGGGGGGGTGGGAGTAAAAATCATTGACCTTTGACCCCGACCTATACATCAGACATGGTAGTAATGTGTAAAGTTAGGTCAGTATAAACCGGGTGGCTTCCTGAATGGCTTCTGTGTGTAGTCCTGACTGTTGTTGGCTCCAGTCTATTCACTACTGAGCCTATTGATGCCTTGACTTGATGATGATAGTGATGATGATGATGAGGAGTATAGTGATGATGATGATGATGAGGAGTATAGTGATGATGATGATAACAGTACTCCGGTGGCACTCTCTGACCCCTGCTGTGTTCTGAGTGGCAAGTTGAATATTGACCCATCAGTACTGAGGTAACCTGTAGGGTGCGTTAATCTGGTACGCTGGTCCTAACCTAACCACCCTGACCCGCCCTTACCTGACCTAACCTAACTACCCTGACCTGCCCTAACCTAACCTAACTACCCTGACCTGCCCTAACCTAACCTACCTGCCCTAACCTAACCCACCTCAGGGCATCACAGGCGACCTCTTGTACGCTAGACGAACACTTGAGGTAAATTAGTAATTCTCGGAGTTCTTCTGTAGTGGCGGGAGGTGGTCAATACCTGGTGGTGAGGCTGGTGGTGGTGGTGGTGTTAAGGCTGGTGGTGGTGGTGGTATTACTTCTGCTGGAGGAGAAAGCTGTCCCAAGCACACCACCTCCACCCTGCTCTCTCTCTCTCTCTCTCTCTCTCTCTCTCTCTCTCTCTCTCTCTCTCCATCGTCTGTTCCTCCACACCTCTGCCACACTCTCCAGGTGGTGTGGCGTCGAGATAGTAACAATGGGAGTCGTCACAGGGGCCAAGACACAGCTGGTGACTGACACTCTAACAGCTGGTGGAGGACATACACCAGCTGGCCACGGCTAAAGAAGGAAGAGACAAATTGAACTTAATTCGTGTAACATCACATACAAAGTTATGGCTCAAGATCAATGAATTCCTGTGTGTCAAAGATCGAGGTCACAGTAAGGTCAGAGGTCAGGGGACTACCTTCTCTCTCGTGTTAAAGGTAGTACTGTAATTTCCCCTCACCTGTAGCAGATGAAGGTCATCGCTGTAGAGGTTAGAGGTCTCTCTCTCTCTCTCTCTCTCTCTTCTCTCTCTCTCTCTCTCTCTCTCTCTCTCTCTCTCTCTCTCTCTCTCTCTCTCTCTCTCTATAGTAGTTACACCACAATGATTGTTTAATTTTAATTAGGTTATCCAGGTGTGTTTGTTTATCCCTCTCATTAACCTTCACTAAGGACAGGTGTGCGTGTTCGTAATTGGTCCAGGGGCAGTAAATAACAATCACAAGACCAGCTACTGCAATGACCGCTTACGCAGCCACTCTTGCTTGACCTTTGACCCAGGGAAAAAAAAATTACCAGGGTCGTTCCTTTCTTCCATGTTGTCCGGCTTGAGGATTTGGTCTATGAGGACGACCTTGAGAATAAGGACGACTCGACCAGACCCTCACACGACCCTCACTCGACGGACGTGATAGGTGGATAGGTTTGTTATAGGTCATAGTAGGTTGGTCGTTTGGAGACACGGGTTACCACAGGGGGCGAAGGACCACATTTCCACACCTGTACATTATGATGCACTGTGCCGAGTCCCAGTCCCTACACGTCACCCCCCCCTCCTCCTCCCCCCCCTTCTTTACCTCCCCCTTCCCTCTCCTTCCCTCTACCTCCCTTCTCCCTCTTCCCTCCCTTCTCCCTCCCCCTCCCTCCCTACTCCCTCCCCCTCCCTCCCTACTCCCTCCCCCTCCTTTCCCCTTCCCTCCCATCCCTCCTACCAAGTGCCTCCCCACACCACCCCGCCCCGCCCCGTTGTTTACCCCGGAGGCTACGGCACTAAACCTTTTATGTGAACGCTCCAGGGCTGCCGGGGTAACGCTCTCTTGTTTTAGCGGAGGACGAGAGTATTGACGACGGGCGGGCGGGCGGGCAGGCAGGCAGGCAGGCAGGCAGGCAGGCACGACTCAACATTATCGAGATTGTGCGGTCCTAAGGCGAGCTATACTGCTTATCATTTTGTTTACCTGGGCTAGACAATTTACCTGAAGTATCCTATGTTAACCTAACCTCACCTAATCTAACCTAACCTCACCTCACCTAATCTATTCTAACCTAACCTAACCTAACCTAACCTAATCTAACCTAACCATCCTCTCCACCACCACCCTTCACCATCACCTCCTCCCCTCACACCATTCCCCTCACCTCCTCACCTTACTCCCTTTCCCCACCCCTATCTCTCCCTTACCCCTCTCCCCACCCCTATCTCCCCCTCACACCGCCGCCCCTTACCCCTCTCCCCACCACCCCCTCCCATACACCATACTAGGTCACTGGGGTCTGTGTTGATATGGAGGGGGTGGGGGGGGGGGTCATCCTTTTCGTGGTGCCATAACTTTTGTGTTTGAATGAGAAAAGTTTGTATTTCTTTTCTAGAAGGAGGGAGAGGTGAGGGGAGAGAGGGAGGAAGTGTGTGAATGTTCAAAGACCTCTCTCTCTCTCTCTCTCTCTCTCTCTCTCTCTCTCTCTCTCTCCTCTCTCTCTCTCTCTCTCTCTCTCTCTCTCGTATGTATGTATACGAATATTATGTATGCGTGAGTTTGTATTTTTACTTGTTTGAGTTATTTGATTGTGTGTTTATGTGCCTACCCCAACACACACACACACACACACACACACACACACCTCTCTCTCTCTACCTGCAATGCGAATTATTATAAAAATAATAATCGCAGGTGTATTATTAGTACTGTGTGTGTGTGTGTGTGTGTAATAATAATAATAATAATAATAATAAACGGTTTATTAATAGAATTGCAGCCGGTGGCTGAAAATATACAAACTTACATGTGTGTTAGTAGCAGCAGCAGCACCAGTCACAGCAGTAGTAACGCCACAACACAAGGGGCAGTAGCAGGAGTAACAGCAGAAGGGGCAGTAGCAGGAGTAACAGCAGAAGGGGTAGTAGCAGGAGTAACAGCAGAAGGGGTAGTAGCAGGAGTAACAGCAGAAGGGGCAGTAGCAGGAGTAACAGCAGAAGGGGTAGTAGCAGGAGTAACAGCAGAAGGGGCAGTAGCAGGAGTAACAACAGAAGAGGCAGTAGCAGGAGTAACAACAGAAGGGGCAGTAGCAGGAGTAACAACACAAGGGGCAGTAGCAGGAGTAACAGCAGAAGGGGCAGTAGCAGGAGTAACAACAGAAGGGGCAGTAGCAGGAGTAACAGCAGAAGGGGCAGTAGCAGGAGTAACAACACAAGGGGCAGTAGCAGGAGTAACAGCAAAAGGGGCAGTAGCAGGAGTAACAGCAGAAGGGGCAGCAGAACATAGCGCTGAGGAGGAGGGGTCACAGTTCTACTTTAAACAGCAGTGTAGCCAAGAGCTCCTCCACCCCCTTCCCCCCCCCGCTCTCTCTCCCTCCCTCCCATTCTCCCCCCCCCCCCTATCTTCACCCTCCCTTCAGCTCCTCTCTTACCCTCCCATTCTCTTCCCCCTTCTCTCTCATTCCTTCTCCTCTTCTTCTTTCCCTCTTCCTCCTCCCCCCCCCCCTCTCCCCCAAGTCCCCTCATCTCACTCCAAATTCTGACTCCTTCCTTCCCTCCCCCTCTCCCTCTCTTCATCTCCCTCCCTCCCTTTCCCTATCCCTCCTTCCCTCCCTTTTCCAATCCCCCCCTCACTCCCTTTCCCTCCCCCCTTCCCTCCCCCCTTCCCCTCCTCCCCCCCTTCCCCCACCCCTGTACTATAAACATCACCCTGTCCCTTACCGTCACCTTTAACTATGCCCGTCTAAATAAAAATAATAATAATAATAATAATAAAAAATAATAAAAAGTCAGACAATTGGTACTTTTAATAATTAATCAACGCCAGCCACTGCTTACCTCGTCAGCTGATGTGTGCGTGTGTGTGTGTGTGTGTGTGTGTGTGTAATAATAATAAATAATAATAATAATAATTAACGGTTTATTGAAGGAGCTTGGCAGCCAGAAGGCTGAAAATATACAGTTACATATTTGGGGAATGGGTTACGAATTACAAATAATATACAAGTAACATAAGTGACACAAATAAGACATATAATAACTTAGATGGGGAAAAGCTCAAACTACAGTTCATTTCAACATAGTGACAGTGTTACAGTATTACAAGTTGTTGATAATTTTTACAATGGTTGGGACTGGGCTGTTCTTATAGCGATCAGTTCGTGCACGTATGGGCTGGATGCGGTTGTGGTGTCGAACAGCAATTCTCGGACAAGGGATCTCAGGTGGTAGTAGGAGCCGGTGTCGGGGATGGTGTAGAAGCTTCTTACCAAATTTGCAGATGAGGTCGTGGTGATGGTCAGTGAGAGTCGAAAGGGTCAGTGTGTTGAGCGCTTCTTGATATGTGGAGTAGGAGGGGGAGAGAATAATCTTGCATGCCCTCTTTTGCACTTTTTCTAGGTGTTTACGTTGTGTGGCATTTAGGGAGGAAGACCAGGTGGGGGAGGCATAGGTGAGCTTGGGAAGTATGAATGTTGTGTAAACACTGAGGAGCTCGTGTGCAGGAACTCCGAGGGACTTGAGTCGGCGGAGGAGGTGGAGACGGAAACTGGAGGATTTGACAACTTCATTGACGTGTGGTTTCCAATTTAGTTTGTTGTCTATGGTGACGCCGAGGAGCTTCGTGGAATCTACAACCTGGAGTGTGTTCGGACCTAGAGTAATGGAAGGAGGTGGGACAATGTCGGAGGAGAGGTTGATGTGCATAACCATGGTCTTGGTATGGTTGATGGTGACATGGTTGTTGGTGGCCCAGTTTTGGAGACTGTTCAATAAATCCTGAAGGGCGGTATAGTTGGGAGCAGAATTGTTGACGCTGATCCCAATGGTGGAGTCGTCGACATATTTCCAGCGAGCAGGGGTTTCTCTTAGGGCATCATTGATGAGCATAAGGAAGCAGAGTGGTCCCATCTTGGTGCCTTGGGGGACGCCACAGGTGAGTGACTGAAAGGTGGAGACAGCCCCTCGGAAGCGTACAGCTTGGCGTCGGTCACTGAGGAAGTCTGTAAGCCATGGTATGAGGCTTCTTCGAAGCCCGAGGTCAATAGCTTTGTTGATGATTATATTGTGGTCGACTAGGTCGAACGCTTTAGTGAAATCAATGAAGGCGACAGCTACAGACGTTTTTCGTTTCTCGAGATGGCGGTATATGTAATCGAGAAAGCTGACAAGACAGTGAGTGGTGGAGGAAGTTTTCATGTTGCCAAATTGCTGAGGGTCTACGACTCCTGCAATATCAGCATAAGCCCAGTCGAACACAAAACTTTCACAGATTAGGCTGGGTATTGGGGTGATTGCAATAGGTCGTAGCTGATTTAAGGATTGTGGGCTGGTTGACTTGGGCACTGGTGATACATAAGAGGTCTTCCAGTCAGCTGGGCATCTGGCTTGACTGAGAGAAGCATTGATGATGGAGCAGAGGGGTTTAGCAAGCTCCGGGGAGAACTCCTTGAAGAGTTTCATTGGTAAGTCAATGGGGGTGGTAGAGCGTTTTAATTTTAGTTTGTCCAGGCGTTTTGCTACTTCAAATTCTTCTACTAAGTCAGTGGGAAGGGGGGCTGGTAGGTAAGCAGGGAGAGTTGTTGTGTCAAGCCGTGGGAGCGTGTGTGTGTGTGTGTTGTTGTTTTTATTACCATGGTTAGGTTAGGTTCCATTATTCTGTACTACATAATGTCAACAACAACAACATGACCCCTCCCCTCCTCCTCCCCTTCTCTCTCCCCTTTCCCCTCCCCTTCTTTCCCATCCGTCCTGCCACCACCCTCCCCTACCCACCTTTCCCCTCCCTTTCCCACCTTTCCCCTCCCTTTCCCAACACACACACACACACACACACTATTTTCCACCGGAGATAATGACCGCAGGATAGAAATAACACAACTTATGTCTACGTAATATTTATAAAAAAAAAAACTTGGCAGGTCCATTTTGAACACACACACGACAAGGACCTTCAGTGACGGAGCAATGACCACGACTTACATACATACAACACGAGGAGGAGGGGGGGGGACTTGTAACCTGGATGTCAAAAGGGGGTGTGTGAGGGGCGGTGAGGGGTTAGGGGGGATGGTTGGGGTGGGGACTAGGGGGGGGTGAAGGAGTTTTTCTTCAGTTTCCCCTCAAAAAAAAATGAAAATGGTTTAGTAAGTCTTGATAAAGGTACTTGAGTGTGTGTGCCGGGGTAGGAGACATAGAGGGGGGGGGGGGGGGTTAAGGTCTCCAAGGGGTAGGAGACATTTTGGTATGGTCTGCAAGTCTCATTGTTTACATGGTCGGGGGCATAACGGAGACAGGAAGCTGCTATTGTTTGTGTTTACGTACGTGTGAAAGTAGACAGGACTTGGTGGGGGGAGCGGAGGGGGGAGGGGAGGGGTAGTGATGAAGAGAGACAATGCAGAATGGTTTGCCAGTGTGTTTGTGTTTTGCTGTAACAAGGTAAGAGGGTGGTGATGGTAGTGGTGGTGAGGGGGGTGATGGTAGTGGTGAGGGGGGCGATGGTGGTAGTGGTGAGGGGGTGATGGTAGTGGTGGTGAGGGGGGTGATGGTAGTGGTGAGGGGGTGATGGTAGTGGTGAGGGGGTGATGGTAGTGGTGGTGAGGGGGGTGATGGTGGTGGTGAGGGGGTTGATGGTGGTGGTGGTGGTGGTGATGGTGGTGGTGAGGGGGGTGATGGTGGTGGTGAGGGGGGTGATGGTGGTGGTGAGGGGGTTGATGGTGGTGGTGGTGGTGGTGATGGTGGTGGTGAGGGTGGTGGTGGTGGTGGTGGTGATGGTGGTGGTGATGGTGGTGGTGAGGAGGGTGATGGTAGTGGTGATGGTGGTGGTGAGGGGGGTGATGGTGGTGGTGAGGGGGGTGATGGTAGTGGTGATGGTGGTGGTGAGGGGGTGATGGTGGTGGTGAGGGGGGTGATGGTAGTGGTGATGGTGGTGGTGAGGGGGGTGATGGTGGTGGTGAGGGGGGTGATGGTGGTGGTGAGGGGGGTGATGGTGGTGGTGCTGATGGTGGTGAGGGTCGAGACAGAACCACGACCCCCCCCCCCCCCACCGAAGCGTTAAAGGTTATGTAAGAATATGGAAGGTTGGGGGGTGTGGGGGGCGGGTGTGATGGTGCTAGAAGGGGAGAGGGGGGATGGTAGTAGTAGGGGGAGAGGAGAGGGAAGGGGGTCGTGGATGGGGGGGATGGTCGTAGTAGGGGGGAGAGGAGAGGGAAGGGGGTCGTGGATGGGGGGGATGGTCGTAGTAGGTGAGAGGAGAGGGAAGGGGGTCGTAGTAGGGGGGAGAGGAGAGGGAAGGGGGTCGTGGATGGGGGGATGGTCGTAGTAGGGGGGAGAGGAGAGGGAAGGGGGTCGTGGATGGGGGGATGGTAATAGTAGGAGGGAGAGGAGAGGGAAGGGGGTCGTAAAGGGGGGGATGGTAGTAGTTGGGGGAGAGGAGAAGGAAGGGGGTCGTAGATGGGGGGATGGGGAGAGAAGGGGGCAAGGCAGGTAATGATTTTAGGCGGTGGGTGAGGAGCAAATACACTCGTGGCCTGGTCCCCCTAACGTCGATATTAGCAGAGCATCTCTCACCTGGCTGGCTGGCTGGCTGGCTGGCTGGGTTGGCTGTCTGGCTGGCTGACTGGGCTGGCTGGCTGGCTGGCTGGCTGACTGACTGACTGGCTGGCTCTCCTACGGGGGTCACCAACACTCACACAGACTTTTTTCTAAACCTTGGTCTAAAGAATGGATGAAATTTGTGCCGTATTATCCCATAGACTCGAACACTATTATTAACCCGTGTATTTATAACTCTCTATCACCCGGATTTATTCATGTTCCTTAATTTGGTAAAAAGAATATAAATTATCATCTAAAGATTAACTAACCTAAACTGATACTATTTTGGGGGGTTAGATTAGGTTAGGTTAGGTTAGGATAGCGTTAAATGTGGTTAGGTTAGGTTAGGATATGATAGCGTTAAATGTGGTTAGATTAGGTTAGGATAGCGTCAGGAGTGGATATTTTTTAGATAATCCGGATATAAATATTGTAAATCAGTAAGTTGATTCCAGGCGAATTTGAAGTCTTAATTGTCTGTATCCGTTCCTCCTGTGTGTGTGTGTGTGTGTGTGTGTGTGTGTGTTGGTCCTCCTCGGCAAAACCCTGTATAAAGCTGTACTCCTTATCAGGGAGGCTGTTGGGCGGCGCTCACTTCCAGCCTGCCCAACCCACCCACCCACCCACGCCCCCACCCACCCAGCCCACCCAACCAACCCACCAACCCACCTTCTACTACTGCTACCCTGGCCTCATCCTATAGCTAATTCCTTGGTCGATGCTGTGAGACCTGCCCATACCTGCATCCTTCCCAACTTATCCTTCCCCCTCATCCTTCCTCCCTTCGTTGGGTGGGTGGGGGGAGGGGTGTCATATGACTTGGCATGGCATGAACTTTAGCCTGACGAAGGGGTGGAGGTGTCATGCCGGAGCTGTCACGCGCGTGTTCCTGTGCCATTTACCGTCACAAAAACAAAGCATTTTTTAAGGATTATGACAGTAATTCCTCTCTCCTGTCTGGAATCATGACAGGCCAATCCCACTCCTCACCCTGTCATTTTTGACCGCTGATGACAAAGTGACAGTGGGGGGGAGACGGTGGGAGTAGTGGTGTGGGGGGTGGGGTGGGGACAGGGAGGGGTGAGTGGGAGGGAGTGACTGTCCTAAGAAAATCTGCAGCCCTCTTCCTCCCCCCCCCTCCTCTCCCCCCTCTTCCTCCCCCCTCCTCCTCTCCCCCCCTCTTCCCTCCCCCTCCTCCTCTCCCCCCTCTTCCCCCCTCCATCTCTCCCCCTCCTCCTCTCCCCCTCTTCCTCCCCCCTCCATCTCTCCCCCTCCTCCTCTCCTCCTCTCCCCCCTCTTCCTCCCCCCTCCATCTCTCCCCTCCTCCTCTCCCCCCTGTTCCTCCCCCCTCCATCTCTCCCCCTCCTCCTCTCCCCCCTCTTGCCCCCTCCATCTCTCCCCCTCCCCCCTCCTCCTCCCCCAGCATGAATTATTCTTGGTTGGGGTGTTTAGTCTCCCCTCAACTCCCAGTCTATCTCTTTTTGTCTGTCTGTCCTCCGGCTGTCGTTCTCTCATTAGAAGACCCGTACGAAGGTGTGTGTGTGGGGGGGGGGGGGGAGGGGATAATACCTGGCTGAGGGGGAACACAACACCGACATTATTCTGGACCACCTTCTTTCCCCTCACCTCACCTTTATATACCTCCCCTCTCTCTCTCTCTCTCTCTCTCTCTCTCTCTCTCTCTCTCTCTCTCTCTCTCTCTCTCTCTCTCTCTCCCAGTTTCCGGTTTTATGGAAGAGACAATAACAGTGGTAGCGGGATGGGAAGGGGAGGCGGGGAGGGGGATGGGAAGGGGAGGTGAGGTGGGATGGGAGAGGAATGAGTGACCAGGTATAAAAGTTGTATTGTTGTATTAAGCTAATCCTGTATACCTCCTTCATCCATCTACAGTCCCTCCCTCCCTCTCTCCCTTTCCTGTGATACACCCCACGGCACTAACTACCTCTGACACACATACCATCACACTAACTACCTCTGACACACATCCCATCACACTAACTACCTCTGACACACATCCCATCACACTAACTACCTCTGACACACATCCCATCACACTAACTACCTCTGAAATACATCCCATCACACTAACTACCTCTGACACACATCCCATCACACTAACTACCTCTGACATAATCCACGGTCCCGTAAAAGCCATCAGGAAAAAGATCAGTTAAAATAATTAATATCTCTCTCTCTCTCTCTCTCTCTCTCTCTCTCTCTCTCTCTCTCTCTCTCTCTCTCTCTCTCTTGTCGTGTGTGTGTTTGTTTTCAAGGGGTCGTATGGTTGGAGATGGAGGATACACACACACACACACACACACATCATGAACCACCCAGGTTAATTAGGTCGGTGGGTGGCAGGTAAGGAGAACACCTGGACACACTAACTACTCACCTACCCAGCATGACGTTCCTTCTACCACCACCACTAAATGAGGAGTAATTACATCAACAAGACGGGTGGTAGTGGTGGTGGTGGCAGTGGGATGGTAGTGGTAGTTGTGGTGGCGGTGGGGTGGTAGTGGTAGTTGTGGTGGTGGTGGCAGTGGGATGGTAGTGGTAGTTGTGGTGGCGGTGGGATGGTAGTGGTAGTTGTGGTGGCGGTGGGGTGGTAGTAGTAGTTGTGGTAGGTCGGAACACTTCCCCCTACCCCTCTCTCCCATCTGCAGTACCACAATAATATCCCGACTGTCATAACTCTGGACACACACACACACACACACACACACACCTAACCTAACCCGACCGAGAACTGAGAACACAGGTATACTCCGCGTGTTATAATGATGCTACATTTACCTGTTGATTAAAAAAATAATTGATTTCCACTGGGGTCAACCTTTCCTGGGGCGATGTCTTGTGAGTTTTGCGTTATCTCTCTTGATAGATCGAGAGGGAGAGTCAGTCAAGTCAGTCAGTCAGTCAGTCAGTCAGTCAGTTAGTTAGTTAGTTAGTTAGTATCTAGAGTGGGGGGAGGGGGTATAACCTGGCTACCCCTTCACCAGAACCACAGCCGAGGTACATAGAGACCCGAGAATAAAACCCATCAACCAGCAGGTACACACCCCGGCCAGCAGAGTCTGGCAAAAGATAGAACGATCAGAGCAAGAACTCCTTCAAAGACTCCCACCAGATAACGACAGCAACCATACATGGTTCCCAAAAAGCTACCAAATCTTAAAAGGTCCATTACCACCCCCGATCTATACGACCAGGCAATAGACAACCTCCCTAGACCAGCATCCGCCAGTAGGGTCGGCGGAATATGAAATAAGGCCCTTAAAACACCCATATATGGGACAGGGTAGGCTGTCTAGTGCCTGTACCGACAGACAATAACTAACCCATGACACAACCCTAACACACTATTAGCTTAGCTAGGCAGTCAGCCCGCCCTCTCTTACTTCCTCCTAAATTTCTTCAATTTCCGAACTATAACTTCCTTCCCCCACCTCTAATCATCTTTCACCCCTCCTTTCACCACCCCTTTCACCCCTCCTTTCACCACCCCTTTCTCTACAAAAAAATAAATAAATAAAAAAAAGGCTAGGTGCACCAACGGGACAAGAAGAGTGCCATCTTTCCTTCTCTTATAACAAGGTAATTTGACGCCAGGATTCTAGTGCCTCTCACGATTAAGGGGTGAGTGGTGGGGGGGGGATACCTGGGCGTGATTAGAGAGGGGGAGCAACCTGGTACCTGGGCGTGGTGGGGGGTTAAAAGGGGGGGGGGGCAAGGTATGGGAGAGGGTTGTGGAATGGGTTATAGTGGTTAAAGTGGGAATGTGTATAGTGGTTAAAGTGGGAATGTTTATAAATATTGTTTTACCATTAACCAACAAATTATTTAACTCTTATTTTCTTTCTCTTCCGCAGGTATGTTAATTACGGTACAGGTAGGAGCTAATTAGCCAGGTACTGTACGTGAGTCACGGTACAGGTAAGGAGCTAATTATCCAGGTACGTGAGTTGCGGTACCGGTAGGAGCTAATTATCCAGGTACGTGAGTTGCGGTACCGGTAGGAGCTAATTAGCCAGGTACGTGAGTTACGGTACAGGTTGGAGTTAATTAGCCAGGTACGTGAGTTACGGTACCGGTAGGAGCTAATTATCCAGGTACGTGAGTTGCGGTCCCGGTAGGAGCTAATTAGCCAGGTACGTGAGTTACGGTACAGGTTGGAGTTAATTAGCCAGGTACGTGAGTTACGGTACAGGTTGGAGTTAATTATCTTGGTCATGTTAGCTCAGGTAAGTAGCGAAGGACTTGAGTCTACAGAGGTGAGTACTCTTAGAGAAACTCCTCAAGGAAGTGCCTACAGCTCCTAACACCCCCACCTCACCCCCTACCTCACCCCCCACCCCTCTCCTCCCCCGAGTGTGAGATATACATACTTGGAATTGGTCGAGGGTGAGCTGCAGAGAGAGAGAGAGAGAGAGTATCTTCCTCCCTTTTTTCTTCTCCCCTTCTTATCTCCTCTCCTCTTCACTTCCGTCTATACACCCTTCTGCAATTTCGCCCTTCTCCCCCTCTTTCTTTCTCCATGTGATCCGCCCCGTTTTTCCTCCCCCCTTCCTCTCTCTCTCTCTCTCTGCCTCCTCTCTCCTCCCTCTTCCGTCCCTCCGCCCTCTTCCGTCCCTCCGCCCCTTCCAACTCCTTTCCCTCTGCCCTCCGCTCCACCCCCTCTCCCTTCCGTTCCACCCCTTCCCTCTCACCCCCCACTACCCTCCCTCCGTCCCCCCTCCCCTTCGATCATCCCCCCTTCTCCCCCATTCCACTAAAAATCCTTGGTCCTCCAGAACTTGAAGAGAGGAGTGAGGCGCTAGGCAGGTGGGGCATTAGAGTGGCAAGTAGGTGAGAGAAGAGAGTGAGGGGCGTGAGGCCTGAGGCGAGATCAAAGGCGTGTGAGCCAGCACAGAGAACCGCCGACTACCTGCCTACTGCAGCCTCGTCAGCAGGTGGGTGGGAGTAGGGGAGATGGGGGGTTTGACTAAGTGGGGTGGGGCCCGACTGTGCTATGGTTAAGTGAAACACCACCTCCTTCTCCCTCTCCCTCTTGTGTGTGTGTGTGTGTGTGTGTACATCAGCAGTAGTAGTGGACTAGGCGGCCTCCAGGTCTCTGTGTGAGGAATTTTTACACGAGCTCCTGATGGACTTGGCAGACGTTTAGTGGTGGGAGGGTGGGGGGGGGTGATGGTGAGGAGGGAGGGTGATGGTGAGGAGGAGGGAGGGTGATGGTGAGGAAGGAGGGAGGGTGATGGTAAGAAGGAGGTAGGGTGATGGTGAGGAGGGAGGGTGATGGTGAGGAGGGAGGGTGATGGTGAGGAAGGAGGGAGGGTGATGGTAAGAAGGAGGTAGGGTGATGGTGAGGAAGGAGGGAGGGAGGGAGGATGTTACTATGGACAAAGGGAGGGAAGGAGGCTGATGGTCTGGAGAATTTGTATAGCACTAAAGAGAACTGGTAACAGTATGTGTCGTTATTGTTGTTAGCTCTGCGGCTCAACTAACTCAACACGGCGAGGATACCTTCTGATGTATTAGGATATTTAATTTTAAGGTAATAAAATGGCGGCGAAGGTATGGCTAGTAGTAGTAGTGGTAGTAGTAGTGGTAGTATTGTTGTTATTGCTGCTATGAACGTACCCTACCCTACCATACCCTACCCTACCCTACCCTACCCTAACCTACCCTACCTTACCCCACCCTACCCTACCCTAACTTACCCTACCCCACCCTACCTTACCCTACCCCACCCTACCCTACCCTACCCCACCCCACCCCACCCTACCCTACCCTAACCTTACCCCACCCTACCTTACCCTACCCTACCCTAACCTTACCCCACCCTACCCTACCCCACCCCACCCTACCCTACCCTAACCTTACCCCACCCTACCCTACCCTAACCATGAATCATAGATGTTAGTTGATGCGTTGAACAAGAGGTGGTATAGAACTTAACAATATGTCCTCTTCAACTCGTGCCTTTCTGCCTCCAACACTGGGAGGGAGAGGCGAGAGAGTGGGGGGGGGGGGAGGGTGGTGGGGGTGGTGGAAGGGGTGAGTGTTAAAGGAGATGCTGTGCTAGTGGTGGTGGTGTTGGTGGTGGTAGTGGTGCTGATGGTGGTAGTGGTGCTGATGGTGGTAGTCGTACTAAGGGATGGTGGTAATGGTACTAATGGTGATGATGGTGGTAAGTGGTGGTAGTGATGGTGGTGGTGCGGCACCCACTAGCCTGAGGGGAGGAGGAGGAGAAATTACGTAGTCTTGTTACTCCAGGAATGAGTCGGTCAGGAGAGAGAGAGAGAGAGAGAGAGAGAGAGAGAGAGAGAGAGAGAGAGAGAGAGATCCCTTAAAAGCAATGGTTAGGTAGTGAGGGAGGTAGCAGAGGAAGGAACGAAGGAAGAGAGGGAAAAGTAAGGAACAATAAAAGGAAAGGAGACAGAGGGAGGGAGGAAGGAGTGAGGGAAAGGAGAGAGAGTGAGAGGAAGTGAGAGCCTTTTATGTGTGTGTGTGTGTGTGGAGGGGGACACCATAACAGTCACCCTCGAGGGCCACCCACCAAGGACTACTCACAACCACTACAAGTATGACTCTTGTTTATTATTACTGCCGAGGATGAGGTGTGAGGGAGAGGTGGTGGAGGAGTGTGGAGGATGAAGGAGAGGTGGTGGAGGATGAGGGAGAGGTGGTGGGGGAGAGTGGAGGATGAGGGAGAGTGGAGGATGAGGGAGAGAGGAGGGGGGTGAGGGAGAGTGGAGGATGAGGGAGAGAGGAGGGAGGAAGGGGGGTGAGGGAGAGTGGAGGATGAGGGAGAGTGGAGGATGAGGGAGAGAGGAGGGAGGAAGGGGGGTGAGGGAGAGGTAGTGGAGGATGAGGGAGAGGTGGTGGGGGAGAGTGGAGGTTGAGGGAGAGAGGAGGGAGGAAGGGGGGTGAGGGAGATGTAGTGTGTGTGTGTGTTGCGCCACTAGACACATCCTCCCAACACCTGTTTGTCGTCTCGTAGCACATCTCTCTAGTGTCTTCCGGGAGGGTGGGTCTCTCTCTCTCTCTCTCTCTCTCTCTCTCTCTCTCTCTCTCTCTCTCTCTCTCTCTCTCTCTCTCGTAATGTATTGATCACTATGGAATGTCACTTGCAAACATGGTGATTACGTGCATACAAAAGCGTCATGTAGTGGTAGTAGTAGTAGTAGTAGTAGTAGTAGTAGTAGTAATCGACATACGTTATTAGTAGGAGTAGTAGTAATGCTTATTCATTCACTCACTCACTCACTCATTCATTCACTATGCAGGAAGTCATCAATAGAATGAGAGAGAGAGAGAGAGAGAGAAGAGAGAGGGTCAATAGGCGAAGGAGTAGATACAAGCTTTCAGGAAGTTGGAGAGATGGGGGGTGAGACCTTAGCCACCACCACCACTAACTACCCAATCACCACCACTAACCACCCAATCACCACCACTAACCACCCAACCACCACCACTAACTACCAACCACCACCACAAACCTCACCTACTCGCATTATTACACATATACACCTGACACCCCCCCGTGGGAGAGTCGTCACCTGTGGCACTAATTAGTTCTCATAATATTACCTGTAATTACCACACATTACGTACATGCGAAGGAGGGGGGGGGGAGGAGCCTGTATCTCGTTCTTAACCCCCTCCTACCACCCCCTCCCCCTCGTGTGTGTAAATGTATATGAATATGTATGAATTATATGTAAATGGTGACTCTTCCCCCACTTCCTCCCCCCTCCTCTCTCCCCCCTCCTCTCTCTCCCCCCCCCCCCCCCCTATGGTCGGATCACAAAAATGTTAAATGCTTTCCGAGATGCTGCATTGACGGTGTATATGTGTGTGTGTGTGTGTTTGGGGTCACTAGGTCACTGTCCTCATGCACCTACTACTAACATACAAACCAGGTCAGTGACAGTAACAGCCCCATTTATGGTCCTAACCCCACCACGCTACACAGGTAGAGTGGTACAGGTAATAGACAGGTAAAATGTACAGGTAGGAAGGTAGAGTGGTACGGGTAGACAGTAGACAGGTACAGATGTTTGCACAGGTAGTCAAGTAAAATATACAGATAGGCAGGTAGATTGAGACAGGTAGGCAGGTAGAATGAGACAGGTAGGCAGGTAGAATGAGACAGGTTCACAGGTAGAGTAACACAGGTGGACAGGTAGAGTGATGCAGGAAGACAGGTAGAGAGACAGGTAGACAGGTAGACATGTACATATTTGGTCCCTGTGAGACGCCCTTGAGGTTCTTCGTTCTAATCCTGCTGTCATAAGCACTACGACTTTGGCAGTGACGACCAGTGAGGGGATGGTGGCTCTCTCTCTCTCTCTCTCTCTCTCTCTCTCTGTTGATTTAAGTGTTAATTAGGGAAGGTTAGGGGTTAGCTGGGTTAGATTAGGGGTTGGTTAGGTTAGATTTAGGTCATGTACTGTTATTAGTGCCACTGTACCATACCTGTACCTGAGGTTGTAGTCTTACCTGCAAGTTGTACCTGTGTAATTGTTTGAGTGATGTAGAGAATGGAGGAGGAGGAAGGTGATGAAGAGGAGAAAGAGGAAGGTGAAGAGGAGGAGGAGGAGGGGGGAAATGATGAACAGGAAGAAGAATGTGATGATCAGGAGGAGGAGGAGGAAGATTTTGGTTAGGAAGAGGAGGAAGAAGTGGGTTGACGAGAGAGGCCTTGGAATCCCCGACGACACGTTATTGGCTTGATCACGGCGGTAATTCCCGGGAATGTGGGAATGATTCCAACCCCGGCCAACTTGGGTGACGTGGGCGGCGATGGCAACGAGTCACACCCGCCACAAAGTTGCCACGCCCACCACAAAGATGCCACGCCCTGACCTTACTTTACTACGCTGCCTCTCTGAAGGGTTGCCATAGTCTGCGTCACCAGTTGCTGTATATTGCGTCACAGTTGGCAGGTGACGGGTATGTCTTTGCGTCACAGTTGTCGCATCTTACATCACAGTTGCCATACATTGCGTCACAGTTGACAGCAGATGATGGGCATACCTTACGTCATAGTTGCCACACCTTACGTCACAGTTGCCACACCTTACGTCATAGTTGCCACACCTTACGTCACAGTTGCCACACCTTACGCCACAGTTGCCACACCTTACGTCACAGTTGCCACACCTTACGCCACAGTTGCCACACCTTACGTTACAGTTGCCACACCTTACGTCACAGTTGCCACACCTTACGTCACAGTTGCCACACCTTACGTCACAGTTGCCACACCTTAGGTCATAGTTGCCACACCTTACGTCACAGTTGCCACACCTTACGCCACAGTTGCCACACCTTACGCCACAGTTGCCACACCTTACGTCACAGTTGCCACACCTTACGTCATAGTTGCCACACCTTACGTCACAGTTGCCACACCTTACGTCACAGTTGCCAAACCTTACGTCACAGTTGCCACACCTTACGTCATAGTTGCCACACCTTACGTCACAGTTGCCACACCTTACGTCACAGCTGCCACACCTTACGTCATAGTTGCCACACCTTACGTCACAGTTGCCACACCTTACGTCACAGTTGCCACACCTTACGTCACAGCTGCCACACCTTACGTCACAGCTGCCACACCTTACGTCACAGTTGCCACACCTTACGTCACAGTTGCCACACCTTACGCCACAGTTGCCACACCTTACGTCACAGTTGCCACACCTTACGTCACAGTTGCCACACCTTACGTCACAGTTGATAGATAGATATTTCACGTTACAGTTACCTAAATATGAAATAAATACCCAGTTTTGCTAGTACTATTTATTTACTAGCAAATGTAAATAGTGTTCACAGTACCGACCTTGTATACCTGGATGTTGCCTAATTACTACTAAAACAACAGTGGATATTTCATGGATATTCAGTAGAGTTTATTCACATTCTTCTGTAAACCCCCCTCCCCCCTAACCCCCCCTCCACACCCCCCCCCACCTCCCCCCCCCCAAAGTGGCATGTGTTATGACTCAGTAACTATGGAGGTAATTGATCCTCTTTATGGAGTTATTTATCCGTATGTATGTATGTATGTACTGTATGTATGTATGTATGTATGTATGTATGGAACGTAGGTGTGTAAATATTTGGTGATTTTTCTGGGTTTTTTTTTTCGTGTTGGTTGTAGTTTCTAGTGGCGAGTTATTTAGTTAAAAAGGTAAATGGTGATAAACTTAGGGATGTGGGAGTCATTAGAGGCCGTGAGTGATACTGCCTCTGCTTTTATCTAACACTCTAGGGTCCTAAAAGGCAACCCAAACAAAACAATTCTCGTAACTTGACCAAAATATTTAACTTTGGTAAGGAATTAACTATTTTTCAGCTTATATACCAAACAAGGTTAGTTCAGGTTAGGTTAGGTTAGGTCAGGTCAGGTCAGTTGGTCGTGGACAGTAATACCGGTAAGGAAAGGTTAGGTTAGGTCAGGTCAGGTCAGGTCAGGTCAGGTCAGTTGGTCGTGGACAGTAATACAGGTAAGGAGAGGTTAATGACCGTGTAAGCTACTTGAGATATTACAGGTGATTGACCCTATATGTATACAGAGGTCATCATATATTATATTATCTAGATGTATTTTATCCGATAGTCGGCCTGATAATTCGATACATCACTAGTGAAGGTGTGTGTGTGTGTGTGTGTGCGTGTAATAATAATAATAATAATAATAATTAACGGTTTATTGAAGGAGCTTGGCAACCAGAAGGCTGAAAATATACAGTTACATATTTGGGGAATGGGATGAGCCTATGTATATCTTAGACGTCAGGGTGAGTGTATGTGTGTGTGTGTATATATCAGTGTGTAAAGAGCACATACGTCGCTCGCCACCCCCCAGCCCCAGGTCACTTGTGGGAGGGTAAGATGAGCCGGCCCCGTGACCCTCCCTCTGTCAGGTGACCTTGGCTGTGGCCGCCGGCAGGAGAGACGGACGACCCGCCTTGATTGCCTGGAGGTGGGCCAGCTGCCTTTATCTTCACTTTCCTGCCTCCCATCCGCTGCCCCGCCCCTGCTGCTGCCCGCCCTTCTCCTCCTCTTCCTCCAGTACCCTCCTCTTATCTGGGTGTGGTGGAGGAAGAGGTGAAAAGTTTTGAGGTTCGGGACAATGCAAGTGACACTTCAGCCCCCCCCCCCCCTCCACCACCACCACTGACCTGCCACAACCTTACCGGCTGACAGTGATGTGTGTGTTAGTATGGCACCGATTATTTGGCCCGCAGACACACTGTGGACGTCTTCACACACACACACACAGAGCAATGGGTGCTCCTCTTGTTCGAGGATGGCCGGCACTAGGGCCACCTAGACGTTCATTTGCTTAAGGTGTAGAAGCTACGGCCAACACAACAACCACACCCAGTACCAACGACTAATCCAAGAAGACCGGACAACTCGTCAACTGCACTGGCTAACCATTACCCCGAGCACATTCCGCAAATCGATTATCATCCAGGTCCCCAATTAATGCTAGGTAGACAGTGGCAAATGGCGTAAAGAAACTTGCCTGGGGATCGAACCCGGAGCTTCTCGCTTGTGAAGCAAGTATACTGACCATTACACTCACTGACAGAGAACTATTGACTGTCACCCGCTCTCTGATAGAGAACAATTTACATCATCCCTGACGCTGAGTGTCACGAGTTAACTTGTCGCTCGCTCCTGATTCCTCGGTCGTCTTGGGCCCCTTAGGACAGTTTAGTGGTTAGGTTGAATTAGAGGTCTGTTAGGCCTGGAGTCACTACAGTAAAGCTTCAACGTGTCTCACTAGTCAGCAGTCCAGTGTATCACCATCTCACTCCGGGATATTAACACCAGCAGCGTAACTGAGGACCTCGCCCTCAAGTAATGCTTTACGAGGGGACAAAACTAGCCTCGCCAGCATCAGTGAACGAGCTGTCAACCATTTCATTGGTCATTACAACTGCCAATTACCCTCCTCATTGGCTCCTTGGACCGCCACTCACGAATAATGTCAGCATTACCTCACTCATCAAACGCGCGCCAGATGCTCTGTCTCTCAGCCAGTCACCAACGAGGATGCATTTTGGCACCAATTGATCGGCTCTGTCAGCCAATCAGCGCGCCGGGTCGTTTTCGCGGGAAATACTCTAGCCCGAAAGCCCTGTAAACATCTTTTTAATCGTGCCTCTCTGGTTCTCGTCCGGGTCTCTCCATCCTGAGACACTGTCAGTGATGGTGTCCCTTGTAGTCAGTCAGTCAGTCGCTTTTCATTGTCTTTTCCTTTGTTGGGAGTGAGTTAATCAGTCGTGATCTATAGACTGTCACCTTCTAAAAACTGTCAGTCTTCGTCTATCTAAAACAGCAGGCCGTTGTGGTCACTACAGTCAGTTCCTATAAACAATCTCTCCTGTTTGACATTCATTTATGGGTTCCTGTAGCCAGCCAACCAACCGTCATCCTGTAGATCACCGAGTCTTCTGTAAACAATTAGTCCACCCCACGTAACACCCCCTGGCCCCTTGTACCACCCCCTGGCCCCTTGTACCACCCCCCCCCCTGGCCCCGTGTCCTACCCCCTGGCCCCTTGTACCACCTCCTGGCCCCTTGTACCACCTCCTGGCCCCGTGTCCTACCCCCTGGCCCCGTGTCCTACCCCCTGGCCCCTTGTACCACCCCCTGGCCCCTTGTACCACCCCCCCCCTGGCCCCATGTCCTACCCCCTGGCCCCTTGTACCACCCCCCCCCCGGCCCCGTGTCCTACCCCCTGGCCCTTTGTACCACCCCCCCCTGGCCCCGTGTCCTACCCCCTGGCCCCTTGTACCACCCCCCCCCTGGCCCCGTGTCCTACCCCCTGGCCCCTTGTACCACCTCCTGGCCCCACGTAACACCCCCTGGCCCCTTGTACCACCCCCCCCCCCCCCTGGCCCCGTGTCCTACCCCCTGGCCCCTTGTACCACCTCCTGGCCCCACGTAACACTCCCTGGCCCCTTGTACCACCCCCCCCCCCCTGGCCCCGTGTCCTACCCCCTGGCCCCTTGTACCACCTCCTGGCCCCTTGTACCACCTCCTGGCCCCACGTAACACTCCCTGGCCCCTTGTACCACCCCCCCCCCCTGGCCCCGTGTCCTACCCCCTGGCCCCTTGTACCACCTCCGGGCCCCACGTAACACCCCCTGGCCCCTTGTACCACCTCCTGGCCCTACGTAACACTCCCTGGCCCCTTGTACCACCCCCCCTGGCCCCGTGTCCTACCCCCTGGCCCCTTGTACCACCTCCTGGCCCCTTGTACCACTCCCTGGCCCCACGTAACACTCCCTGGCCCCTTGTACCACCCCCCCCCCCTGGCCCCGTGTCCTACCCCCTGGCCCCTTGTACCACCTCCTGGCCCCTTGTACCACCCCCCCCCCCTGGCCCCGTGTCCTACCCCCCTGGCCCCTTGTACCACCCCCCCCCCCTGGCCCCGTGTCCTACCCCCTGGCCCCGTGTCCTACCCCCTGGCCCCTTGTACCACCTCCTGGCCCCACGTAACACTCCCTGGCCCCTTGTACCACCCCCCCCTGGCCCCACGCACCACCCCCTGGCCCCACGCACCACCCCCTGGCCCCACGCACCACCCCCTGGCCCCTGTCCCACCCCCTGGCCCCTGTCCCACCCCCTGGCCCCCGTCCCACCCCATGGCCCCCGTCCCACCCTCTGGCCCCACGTACCACCCCCTGGCCCCCGTCTCACCCCCTGGCCCCAGTCCCACCCCATGGCCCCTGGCCCCACGTCCCACCCCCTGGCCCCACGCACCACCCCCTGGCCCCCGTCCCACCCCCTGGCCCCCGTCCCACCCCATGGCCCCACGCACCACCCTAAGTAGCCCGGTTCCCTGTTAGAGGATTCCAGCTACCCAGGACTCCTCTGCCCTTGGCACGAGCAGAGGCACCTCCTGGCAGGACCCACACACTGGACTGCGGCCAAGAGGGAGAGGCAGATCGTAAACTAGACGACACGCGCTGTGATGGCCTGGGAGAGTCATCACTGGTGCATTTAATAATGAATCTCTCTCTCTCTCTCTCTCTCTCTCTCTCTGAGTGGTAGATGAGGAGGAGAAAGACACTTGACACCCCCCAGTCATCAGCAAGGGGGGGGGGGGGGCGGCTCGAGTCAGCTCCGTCGGGTGTGTGTAAAGTGATTTACATAAATAAGGTAAGATTGGTGGTGGTTCTCGAGCGTGTCACAAGTACCACTCTCTTCCCCCCAACCTCTCACCCCACTCTCACTTCTTCTCCCCCCTCCCCCTTCCTTTTTTCTTCTCCCCCCTCTTTCTAATCCTTCCTTTTCTCCTCCCTCCCTTTCGTTCTCCCCCCTTGTTCTAATTCTTCCCATCTTCCATCCCCTCACTCTCCCTCCCTATCACCCTCCCTCACCCCTCAGTGCCTCCACTCTCTGCCGCCGCTTCAGGGAGGAGTTGAAGGAGCCAGAGAGGGAGAGTGAGGGAGGGAGGGAGAGAGAGAGGGGGGGGGGAGGGAGGGAAGACTATCAATTGTTTTATCTTGGAGGTGAAGGTGGAGTGGGGGGGGTTGGTGTTGGAGTGCCATCACCACCACCACAGAGTACATGGAGAGGGGGGAGGGGGAGGAATGAGCGAGGGGGGAAGGGGGAGGAATGGGGGAGGGGGAGGAATGAGTGAGGGGGGAAGGGGGAGGAATGGGTGAGAGGGAAGAGAGAGGAATGGGTGAGAAGGAAGGGGGGGGGGAAGAGGGAGTTAAGGGGAGGAGAGATGAAGGGTTGTCGGCTCCTACAGGTATTCGCCTCTCAGGTCACCAGGTGTGTTGGTGATTGGGTTGTGCCTCCTGCTTCCCCTCTTCATTTTCTTCTTCCTCCTCCTCCTCCCCCTGTCCTCTTCTTCTTCTTCCTTCCTCCTCCTCCTCTTCCCTTCGTCAGCAGAGAACCGCCCCTTAACTTCATTGATGACATTTTCATTTGTCCGGTTGATATGTGTGGCTCAGTTGTAAACGTACGTGTGTGTGTGTGTGTGTGTGTGTGTGTGTGTCATGTGACAGTTAGTGGGGCGACAGCCAGCTCACCTGTTACGTGCGATGTCTGACCAGATGGACCCAGGTACTCGTAGGCCCCAGTCTTAATGGGCCCCAACCTAAATTGGCGTAACCTAACGTAACTCAACCTCACCTAACCTTGAATGGTGATGGTAGAGAATATTTAAGTGGTTGGTGAGATGAGGTGGTGCAGGGTGACGTAGAGAGAGAGAGATAACACGGGGTAGCACAGTGTGGGTAATATAGATGATGAGGGCGGGCACATAGTGTGTAATTAAGGCACATATTGATCATCATAAAAGGCCTGATCTAGCTGTCGCTCCCCCCCCCCCCCCCAAACACACAGTACACAGACACACAGGATGTAGTGGTGAAAGCAAGTACTGTGTTGGCTACTCACTGTAACACATATGAACGAATCACCTGTGTGCGTGTGTCCAGCATTCCTCCTCCTCCTCAGTAATACAGACCACCACTGTGAACTTAACGAGGATTTTATCTATGTGGGTCACTGTGTCGTCTACCCACCCACACGACCACTCCTCGTACACACACACCCCTCCCTTACCATTTGTGTCGGATTACTGCAAGGATGGATATATGTGTTTCTTATTTCTTACCGTAGAGTTCGATACCTTCACACTGGTTACTTACAGCAGATTATGGTGTATCTACGCAGAAGCTCACTTGACATTCCATGATTTATACTTGATAAATGATGTTTTAATGAGTTATATTTATTTCCAACATCCATCTAAGTTATTGGTTATACTTTGTCATAACCAATCAGTCATTACCTTTAGTAATATTAAGATAGGAGCACAGATACGGGCAGATAATTTCATTTACATTTATTTGTCAAGCTTCCATACAATGATTTACAATTTGCATGGATATGAGTCACTCACATTCACGCTGTAGTAAAATTAATCTTGTAAAGAGGGAATTTGCAACCTGGGGACAAATTTAATTAATCTACTATGGGTATGACTTAACAGAGCCTTAATTCCTCAAGTGACACATTCACTTTACTGGGGAATATAACCACTTTGGTTCGCTAGGCCAACCTGGATCGCTCCTATTGCAACCAGGCCTTCACACATGATCTTCTTTCCACGGGGAATAACAAACATTGGGGTGACACACACAGTCTCTTGTCACTGACAGTTCACAGGACGAGGAGGAGGAGGTCTTGACTAACCCATGGTCTAGGCCTAATGGCTGAAATGTGGTTTTGGGGCGTGAGACACGATGAACAATGCAACGCAGTCTCAGTCGCCCCCCCCCCCCCCATAGCCTGGTTCACATACCCACTAATGAAATAGTGATGACAGAGTAGTGTTGCGTGAGTAGGCCTGACGCAACCCATGACACCGTGGCAGATACTTTTACATTACCTGTACCAGACAGTTTACCTGTACTCTTGTTTGTGTGTTCGCAGGGAGACAATGGGTGAGGTGCTGGTGAGTCTAGGACAGCTGGAGACGTCGAGCAACTGTCTCCAGACGGCCATCGAAATCGAGTCCAAGTCGCCCGTCCTCCCTTTCACCTCCATACCCTTCTGCTACGAGTAGAGGGACGCCTGCACGACCTCCTTCTGCTACGAGTAGAGGGACGCCTGCACGACCTCCTCCTGCTGCGAGTAGAGGGACGCCTGCACGACCTCCTCCTGCTGCGAGTAGAGGGACGCCTGCACGACCTCCTGCTGCGAGTCGAGGGACGCCTGCACGACCTCCTGCTGCGAGTAGAGGGACGCCTGCACGACCTCCTCCTGCTGCGAGTAGAGGGACGCCTGCACGACCTCCTCCTGCTGCGAGTAGAGGGACGCCTGCACGACCTCCTCCTGCTGCGAATAGAGGGACGCCTGCACGACCTCCCACGCCCTTCCCCTCTTCCCTGAGTTATTCATGGGAGGTGTCCGGGAACGCCGACCAACACTCACACCCATACAAGAGAGGACTTACCTACCTACCTGCCTGCCGCCTCTAGTAGCTATCATCCTCCTGACTCCACCGAGGTTCCTGAGGATGTCTTTACGTTATCTGTGTGTACGTGCTTGCTGCTGGAAACTGCAACATTCCCCATTGTTTATGTTTATAATAATTCCATATAGAATAAAATTACTGTAAATTTTTCTTTAGGGCGAGTATGAGCCTCGAGATACACTGTACTCAAGAGACTGATCGCTGTAAAGTGTTATAAAGACGAGAGTTAATGGGTTTTAGTTCCCTGTGCCAAAGTGTGTCGTTTATTTTGTGTTGTTTCATGGTACAGTGTGTTCCTAGTCTGTCAGCAGTGTGTATAAGGGATGAGAAGAAGGTAACACTACCCCCCTGAGTATGTGTTCTCCTACTGCAGGGTTCACACGGGTATTGTAAAGGTCTTGAGTACTGTACTGGTATGGTAATTGAAGCTTTTACCTCTTCCAACACCCGGAAAGTAGAGGTTTGGTTTACATTTGGGGAAAAACAGTTTAGGGAAATTCAATTGAAGTATCAGAAGTCATTTTTTTTGTCCTTGAGGTTATTGAAAGAAAAAAACGCTCATTTAATTCACATTCAAATATTTTCCTTAACTATTTTGGTTTATTTAGTAACCAAAATCAGGCATAAAAGTTAGTCACTGTGTTAAATTGGTTGGTAGTCCACCACTTTTTTTCATATATAAGATACACATTATTTTTTTAGGTAACCAGATAGATTTAAAAAAAAAACTACATTAAATTTGAGAAGAAAAACATGGTGGTACAATTGCCTATGTGGGTGATTGCAACCAACCTATCAAATACTAATCAACTATGGCGTGAAACTACAACAATAACGACAATATTTTCTTATTACTAACCGTGTATATATAATAATGAATTTATAAAAGAAAAATTTATTGTACAGTTTAATTTTTTTTTCTTTTTCACACAAGAAGAACATTTTTTGTACATGTATATATGTGTATAACTTATGTAAGATCTATAGTAATTATGTGATTGTACAGTAATTGATTTAGTATATACTTAATGTGTCTTTTAATTAGTCTTGTTTTGATGATGATAATGTGGTTTTAGTTATGGAATATATTGGCTTAACCTGTGGAAAAGTTTTGAATTGCGGAAGAAAGTTTTTAGCATATGGGAGAAAATTCTGTTCTGTGTAAGAAAGTTTTAAGAGAAAGTTTTCAAATGTGGAAGACAGTTTGAGATCTTGAAAGAAAGTTTTGAAATGGAAGAAACTTTTCACCTGTGGAAGAAGAAAGTTTTGACCCTCAGAAAAATGTCGACCTGTGGTATGGAAAAGTGTGGGAAAAAAAGTTATAGAAAAATTCCTTTACCAGACCAGTGTGAACCCTGAAACTAGACGTCAAGACAGATCACCTGAAGACTCACCCAAGCTTATTTCACCTGAAGATTAACCACCCTAAGACTACCTGCAATGATTAGGTTAAGTTAGGTTCGTTTATTTTCATGTAAAATAACTAAACCTAACCCTCAATTAGCGATAGGGAGCCGAATCTTCAGGTGATCTTGATATTACCTTGTGTGTTGTATTATAATATTATATAAAATTGACATAGATATATATTATTGCTAGTAAAGTTAAAATGAATAAGTGATATTAATTTTAAAGTATAATTAAGATGTATTATGACAGAGAGGAAGATTTAATTGCCTGTGTGACTATTGTAATGATGAGTGACTGTTCTGTAATGATGAGTGACTGATTGTACTGTAATGATGAGTGACTGTACTGTAATGATGAGTGACTGTACTGTAATGATGAGTGACTGATTGTACTGTAATGATGAGTGACTGATTGTACTGTAATGATGAGACTGTACTGTGAAAAAGAAATATTTGAAGTTGATATTATGTCACTCTTACTATTTTATTTTTACTGTTGTTTAGTTATTATCATCATCATCGTCATCATATCATCATCATCATCATTTGCCATCTCTCCCGCGTCGACAAAAATTATTCCTACATTGAGTCAAACATAACCACTTAAGAAATACACATATCCCTTACTTAAACAAGACAAACAAGTATTAAGTTGTTTAAAACGGTAGTCACAACACACTTAAAAGTCTTATAGTAGTAAAAGTAGTTGTAGAAGTAATAATAATTCTAACGGGATTAAAAAATAATAATTATTGATTTTTCTAAGGTTAAAGGTCTTTTGATTCCCCCAAGTGTGTATCAGTGCCTATGTTATTTCCTAAAGTTTATTGAACGATAGAAGAAGAATCCATTTATATGTACAGTATGTTTATTATAGTGGTAGTGGTGGTAGTAGCGTCAGACCAACAAGGTTATAGGGGTCATCTACTACCACTACTACTACCATTACTACCACCATTACTACCATCATTACTACTACACATTCCACGATATGTTGGCTGTGTTCACGTATATATGTGTCTGTATGTGTGTGTCTGTGCGTGTATGTGTGTGTGTGTGTCTGTGTCTGTGTGTCTGTCTGTGTGTGTATGTGTCTGTGTGTGTATGTGTCTGTGCGTGTATGTGTATGCTGTAATATTGTTGAGAAATAAAATGTTGAGGTGAATTATTCTCAGTGTATTATTTCAACCTTTGCTGTGTCTGTGTGTGTGGGTACAGGTATAGTAATGGCTTAATGGGTTGTTTGTGTATGGTGGTTAGGGTGTGGCTGTGTATGTGGTGGTTGAGTGTATGTTGAATGGGGTGTGTCTGTGTGTGTATGGGGGGGGGGGGGGGGTAGCTGTGGTGTGGTTGTGTAGGGGGGGGTAACCTACTAGATATGGCGTCTGGGTTTTATGGGTGTGCGTGACGGCTGGTGTTGGCCCTGGGTGAGTGTGTTGACCTTCTGCCACAGTGTTCTGAAACTGTGGCGGGATAATGTATTAACCTAACCTAACCTACCTTAACTTAACCTAACCTAACCTACCTTAACTTAACTTAACCTAACCTACCTTAACTTAACCTAACTTGACTTAACCTAACCTAAACTTAACCTAATCTAAATTAACCTAACCTAACTTAACCTAACCTACCTTAACTTAACCTAACCTTAATTAACCTAAACTAACTTAACCTAACCTACCTTAACTTAACCTAACCTAAATTAACCTAAACTAACTTCATCTAGTCAAACATAATATAATTTAACTCACTTTAATAAAAACAAACTAACCTAACCGAATCTTAAGTTACCATAACATTACTTAATCCAACATAAATAACTAAACCTAACTTATATTAATCTTAATCTAACCGAACTTATCTTAAACCATCATAAAATACTAATCCAGTTTATTCTAATTAAACCTCACCTCACTTAAACTAACCTAACCTAACCCCACCCACACAACAAGGTAACAGGACTTGGGTGAAAAAATATAACTTGACTTGGTAGTAATCATTGATCTAGTTATTATCATCAGTTACGTCCAGTGAGAGGTTAAACACTCTGGAGATCTGTCAATGGATGAGTCGACCCTGACACACACACACACATAAACATACATACATCCATGCATACATACATACATACATACATACACACAAGGGGGAGTACACTATGTCTCTCTTATTAATTATTGATGACTTACGTACTAACTGATCTTATATACGCGATTATAAGACCTTAGTTATTGAAGTGCAGTAAAATATTGTTAAGGCTCACCTGAAGATCAAGCACCCCAGATTATTTCATATGATTGAATACACTAATGTGTAAGTTACCCTAATCTAACTTAACCTAACTCAAGTAGCGTTAGGGTGCTTAAGCTGGTGAAATAAGCTGGGGGTGTCTAATCTTCATGTGATCCATTCACTATAACAACACCATCAGCCAGGGAGGAGGAGTGTGGGCGCCGCTGAGGATATCACCACGACTCTACGGGGATGGAAGGTCCGCCCACCACTGCTGGTTATGTCATCACAGTCGGCAACAGTCGTCAGCTCAGACACAGTCAACACGGCAGTCACACTCCTGCATATCCTGGTTAGTGGTAACTGTGTGTGTGTGTGTCGTGGCTTCCATAAACATATATTTTTCACTCTTCACTTAACTTTTATTGGATCACCTGAACAATACGACTCCTGATCCTAACTTAACCCTATCCTAACCTACCTTACCCTCATACCTAACTAATCTAAGCTACTCTAACTTAACTTAACCTATGTTAGGGTGTTTAATATAAATAATCAGATGAAATAAGCTGGAGGAAGCTGTAAATTCCTTCACTTAACACCACTTTAAAAATAAAATTAGCGAAGAGAATATTTGTCAGAAGATTGTAGTCGTTGTATTTGTTTTACTTGAGTTAATTATTACAACACAATTTACGAGGAATAATTGTAACACGATTTTTTTTTAATCGGGACGAGCCATTAACTGCAGCCTGATCATAATATGTTAGGACAGGAAATGGGCCGTGTAATATATTATTTAAATGTTTCCCCAGAAATAATTACTGTAATATTGTAAGATAATGAGCAAACTGTCAATGGTGGAAAGTTATCTTACTAAAAAATCGTTTAATAGACGGTGACATATTGCGGAGTGTTAAATAATGTCTTGTTTATATTATTTATCTTCCTCAGCCGCTGTGGGGGTGTCAACAGCGGCGGCATGGTGGTGGTAACCGTCCTACCTCCACCAACACCAATACCACTACCTCCCTCCACCAACACCACTATCTCCCTTCACCAACACCACTATCTCCCTTCACCAACACCACTATCTCCCTCCAGCAACACCACTATCTCCCTCCACCAACACCACTACCTCCCTCCACCAACACCACTATCTCCCACCTCCACCAACACCACTATCTCCCTTCACCAACACCACTATCTCCCACCTCCACCAACACCACTATCTCCCTCCACCACCAACACCACTACCTCCAGCACCACCATGACGCAACCAACGGCCACATTAATAACTGAAACGACGCTATCTCTCAGTTATGTTTATTACTCTGTCTCCCTGGGTCGTGTAGTCTCTTCCTCGAATTCAGGGCGAGGTTGACAAATGCTTGATACTCCCTAACGCTCGGTGTACCTTCAGGGATCAACGCGGCGGACCCAAGAACCTCTACTGGCGACTTTGACTGGATAATAATGTTTTTGTCTGACCATTCCCCCCCCCCTTCCGCTAAAATTAACCTACTTTAATGCTATGTAACCTAAGCCTACCAGGTGATTCACATAAAAGTTTGAGGATGTGCGGCAGATCTCCTTGGTCAAGAAAGTGTGTCAATTAAGTGTTGTGTATATCTGGTTAGAGGAATAAAAAGATCAGGAAGTATAAATTAACCTGTTATTTACTTATATCCATCCCCCCGATAGATCAACCAAAGGTGTAAATTTTAAACTATGTATTTGTCTTGGATTAATCGGCGTCTTGAAGCCTATTTGCTATTCATTAATCAACTTCACAGGTGGTAACTTATGGATCACCTGAAGATTCATCCCTAATCATATTTCACTTGATTATTAAATACCCTATAGGTCCTGGGGATTAGGTTGGGGTGGCGTTAGGTTTGGTCATGTTAGCGTTAGGGTGGTTATCTTTAAGTTGAAACACGCTATAATGCGGAAGAGGCTCATTGTTGTCAAGAGAGAACGACCTCTCAAACTCCCTAACTATGTACTACAACTGTGACAACTTATTACCCTCACTGTTCAACTACTGGTGGTAGGTGGGTGAGTTGTGTACGGCCGCCCCATGAGTAGTGTGGTCACAGAGGTGCTCCGGGAAGTGTGATGTGTTATATAGTGTTTAAACGAGGTGATCCTGACGTGAAATAGATAGTGACGAAAACAGATGACAGAAACAACATTTATAGTCGAGTCATTTTTTGTGTGAAACAAGTGTAATGAATACATCTCAAGCCACTTTGTTATGTGATACTCGCCTGGAATGTCTCATATAATCAATATGGAGCTGCAATGAATTACAAGAAAATTGGAGATGACTTTGACGAGTGTCGTGGCTGGGAGCGGTTAGTAACTGACATGTTTGAATTACATGAAATAAGCTGGGGTAGCTTATTTCATCTGATGATTAAACACCTTAACGCTAACCTAATCTGACATAACCAAATCATCAGGTGAAATAAACTGGAGTATCTAATCGTCAATTAACCCATAGAGTTTTGCTGTTACCATATTCATTATATCTGGATGGTGTGTGTAGCCAGAGCGAGAATATTATCCACAATTTGCTGACAGACGGGAGCGAGTAGAGGTGTGGTCATTGTATCAGCAGGATCCAGCACCTTTTGTCCTCACACACTTGTCATTGTTGTTCTTATTTAATGTATCTTCTCAGCTGTGTGTGTGTGAGCAAGAGTTAGACCAAACATTAATTTTATCTACAATGGAATAATGTTAGTAGTAGTAGTAAGATGCTCAGAAAAATGCGCTACCCTTCATATTTACGTTCGTTTGTGATAAAGACGTTAATGTGAAGAGTCAAGGTAACGTCACTAGTACTTTTTGCGCCAACTCGCTCATTTTCTGTGGGTTTAAAAAAAACAGAAAATGATATCTATTGAAAAAACTTTTTCACGAGTTGTCATCTCTCCTGAAGCGTATCGCGGATCACGCTGCGCCAATTTTCAGTCAAGATTCAGTGTAGAAAATGAGGATAGTTATATAAGATAAATTATCGAGCCACGTAAAATAACTGCATTTAAATTTAAAAGGTATTCTGTACCGTATTTTCAATAACTTTCTTAAGTGTGCATTTTTTTTAAGTTAACATTCCTAAATACATCTGATATGTTTGCAGAGTTGCCAACTTAGCGACTTTGTAGCTAGATCTAGAGCTTTTTGTTTTTTTCTAGCGACATTTTAGAGCGAGATATCCACAGAAATCTAGCGACTTTCTGGATACTTTTGGACTGTCCATGAAAACTCACTCTTCCTAATTTCGAGCCATAATATATAGCAACGGGGTTACAGGGACAATAAATAATAAGAAAAGTTTAATACATTTGAACGGGTCGTGGTACAGAAGGAGGGACACGTCTATTTCCTGATCACTTGATGTCAGCCCGTCCATGCATCTAACACCCTAAAATTGTGGTCACAAGTGGCAAATGACAGAGATGCGACAGGTGAAAACCCTTACCATGATCTGGCTGAAAGTGCACTCGCTGCCTTATCTCTTCCCCATTCAAACGCAGATGTAGAGCGGCACATTTAGTAATATGAACTTTGTGAAATAAAAATTGCGCAACAAAATGAAACTATCGACATTAAAGGAACTTCTTACAATAAAGTATGGGTTAAAAAGACAGAACACCTGTTGTGCAAGTTATGAACTTCCTAGTGATATTTTAAGAAAGATAGGGACTGTGGAGGCATACAGTTACAAGAGAACCTGAACCAAGCACTTCACATGCTTCCAGCTCTACAGTTGTTCACACTGCCGACGACTACGGAGAGGACTGGGATGCAATTACTATTGAATAATAGGTAAGTGTGCACATTAAACTTTAAAAAAATAATATTTTTATTTTTACATAATGCATTTTATTTATACTCCGTCCATTATAGTCGGCATTATGAAAATATTATTTGCATCAAATTACTGAAGGGGGGGAATAATAGCTAGCGACTTTCCATGGAAGATTTAGCGATATTTAGCTACTTTTAGGTACCAGCCTAGCGACATTTGAAAATCCGAGTTGGCAATCCTGTATGTTTGTTTACATTAGGAGTGCCCGCGGAACGTGTGACGGAGCCCTCAGGAAAATAACCATATTTAGGACAATTTATACAAGAAAATTACGCAAAAAAGCTAGTTGTGCCTTTAGTTGTAAATACACCAAGCAACGAACGAGTTATGAAACTTGAGCCTGATCAGGTAATGATAGGTGGCAGTGGCTGGACGTTACCAACAACCATCACCTTATAATATATTCAATGAGTATTACAAGTTCGGGTAAAAGTGTAGAAAATAACGGCTACTACCAGAAGTTGTTTGTTGATTTTCTCTATTTTTTGCTGTACTTGTTGTTTTAAGTATATTAAAAGAAACGACAACTTTCTATTATGATTTTAAGTAATTTTTTTTTCTTACACTTTCCCACTTGACAATTCTCCTCCCGGCGCCAATTTTGTTGTTTACCTCGCTGAATCCTTCTTCAAGAGAAGTTTCCTATAAATTATGGTGAACGTTTCCACGAATTCCTCCTCGCCATTGCTGATGTATATCAACCTCAATATTAAGGTAAGTTTAACACATAAATTAACACGATAATGCATAGAACCTAATAGACATACCCAACCTATGAGTATGTTAGGTCAGGTTCTACTAGGTTCTAGGCATTGTCGTTTCCATTTTTTGTGTTTAATATCATATTAGTGTGTAGAAAAACTTTAGGTTAATATATAGGACTAACCCGCCAGGGCTGCAGAGCACGGATGCGGCCGTATGATCTCGCGTCCAGAAATGCCTCAAATTTCACCATATCATAGTAAGTTCTTTCTGTTTAATATACCGGGAAGTTAAGTTAGGTTTGGTTGGTTAGGTCTGTTCTCCATACCCACAAATGTTAAGTAGCATTTATTTTAAAAATATCCGTTTTTTAACATATTTCCACAAACTACAACAGTCTCCACTATAATATAACAATGAAAATCTTGCGTTTTAAAATTGTTTTCAATCAGTTTCGCCCGCGGATTAGTCCTATGTAATTACACCTTTACCCAAGTTCGTTAGTGTCTAGGATTGTAGGTGGATCAATTAAGAGTAGTAATAATTAAGCCCAGGTGAGAAAGGCAGAATATATAGTAAAGTAGCTCACACTTGAGGATTCCGGACCTGGCCATACTGGGTGGACAGACAGTTGTGAAGTGTTTATCTTAATTTTATATTACAATAATTATTTCGTCGGGTATGTATTACGAACATCTAAAATAACCAAATTTAACCAAACACTTGCATTACCTAATCTCACAGCATCTAGCACGGTATGCTCTCACGCAATCTAATATAATGAAACGTAACCCTACCAGTCGTGGCATTCTAAGTATAGTATTTATTTAGGTCTGGATGGTTCATGTCTTTTGCTTTAAAAATGAAAAAAAAAAATGAAAAATAATAATGGTGTTGTGACAGTGTTCGTGGTACTCCTCCAAACACTACACGATGCATGGAAGCAGCAGTTAAATCCTCCGAGACTCATCCGCAAAAGGAACGCCTCACTGAAACACTTTATCATCACCTCTATTAAACCCATCTCTTAACTAGCTTTAATATACATAAATTAGTCTAAAGAAAAATAAATATGATTATTAGCTTTGACATGGACGCTAATACTGATAAATTACGTAAATGGTATTGTAATGGAGACGATTAATTGACAATGAGGACAGAATAAGACCTTCGAGTCAAGAAAGGTTATTTTCGTCAGTTAAGTCATAGCGGTGATAATAAGGTACAGTAAAGAGAAATTATTATTTATCAAAGTTAACCAGGCATATCACACACAATAAGATGTTTGGCATTGTAAATATCACTAATTAAAATAAAAATCATTTTCGGACATCATAAGATCGTAATGTCAACAGTTTTTATTTTTATACATTAAATGGATGTGGCAACTCTCGCTTGATTAATTATTGGTGTCGTGAGTTACATCAAGCGTGGGTGAAATATTAATGCATAGTTCTGTGCTATAACATACACACACATGCACACAGGTCCCCTATGCACACACAGGCACCATGACATGCATAGACACACAGGCACGCACACACACCAGAATAACATCAAGACTCGTGTCACCTTTCAAACTCAGGATATAAATTCCTTAATATTATTCCTCCACGTGTGAAGCTTTCCAGAATAGATTGTCAATAATACAGCTTGGAGGGCTCTCTCTCTCTCTCTCTCTCTCTCTCTCTCTCTCTCTCTCTCTCTCTCTCTCTCTCTCTCTCTCTCTCTCTCCATGGCCTCGTAAATTGTAGTGTCAACACCAAGAGTAAACAAAGAGAGTGAGTTATGGACCCTCATACTGCCTCTGTGTGGGGGTCACTTTTGTTTGAATGTGAGTGACATTGTCTGGTTGTGATTGAATGAAAGGGTGGGTGGCGGTCTCTGCTAGTGAAGAAGAGAATGGAGGAGTAACATTCTCCGTCAGAAAGTCAGTCAGTCAGTCACAATTGTATACAAACGTTGGTGCGGCTTTTGAGTGTTTTCGTTAAATAATATAAGTGAATTTGGCGATTTTCTCAGTTTTTGAAAAATTGCACAATATTTGGCGAATAATACCACCCATATTTCATCAACCATTGGGTTACGAGAACATCTGGGAGGACACGTATTGCCTTGTCAATATTCTAACAAAATACCTCTGCCTACCAACGTTAATTTATACCCCGGACTAAAATAGCGTGAAACTCCCAGCCACACAACGTTATTACTCTTTATCATAAAATATGCGACAGATCATTATATCCCAGACTAATACTGTGAGGAACTTCCTGCCTTCTGGTATATTTCCTTCCTCATACAACCTTGAACAATACAAAACATCCTGCTTCAGATATCTTGTCGATAACCAGTGGAATGTGGCGCCACGGTGAACAGATTTGGTAATACGTATATGATCCCATGCGTAATGCCTCCTGGTGTGTGTGTGTGAGCTAGCAAGTATGTTTGTGGTGCCTGGAGTGTATGTGTGTCCTCCGTGTGTGTGTGTGTGTGTGTGTGTGTGCGTCCTCCGGGTGTGTGTGTGTGCGTCCCCTCGCCGTGTGACAGCCCAAATGACTTTCCCCGGGGGCAACAAGGGAGTGTTTTAATAATTAAGGCTGAGCCGAGACCCTGCTACCACATCCTCCACACACACACCACTCGCGCTTCACTTTACTTCCCCTATGGGTGTGAGGCGGCTGTATTGTGAAGGCAGAATCTCTCTCTCTCTCTCTCTCTCTCTCTCTCTCTCTCTCTCTCTGTGATAGACAGGAGTTATGATAATATATAAAGTGTTGGTCTTTAACAATTCAATTCCCATCTTTCTTGACTGACCGAAAATATTTTCAGTTGCAATATCAAACCCAGTGACTGACTTTTCTGACCGAGTGACCTACAGTGTTTTCAGTTGAGTTGGTAAAACCCCATGACCGACTTTCTTGACCCACTGACCGACAATGTTTTTGGTTGCATTATTAAATTCAGAGACTGACGCTCGTTACACGATTCACTGACCTCTGACCAAGTGACTAAAAGTATTTATTACGGTTGGATTATTGAACACGTTACCCAACTTTACTGACTGAATGACCTTGTGATTTTTTTTTTTTAGGCTACAAATACCTCATTATATAGCTTGTGTACATTGCCACACGTTCGACTAGCCCTCACTAAACGCCGCTCTGACACGACATCGTTAAACTCGTTGTCATAAATCAATAGAGAGTTTTTAGCCGATAAGAGCCACTAAGAACGTGTGAGTTTGATCTCTTAAGGGCGTTAGGTTGCTCCCTACCCGACCACTCCCCAAACACGAGTTCTTGTCTGCGTCATTAAGCTCACACATCATCCACTCGTGACTATCTACTAAAACACCTGGTAAAAATAATATAACTATTAAATATTATATTAATTAAAATAATAACTATAAAAACAACAGTAAATACCAACAATAACATCCAACAAAAATAACCTCATTAATGTTATCCTCGAATTTCTCACGTCGAAAAATAAAACGCAGAAGAAAATTGACGTTATTAAGACAACGTGACCTGTACTAAGCACGTAGGAGTGTTGTCTTATGACGTCACACGAGGTTTTGGGAGCATCTGGTTGTGTCATAAATCGAGAAGGCAAGGGGCGGGTGGCGTGCTGCTAGACTATTACAGAGTGCAATGCAATTTCAGGTTAGTTTACAGAAACATTAAGACAAATTATTACATATCCTGACCAGATTATATGAGAAAAAAATAGAAAATATCTTGACATGTAACGTGTTTACGAATGGTGTGAAAGTAGACAGTATTATAAATGTAAAATTATTATCGCAGTTACTCAACCGCCGAGACGTGATGTTTTAATAATATTTAGCGTGTTGTCTCCCTCATCACACTTATCGCGCGTCAGCAAGCATGGGCCACACTCATGTAAACACGCTGACGACACCCAAATGGCCATCCTGTTTATGCCAGTTATCGATCACTGGGGGATGGTGGTGTTGGCCTGCACACTAACACACTTTTGACACACATACATGGTTACAAACACGAAACTTTAGCATCCAATATACACTGGGCTATATAGAGGTGTGTGTTTTCTTCTCCGAGCTATTTAGATTTATCATATCTATTTTTCGCTTGCTATTGTTTTTCAGTGAGTTATTTAGGTTATTTTCACGACTATTTATGGTAAAAATAATTACACTGAGGTATTTTTAAGATGATTTTCAATGTCTTTGTCTTGGGGGAAATTTTTTACGAAAATATGGCCTGCAAATCGACATACTACTTTCTGTGTGTCATAATCAAGAATGTGTAGATATGGCATTTATTAGTGTTTATATCATTAGAACGTTTACTGTTAGCCTATATCGTTATATACATTAATAGCTTGTCTCATTAAAGTGATTATAAAGAGCCTATATCGTTAAAATGTTGGTGGATGGTCAATATCATTAAAATTGTATTAATAGCGTATATAATCAGGGCAGCTAAACAAAGTGTGAATTCCTTTAGGTTACAAGAAATTCCTCAGTGTTGACATTTCTATACGCCCTGAGAATTATCATAACAGCACGCGCCAAAAGTTCCCTCTGGCGGGTAGATTAGCAAACCTTGATATCATCCACAGCTTCTCGCGCCCGAAAACCTTAATTTGAGTTCAGTGTCTGGAGATCTTTCTCGTTGATAAATTAACTAACGTATACACTATCTTCCCAAAGGATTCTATACGCTTTATATTTGATTTTGTCTCCTAACTGGTGTTGAGTGAATGCGTTTAGGTAGTGTTAGTTCATTATTTTTTCTTCTTTCCTCTCAGTTATCGTCTACGGGGCTGGCTATATTGTAATTTATTTTTGGGGACAAGTCTTGTGTGTTTTTGTCCATGTATAGAAGGCAAAACGATTTCGTATCTTCAATAAACAGACCAAGCAACTAAACCCTTGATAATTATTTCAGTCGGTGTCATGATGGAATTCAGGGAAACACTTTATGCCCTGAACTGGTTGCCTCAAAAAACACCCTCACAAAATATTGCCATTAGTCCAACTATGTTTCTGTCAGATAGAACTACAGGTGTGGTGTGCTGTTTCAGGTGTGGTGTGGTTATTTCAGGTGTGATGGTATATTTGCAGAGGTTCGTGTGTTAGTGATTAACTCCTACTGTCTGTCTTCACTAGTTTAATTCATCCCAGTGACGCGACCACGACAAACACTTCTATTACCACTGTGACGTCACCGGCTGCAGTGTGTGTGTGTGTGTGTGATTGGTATGGTTCTAACCTAACCTAACCTAACCTACCCAGAGTTTGGTAGTAATAATAATAATACAAGTCACTGACCATAAATTTCATTACAATATTGACAAATAATACAACATGACTCAACAGGGATGCAATTAACCCAAAGATATATTTATGTATGCCATTAATTATCGTTACATTAATCTGGTCATTAAAATTACCATAATTACCCTGAATTAATGTTGTAGTTTATATGTAGGTTGGTGACTCAGTGGCCTGGGTCCTTTAGCATAGTTGACCGAGTCTGTTTCGTCATCCTAACACCTGTAGATTTAACTCCATTTTACCTGATAAATAATTAACCTTAACTCTACCTGAGGCTGGGGGTAGGATTAGGTTAGATTAGGTTTACATGAGTGTGATTTAATCTTTCTTCAGGTGATTGGTATTATGTCACTTCTGGTGATATACGAAAATAGTTTATGGGAAATAATTAAAATATATTTGTTTTCACCGATCAAGGCGACACACCCAGTACAAAATAAGAGACCCTCTGTGTCTGAGTGGGATGAAACACTCGCCTCGTGTCATAAGAGTCCCTGATTCGATCCCGGGGCATCCATAGTTCACCCAGCTGTAAATGGAGAAGTGGAGGCCTGTTGAACGTAGTACCGGCCATGCTACCTTCTCGTATACCGAAGTTTTAGCCTACTTTACAACATAATACCCACACAGTCATACCTACGGGACCCACTTTCACTACCACAACCTCAGGTACAAGGTCTCTCGGTACCATGTCCCCCATAAATAGTAAAGATAGATTCACCTTTACAATACACCTGAACTCTACTACGTTAACTAGATACATACATACATACATAACATACATACATACATAACATACATACATACATAACATACATAAATAACATACATACATACATACATACATAACATACATACATACATACATACATACAGAGTCACTCACTTTACACCTGTTAAGTTTTTAGATCACGATGGTTATAAACTTTGAATGGGTTACTTTAGGTGAATTGACTTAAATGCTTATTGGACTGTCTATGTACTCAAGCTAAAACCAAAGTGAGCTTATATATATATATAGATTTGAATGAACAACTATCTATCTAAATATCTATCTATCTATTTATGTCTGCTTTTCTTTATATTTATCTATCTGTCTATCTATCTATCTATCTATCTATCTAAAGAACTAAACGAAGGAATAACCCCTATGAGAGTCCGTCCGTCTGTCTGTCTGTTTGTGTTGACATTGACATACATAGAAAACGAGCGTCCAGACTCAGCCAAGGCCACGTTTTCTCTCGGTCAAGGAGTGTCTTAACTAATTTGACTTCCCTGAAACCCTTAGCGTTTATTTATCATCACTTACCACAACCATTTCCCGCTTCTTATCGTTATCAGTGTCGTAAGAGATAATACGATAAATGTAGGGGGGAGAGAGAGGGGGTGATAGGAAGAGAGGAAACGAAGGGGAGATGGTTGTAAGGTCCAGTTAATGTGATGAAATAATTTGGTAATAGACGCTACGCATATATAATGATGTGTTTATGAGTCACTTGCGTAAAGGTGTGTGTGTGTGTGTGTGTGTGTGTGTGTGTGTGTGTTTTGATAGGGACAAACCAATCTTCCTGAATCTCTATGAAATATTAAGGTGGGGTCAACACATGCAGTAGTAAGGAGCCAGCCAGCCGTGCCAAGGGTAAACTTTATACACACACACACACACACACACACACACACACACATCTGTTACAACAACCACAGCTTGGGGGTTCAGGTGTGGCCAGATGAACGTACAGCTATGGCCAGATGATGATACAGCTGTGACCAAGTGAAGATACAAGTGTGGCTAGTTAGCACACAAGAGTTTAATGGTAAGGTTGTTGATGTGGCCAAGTGTGGGTACAGGTGTGGCCAAGTGAGGGTACAGGTGTGGCCAAGTGAGGGTACAGGTGTGACCAAGTGAGGGTACAGGTGTGGCCAAGTGAGGGTACAGGTGTGACCAAGTGAGGGTACAGGTGTGACCAGGTGAGGGTACGGGTGTGGCCAAGTGAGGGTACAGGTGTGGCCAAGTGAGGGTACAAGTGTGGCTAAGTGAGGGTACAGGTGTGACCAAGTGAGGGTACAGGTGTGACCAAGTGAGGGTACAGGTGTGACCAAGTGAGGGTACAGGTGTGACCAAGTGAGGGTACAGGTGTGACCAATACAGACAGCGTCCAGGTAAATACAGGACAACTACAGGTAGGTGTCCTGTATTTTGTCTCAATCACGTACAGTCCTTCACACTAACACGACCATTAATGCTCCCACCACAGGTTTAGTCCACTATGGCCCCGGCGACCATATATATTGGGCCGGCATGACGGGACGCAGGCGAACACTACCACTATCTCCCTCACACACCACCACCACCACTACCTCCCTCACACACCACCACTACCTCCCTCACACACCACCACTACCTCCCTCACACCACCACCACTACCTCCCTCACACCACCACCACTACCTCCCTCACACACCACCACTACCTCCCTCACACACCACCACTACGTCCCTCACACACCACCACCACTACCTCCCCCACACACCACCACTACCTCCCTCACACACCACCACTACCTCCCTCACACACCACCACTACCTCCCTCACACACCACCACCACTACCTCCCACATCACACACCACCACTACCTCCCACATCACACACCACCACTACCTCCCTCACACACCACCACCACTACCTCCCACATCACACACCACCACTACCTCCCACATCACACACCACCACTACCTCCCTCACACCACCACCACTACCTCCCTCACACACCACCACTACCTCCCTCACACACCACCACTACGTCCCTCACACACCACCACCACCACCTCCCTCACACACCACCACTACCTCCCTCACACCACCACCACTACCTCCCTCACACACCACCACTACCTCCCTCACACACCACCACTACGTCCCTCACACACCACCACCACTACCTCCCCCACACACCACCACTACCTCCCTCACACACCACCACTACCTCCCTCACACACCACCACTACCTCCCTCACACACCACCACCACTACCTCCCACATCACACACCACCACTACCTCCCACATCACACACCACCACTACCTCCCTCACACACCACCACCACTACCTCCCACATCACACACCACCACTACCTCCCTCACACACCACCACTACGTCCCTCACACACCACCACCACTACCTCCCCCACACACCACCACTACCTCCCACATCACACACCACCACTACCTCCCTCACACACCACCACCACTACCTCCCACATCACACACCACCACTACCTCCCACATCACACACCACCACTACCTCCCCCACACACCACCTCTCTCTCCCTCACATTCTACCCACCGCCTTAGCCCTCCTCAGATAATAATCCTTATCTTCACAAACCCTTCACGTTATCGTCCACTCCTCGCTACCTCTTGGTATGCTCTCCCCACTGGTGTGTATGTGCGTGTGTGTGTGTGTGTGTGTGTGTGCGTGTGCGTGTGTGTGTGTGTGTGTGCGTCAGTCAGTCAAGTTTCATACAGAGGTACTATTTTACATGCTTGTGAAGAATCTGGGTGCATAATTTTACTTTTTGGGGGGGTAATTAGTGTTACTTAATGACCTTTGTGATAAGTAAAACGCCATTACAGTATTTAAGGAGGTGTGGACGCTGAAGTCTTCCCTCATGTCGTCATCACTGTTATCTGAATAATAAACCAGAGCTCTTACTGTCATGAGGACCAACACCGCCACTAGCACCACTATCACCTACACACCACTACCACCAACACACCACTACCACCAACACACCACTACCACCAACACACCACTACCACCTACACACCACTACCACCTACACACCACTACCACCAACACACCACTACCACCTACACACCACTACCACCTACACACCACTAACACCAACACAACACTACCACCAACACACCACTACCACCTACACACCACTACCACCAACACACCACTACCACCTACACACCACTACCACCAACACACCACTACCACCTACACACCACTACCACCTACACAACACTACCACCAACACACCACTACCACCTACACACCACTACCACCCACACACCACCTACACACCACCTACACACCACTACCACCAACACACCACCTACACACCACCTACACACCACTACCACCTACACACCACTACCACCTACACACCACCAACACACCACTACCACCAACACACCACTACCACCAACACACCACTACCACCTACACACCACTACCACCAACACACCACTACCACCAACACACCACTACCACCAACACACCACTACCACCAACACACAACTACCACCTACACACCACTACCACCTACACACCACCAACACACCACCTACACACCACCTACACACCACTACCACCAACACACCACCTACACACCACCTACACACCACTACCACCTACACACCACTACCACCTACACACCACTACCACCTACACAACACCTACACACCACCTACACACCACTACCACCTACACACCACTACCACCTACACACCACCTACACACCACTACCACCTACACACCACTACCACCTACACACCACCAACACACCACTACCACCAACACACCACCTACACACCACCTACACACCACTACCACCTACACACCACTACCACCAACACACCACCTACACACCACCTACACACCACTACCACCTACACACCACTACCACCAACACACCACTACCACCTACACACCACTACCACCTACACACCACTACCACCAACACACCACTACCACCAACACACCACTACCACCAACACACCACTACCACCAACACACCACTACCACCTACACACCACCTACACACCACTACCACCTACACACCACTACCACCTACACACCACCTACACACCACTACCACCTACCCACCACCTACACACCACCTACACACCACTACCACCTACACACCACCTACACACCACCTACACACCACTACCACCTACACACCACTACCACCTACACACCACCTACACACCACTACCACCTACACACCACCTACACACCACTACCACCTACACACCACTACCACCTACACACCACCAACACACCACCTACACACCACTACCACCAACACACCACCTACACACCACTACCACCAACACACCACCTACACACCACTACCACCTACACACCACCAACACACCACCTACACACCACTACCACCAACACACCACCTACACACCACTACCACCAACACACCACCTACACACCACTACCACCAACACACCACCTACACACCACCTACACACCACTACCACCAACACACCACCTACACACCACCTACACACCACTACCACCAACACACCACCTACACACCACTACCACCTACACACCACTACCACCTACACACCACTACCACCAACACACCACCTACACACCACCTACACACCACTACCACCAACACACCACGTACACACCACCTACACACCACTACCACCAACACACCACCTACACACCACTACCACCTACACACCACTACCACCTACACACCACCTACACACCACTACCACCAACACACCACCTACACACCACCTACACACCACTACCACCAACACACCACCTACACACCACCTACACACCACTACCACCTACACACCACTACCACCTACACACCACCTACACACCACTACCACCTACACACCACTACCACCAACACACCACCTACACACCACCTACACACCACTACCACCTACACACCACTACCACCTACACACCACTACCACCAACACACCACCTACACACCACCTACACACCACTACCACCTACACACCACTACCACCAACACACCACCTACACACCACTACCACCTACACACCACTACCACCTACACACCACTACCACCAACACACCACCTACACACCACTACCACCTACACACCACTACCACCTACACACCACCAACACACCACTACCACCAACACACCACCTACACACCACCTACACACCACTACCACCTACACACCACTACCACCTACACACCACTACCACCAACACACCACTACCACCAACACACCACCAACACACCACTACCACCAACACACCACTACCACCAACACACCACTACCACCTACACACCACCTACACACCACTACCACCTACTCACCAGCTACACACCACTACCACCTACACACCACCTACACACCACTACCACCTACACACCACCTACACACCACCTACACACCACTACCACCTACACACCACTGCCACCTACACACCACTACCACCTACACACCACCTAAACACCACTACCACCTACACACCACTACCACCAGCACACCACTACCACCTACACACCACCTACACACCACTACCACCTACACACCACTACCACCTACACACCACCTACACACCACTACCACCTACACACCACCTACACACCACTACCACCTACACACCACTACCACCTACACACCACTACCACCTACACACCACCTACACACCACCTACACACCACTACCACCAACACACCACTACCACCTACACACCACTACCACCAACACACCACCTACACACCACCTACACACCACTACCACCTACACACCACTACCACCTACACACCACTACCACCCACACACCACTACCACCTACACACCACTACCACCAACACACCACTACCACCAACACACCACTACCACCAACACACCACCTACACACCACTACCACCAACACACCACCTACACACCACCTACACACCACTACCACCTACACACCACTACCACCTACACACCACTACCACCTACACACCACTACCACCAACACACCACTACCACCAACACACCACTACCACCTACACACCACTACCACCTACACACCACTACCACCTACACACCACTACCACCTACACACCACTACCACCTACACACCACTACCACCTACACACCACTACCACCCACACACCACTACCACCTACACACCACTACCACCAACACACCACTACCACCAACACACCACTACCACCAACACACCACCTACACACCACTACCACCAACACACCACCTACACACCACCTACACACCACTACCACCTACACACCACTACCACCTACACACCACTACCACCTACACACCACTACCACCAACACACCACCACCACCAATAAACCACTACCACCTACACACCACTACCACCTACACACCACTACCACCTACACAACACTACCACCTACACACCACCTACACACCACCTACACACCACTACCACCTACACACCACTACCACCTACACAACACTACCACCTACACAACACTACCACCCACACACCACTACCACCAACACACCACTACCACCTACACAACACTACCACCAACACACCACTATCACCCACACACCACTACCACCTACACACCACTACCACCTACACACCACTACCTCCTACACACCACTACCACCTACACACCACTACCACCAACACACCACTACCACCTACACACCACTACCACCAACACACCACTACCACCTACACACCACTACCACCTACACACCACTACCACCAACACACCACTACCACCTACACACCACTGCCACCTACACACCACTACCACCTACACACCACTACCACCTACACACCACTACCACCTACACACCACTACCACCTACACACCACTACCACCTACACACCACTACCACCAACACACCACTACCACCCACACACCACTACCACCTACACACCACTACCACCTACACACCACTACCACCTACACACCACTACCACCTACACACCACTACCACCTACACACCACTACCACCTACACACCACTACCACCAACACACCACTACCACCAACACACCACTGCCACCTACACACTACTACCACCTACACACCACTACCACCTACACACCACTACCACCTACACACCACTACCACCTACACGCCACTACCACCTACACACCACTACCACCTACACACCACTACCACCAACACACCACTACCACCAACACACCACTGCCACCTACACACCACTACCACCTACACACCACTACCACCTACACACCACTACCACCTACACACCACTACCACCAACACACCACTACCACCAACACACCACTACCACCTAAACACCACTACCACCTACACACCACTACCACCTACACACCACTACCACCTACACATCACCTACACACCACCTACACACCACTACCACCTACACACCACTACCACCAACACACCACTACCACCAACACACCAGTACCACCTACACACCACTACCACCTACACACCACTACCACCAACACACCACTACCACCAACACACCACTACCACCAACACATCACCTACACACCACTACCACCTACACACCACCAAAGTGCCGCCGCGTGACACAGCAGTCCACTATAAGCTCCAGGTGCCAGGGAGACTCTTCCACCTGTTGTAACTCAGAGGACAAAGAGCGTAGGTGAGTGACCCAACACACACACACGTTCACTCTCCCTCTAATGACATCTACCCCCCCCCCCCACACTAATGTACCAGAATCAGGCAACAGTAAGATAGAATCATTTGTAAACACACTTACGAGAATTAATAAACAACAGGACGCACTTACGGGGGACTCAGGCAACTGCTGGACCTACCCTGAAGTATAAGAGTCAGGCAGCATCTGGTAGAATCGTGTGTAATGGGAAGTAAATAGGGCACTTAAGGCTGTAAAATGGGGTCTTGTGGATCGATGATAATTGGTGAATAGTGACAGGTGTGCGGGTCAGGTGTGCGTGTGTGTTGAGAGGCAGTGACTAGGGAGGTGTGTGTGTGTGGGGGGGGGGGGGGGGAGTGAGTCAACAGGCTGGCAGGTCCCACACACCTGTCAACACTGGAGACTCCCTCGCTAATTATGAGTCTGGCCCGACACGGTCAACCAGGTGAGGGAGGGAGGGGGGGGGGGGGGTCTGTGTCACATTGATGGACTGGTGGTGATAGTGGTGTGGTTGGTAACAGTGGTGGTGGAGACTTTCGTTGTGGTGGAGACTTTCGTTGTGGTGGAGACTTTCATTGTGGTGGAGACTTTCGTTGTGGTGGAGACTTTCGTTGTGGTAGAGGGTTATAGAGGCAGCTGCTGTAGAAGACACGGGGTCATCAAAATTGCAGGAGGCATCACCACGCTTGTTACCTGTTGCTTACCTTACCCCCCCCCATCCCTCCCTCACCTCCTCCCCCTCCCTCTCTCCATCCCTCCCTCCCTCCGTCACCTTACCCCTCCCTCCACTCACTCTCTCCCTTCTCACTTGTTATCAGCCTTATCTCTTTATCACCTGGCGGTAATCAACACATGGTAGGAAAATTGACCTTGTCCCCGCCTTTGATCACCAGCGAGGTTCGTGGGCGTGTGTGGGCGGTGTCTTTACCTGTCGTGAGTGAGGGGTCGTTACCTGTCGTGGGCGTGAGTGGGCGGTGTCTTTACCTGTCGTGGGCGTGAGTGGGCGGCGTTTTGACCCTCTCTCTCCTTCTCTCTCCCTCTCCCTCTTCCTCCTCCTCTTCCCTCCCTCCCACATCATCACTAATGTTTATCACACAAACTAATTGCACCACAAACAAGAGTGACCGGGGTGGGTGAGATGTGTGGTGATGGAAGTGTGTTTGTTTGTCTCTCTAATTCGTGGGACAGATTGTTTGTTTGTGTGTGTGTGTGTGTGTGTGTGTGTGTGTCAGTTTTATATTTTGTTTATTTGTTTGTTATTTGGATATATTGTTTTTTTTTTGTTAGTCAGTGTATTTGTTTGTGAGTTGTTTTAATTAGTTAATTGGGTCATTATTTAATCGTTTGTTCGTTAGTTATTTGACCCATGTTAGGTCAGGTTACTATAGGTTAGGTCAGTACTTGTCATGTCTCGTGTCTTTAATATATCTGCCACATTAAACCTGTTTAAAACTGAGCAACCTGTAATTAGCGTGGAGGAGTGAGTGAGTCAGTGAGTGATTGGGTGGGTAATGTGAGTGAGTGAGTGAGTGAGTGTAAGTAGTGTTAGCGATGATACTCTCTCTCTCTCTCTCTCTCTCTCTCTCTCTCTCTCTCACAGCGGCACCAGTACACTAAGTTGACGACATTATTTACATATGAATAGTAGAGAATTTACTCAGTAATCGTCGGGGGACGCTCAACTCTTAAGACCTACTGTACAGTCTTAGAAGTTTGTGTCATGAATATTTCTCCTACCTAGTGATGCAAGTTGTGGGTTGGGGTGTGTGTGGGGTGTGGTGGGGTGGGGTGGTGGTGGGTGGAGGTTGGGGGGTGGGTTGGGTTAGGGTTTTGGGGGGGTTATGGTGGGTGGCGGTAGCACGTGTCATGACTGTGAGGTCATAAATCCTGTCACCTCACCACACATCTGCAGACAAAGACAGCACCTGTAATCATCTGCGCTAGCTACCACCGCCCCCTTATAATCTGGCATCATTGGCGGTAACACTTGTCATAACTCCTATCACTTAACGCCTACATTATTAATATAAATATCTATAATGAGCACAACAGGAAGGAAAGAATCTCCTGTAAGTAACTGTACAATTTACCTATCATAAGCTGTACTTATTAAATACTTAGCTAGAACTGTAATGCGTTGTTTTTATTTTATAGTAACTTCTCTGGTAGCCATACTGCATCTATCACCCACTACACTGTCCTTAAGTAGTTATTTGCAAGATTAGACACTATTATTATTATTTTCTATGTAGAACCATAAAATGTTCTGTTTACAAGGGGTGAGAGGCAGCGTGGGGGAGGCTCTTCTGTAGACCTTGGTCACGTCATCCTCAACACAGTACAGGAACAATGTATAATAAGTTACAGACTGGTGTTGACAGTGAGGACAGAGATGAACTGAAGAGAAAAAAAAGTAACCTAAAGTTGTATTATATAGTTAAGCTAGGGTAGTGTTGTGGTATTAAATATATGAAGAAATAACTAGAGTAGGGCTGAGGACGAGCTCACGGCTGTTAGGTTTTCCGTGCCACGGATTCGGCCGAGAAGGTGTCGTCGGGGCAGACGACCTTCAAGGGCGCGTTCTTGTCGTCCTTTACCCTCCTGAGCGTGTTGTCGGCGATCATCTTGTCGACTTCCTCCTTCTCTATCCTAAACTTGCCGAAGGTGGAAGTGATCGTGCACATGGGCTTCTTCCCCAACACGGCCACTACCACACACGTTAGGGCCAGCGACACCAAGAGAAACTTTACCTTCATTTTATCTAATTTTATCAACTTGTTTTGTTAAATTAATAAATGAAAATTACTTATCAACATAAAGGATACAATTTTGGAAAGCACTTGAGTGTGAGAGGAGATGCTTGAGGCAGTGTTATGATGTGAACACAACCGACACGACCTGGCCCAGTATAGTGGTGTTAGGTTAGGTGGGTAAGTGTGGATTAGACTAGGCGACACAGTCCTTTCCTTCATTACTCCCTCCCTCTCTTTCGTCCTTCCTCACTAGGGGCGGATCCAAGGTGGTCCGGACCCTCTCTTTTTCATCAGAAAATTCCAATACTTTTTCTTTAATGTTGTATTTTACTCGGGCATTTTTGTATAGTAAAAAGTAATTACTGTTGACCTCAGCATATCTAATAAATTATCTCCGGGTTCGTCCCTCAAAACCTCCCAGCTGAGTGTTCCCGCACCCACAATTTCTTGGACTCCCCTTTTGATATTCCTGGATGTGCCCCTGCTCCCTCCCTTCCTCTCTCTCTCTCTCCAACTTTACATACACAACACATTTCTTACCCCTTCCTTCTCTCCCTTTCTTCTTCCCCCTCTTTGATAACACCCTCCCTCTTCCCTCCCTACCTCCCTGCAACTTCACCTATGCAACACAATCCTTACCTTCCTCCTACTCTATCTCCCCCTTAGCCAACACGGTCCTTCCCCCCCCCCCACCCCCTCTCTTTCCTTCCCTCCCTCCCCCCTTCCAACATCTCCTAGGCAACAGGCCACCCCCCGTCCTCCTCCTCCACGTCAGTCTTGGCCGCTCTAATTACATCATAAATGTCCCCAAAAGGTGAGATGATTTTTGGGTGACTCACTCATTGAGAGGACCCGCGTGTCAGGTGGGAGGGGGGGGGGGGATCATCAGCTGACTCTTGTAAACAACTTCGGGCTCATATGTTAACATGTGATGAGGTACTTAACTGAGATAATTATTGCGGCTTTTGTTGTCAGATGTGAAGAGTTGATGTATCAGGACACACACACACACACACACAAAGTTCACGTCAGTCACAGCTGCTCGGATGCTCCACCCAGCTGCTGCACTGAACGCTGGGTGCGGTTGACAGCTGCCTCACCCGTCAGAGAACCACACACGGCTCCGGGACATCCATAATTCACCCAGCAGTGAATGGGTGCCTGACTTTACAGTTGGGTAAAACTAAGGCGGTCGAGTGCACTGCCGGTGCTGCTGCCTCCTTGTGTGCCAAAGGTTGAGTAATGAGTGTGCTGTATGGAACCCCCAATGTTAATCATCACTAATGTCTCAAAGTTATTAATATCAAAATGGATTACTTAATGTCATGTCATAATTGACTTTGTAGTTGTAACTTATTATTATTAACTAGCTGGGTGCCCGGCTTCAGTTACATAACCATAACAATTTCAGATCTTTAATTAAAAAAAATGGGCGAGGCTAAGAAAAACAACACACGCCATTAAAGACAGCGACACTCAAGGGTCCACCGCCTAGTATTACAGGTGTCACTCCGCCTGGACGAGTACAGCTATAAGTCATCCATACATCACAAATTATATTATAAATACTGTGTTTATTATAGGAAATATGTTATGAAATATATTAAGATGAATAAATGATAGTAATAAGATTTTTATATTAGGATTAACAAACGAAGATTATTATTTTAATTGTTCTTGTCATTGCGATTTGGGTTCAATTATGTCATGTTATACCTGTATTTGTATTGATGACAAAATTTAGTATTTGTTGATCCTGTCAGTAAGTTGATGAGCTAATTATTCAGGTTACCCGTGGTTAGGTCATCCCCAGTACCGTACAGGAACAATGTATCGTAACTTGAAGAACGGTGTTGATAGTGAGGAGAGAGAGGTGAGGTGAAGCAGAAATGAAAAAAAAAGAGTATATGTAGGATAAAGTTGTATTATAGAGTTAAGCTAGGGTAGTGTTGTGGTATTAAATATATGAAGAAATAACTAGAGTAGGGCTGGGGACGAGCTCACGGCTGTTAGGTATTCCGTGCCACTCACTCCGCCGAGAAGGTGTCATCGGGGCAGACGACCTTCAAGGGGGCGTTCTTGTCGTCCTTTACCCTCCTGAGCGTGTTGTCGGCGATCATCTTGTCGACTTCCTCCTTCTCTATCCTAAACTTGCCGAAGGTGGAAGTGATCGTGCACATGGGCTTCTTCCCCAACACGGCCACTACCACACACATTAGGGCCAGCGACACCAAGAGAAACTTTACCTTCATTTTATCTAATTTTATCAACTTGTTTTGTTAAATTAATAAATGAAAATTACTTATCAACATAAAGGATACAATTTTGGGAAGCACTTGAGTGTGAGAGGAGATGCTTGAGGCAGTGTTATGATGTGAACACAACCGTACGAGTATAGTTGTTCCCTCATTATGTACCATGTTAACCTTCTAATTTATTTAACCACACACACACACACCGGCTGCAACTCTATCAATAAACCGTTTATTATTATTATTATTATTATTATTTACACACACACCTCTCCATTCTGCCGTCCACCACAGCTGCCTCCATTCACCTCAGAACCAACCTGGCTCTCCCCTAACTACCTGGCCTCTCTCCTCTGTTTCCCCTTATCTCTCTCTCTCTCTCTCTCTCTCTCTCTCTCTCTCTCTCTCTCTCATACGTTTTACCGGCATTATTTACACTTAAATTCAACCGTAACACAATCCCCTTAGTTTAAATATTCAAGTTTAAAAATCGATGAATTTTTTTTTTAAGACCAATTCATTATCTTATTGGTTATTGATACAAATTAACGAAGAAAGGTTTGTCAATTCCTCTAGGAGTCTCTTGTGTGTGTGGCTCGTCAATAGTCCGCCTTTGAGTGCTGTGAATGTAACGTGTTCCCCAGGGTATTAAGCTGTTTTGTGGTAATGTGGGAGTTTTAGCGGTTTGTAGGCTTTTGAAATGGTGATGTTAGAATGAAAGATGGAATTTAATACTTTACGCCCTCATTCTCCCTCACTTTCTCCCTCTCCTCCCTCATTCTGCCACACTTTCTCCCTCACCTCCCTCACTATCTCCCTCTCCTCCCTCACTGTACCCCTCTTCTCCCTCATTCTGCCAAACTTTCTCCCTCACTATTTCCCTTTCCTCCCTCACTGTCCCCCTCTCCTCCCTCACTCTTCCTCTCCCTCTTCTCCCTCACTCATTCTCTCCCTCCTCTCCTCCCTCACTCACCTCAACGATTAATAGTTATTTTATAAAGGTAATTATAATTCATCCTATTATCTTTATATAATTAGCTGCGGTTAAAACGGTTTAAGATTCTGAGTTATAATTGGTTTTCTTAGCTTTTGCCGCGCGCGTGAGTGTGTGTGTGTGTGTGTCAGTCAGCTGGGTATTAATTTCGTGTCTCTACAGTTGGTCACGGATTCGTAAGCGTTCGTAGGTGTTAAATGTTCGTCCTTACTAAAAAATATGAAAACGCCATCAACAAAACTCATTTAAATCACGACTTTATCATAACCAATTGCGTTCTCTAAATTACACTTCACTACAACGTGTTATAGAGTAATGTGTCTTTATAGCGAAGGTAATATCACTCGTACTTTACCTCCCCAGACGATAAAGACAAATGAAACAATAGTAATTAATGAAAAATAAATAATTTCCCCAGATTCAACTTGATATCCCAAGAGAGACAGTCCCTATGCGTGTAAATCATTCGGTGATCTGTTCATATTTCAGCTCTGTGTTAACTAGTCTTATAATATTACTTCATCTCATATTATTTTTACTTACTGAATAATAAATAACTGACTTAAGGAACGGTTTAATCCGGCCGTGTGTGAGGATAGTCGAGGCAAAACCCGCGACACACACAACCACTGTATAATTAATATATTAAACTCAGCTTAATCTAACGTCTACCACATAAATATAAAAGCTTTGAGATTTTAATTACTTTATATATATATACGGTGAAAATAAACCCGTATAAAGACCGTAAACAGAGTATGAAGATTATTAATAAAAGCAATTTAAAATGACAGTATATATAACACAAAGGCTTTGATGGACTAATTTCACATTTACACAGAAACGCTTCTATCGTGGTCTGCTGACGTGTTTTGTGAATATATGAATAATAATGGTGACGAGGGAGGTAATGAACAGTGAGGTAATGGTGACGAGGAAGGTAATGGTGACGAGGGAGGTAATGAACAGTGAGGTAATGGTGACGAGGGAGGTAATGGTGACAAGGGAGGTAATGAACAGTGAGGTAATGGTGACGAGGGAGGTAATGAACAGTGAGGTAATGGTGACGAGGGAGGTAATGGTGACGAGGGAGGTAATGAACAGTGAGGTAATGGTGACGAGGGAGGTAATGAACAGTGAGGTAATGGTGACGAGGGAGGTAATGAACAGTGAGGTAATGGTGACGAGGGAGGTAATGAACAGTGAGGTAATGGTGACGAGGTAGGTAATGAACAGTGAGGTAATGGTGACGAGGGAGGTAATGAACAGTGAGGTAATGGTGACGAGGGAGGTAATGAACAGTGAGGTAATGGTGACGAGGGAGGTAATGGTGACGAGGGAGGTAATGAACAGTGAGGTAATGGTGACGAGGGAGGTAATGAACAGTGAGGCAATGGTGACGAGGGAGGTAATGAACAGTGAGGTAATGGTGACGAGGGAGGTAATGAACAGTGAGGTAATGGTGACGAGGGAGGTAATGGTGACGAGGGAGGTAATGAACAGTGAGGTAATGGTGACGAGGTAGGTAATGAACAGTGAGGTAATGGTGACGAGGTAGGTAATGAACAGTGAGGTAATGGTGACGAGGGAGGTAATGAACAGTGAGGTAATGGTGACGAGGGAGGCAATGAACAGTGACGGGTGTTTATTTTGATATGATTGTAAATAACGCTGGCTAGAGGGGCGAGAGTTCAGTTTTAGGGACGGGGGTCATGTGTAGTGAGGAGCCTTGACATATGAAGTTACAATATATCTAATAGGACCCAGTTCTAATGGGCCCAGTCCTGATAGATTCCAGTACTAATAGGACCCAGTTCTAATGGGCCCAGTCTTGATAGATTCCAGTTCTAATGGGACCCAGTTCTAATGGGGCCCAGTTCTAGTAGACCCCACTTTTAATGGGTCCCAATCCTAATAGACCCAGTTCCAATGGGCCCAGTTACTAATAGATCCTAGTTCTAATGGGCCCCAAACCCTATTAGACCCCGGTACTAATAGGCCCCCAGTCCTCATATGCTCCTAACCATTAGAATTAGGACGACCCATTAGTCTTGATGCTCATTAAAACTAACCCCCCCTTCTCTCCCCCCTCCCCTTCTCTCCCCCCTCCCCCCTCCCCTTCTCTCCCCCCTCCCCTCCCCCCTCCCCTTCTCTCCCCCCTCCCCTTCTCTCCCCCCCTCCCCTTCTCTCCCCCCTCCCCCTCCCCTTCTCTCCCCCCTCCCCTTCCCCCCTCCCCTTCTCTCCCCCCCTCCCCCCTCCCCTTCTCTCCCCCCCCTCCCCTTCTCTCCCCCCCCCCAATATGTACTCTAAGGGGTAAAGCCAATTAGGACAATAACCTTTTATACTAAGGCCCTATTAGTTGAAGGAAGATCTATTAGGAGTGGAGCCTTATTTAACTCCTGACCTATAAGTACAGTATATATATCTATTATTAGCCTCAACACGTCAATACTCTGAAAAAAATAATTACTCCAATTTTTTTATAGTTATCCCCCGAAACGCACCAGATAGTTACCAGACGTCGCCATGACTTAATTACTGTCCCTTCCCCTTCCCTTTCCCTTCCCTTTATTCCCTTCCCATCCAATGTAACAGATGAATTAACGGACTCCATTCATTCATCAGTATACCAGTTGTCAGTAGAGGACTTTATCTTGAATGGAAAGGGGAAAAAAAGAAATAGCACTGTGTCATCGTTTCTCGTTCACTACATCCGGGTGAGGAGGAGGAGGAAGAAGAAGAAGAGAATTTTATTAGTTTTATTTCGTATTATTTTATTAGTGTTACTTTTGTATAATTTATTAAGTCTATCCTACGCTCTTCGCTTAACACCACATACAGACTTGGGGAGAGTAGAGGAGGTGGTGTACAACTAAACTAACACGTAATAATATAAGAGTAGTGTAGTTCTCTCTCCTTTACCTGTTACAAATATAACCGCCCCCAAACATTTACAGTCACGTTATGTTGCGTCGTGACTGTAATGGACGATGAGTGAGTGGGGAGGTTGAGGGAGACAAAGGGAGGAGGGGGAGGATAGGAAAAAAGAGTGGAAGAAAGGAAAAAAAGGGAGGGAAGGAGGGGGGATGGGGGGTGTTATTCCATATCCCTAATGAATCCTATTTCAAAATCTTATAAGGAAGTTGATATTTAAAAGGTAGATTTATCTTAGTGGGAATTTATGTACTTTGGACTGTGATTATCGTACATACACAAGAACCTTATGAATAAAACGTATTGTAGACCCCCCTCCTCTTCCCTCTTTCTTTCCCTTAGCTCGGGACACGAAGGTAGGAATGAAAAAATAAATAAAATATATTCACTAAAAGTCCTCTAGGGAGATGGAAGGAGGGAGAGAGAGAAAGGGGGAGTGTTTTATTCAGGCGGTTTAAGTCATCGTGCATCTGGAAATTTAACTCCAGGTGGCGGGAAATTTCTGCGGCGATAATCTCCCTCACTCACCCTTACGTCACTCGCTTCTTACATACGACGTTATTTGACTCATTATCTATAGTTATTTACCTCCAATTAAGAGATAGACGTAAGGGTAGGTGTTAGTTGAGTCGGGAATAAACGGTATTCAGGTGAGGTTTGAGATCAATATTGTGCGACACAAGCTTTGGGCCAGACGCTGCTCTCCTCCCTCCCTCTCCTCTTTCCCTCCCCCTCCTCTTTCTTTCCCTCTCCCTCCCCCTCCTCTTCCCTCCCCCTCCTCTTTCCCTCCCCCTCCTCTTTCCCTCCCCCTCCTCTTTCTTTCCCTCCCCCTCCTCTTTCCCTCCCCCTCCTCTTTCCTCCCCTCCTCTTTCTTTCCCTCCCCATCCTCTTTCCCTCCCCCTCCTCTTTCCCTCCCCCTCCTCTTTCTTTCCCTCCCCCTCCTCTTTCCTTCCCTCCCCCTCCTCTTTTCCTCCCTCCACAAACTGTAAAGGGGTAAAGGAGAGGTTGGCAGGTACAGCAACAGTGAAGAGATATTACACTATTATGATGCAGGACCAACCTACAGTACAGTGTGACTCAGGTACACACTATATGGGGGTGGTGGGTACAGTGTGACTCAGGTACACACTATATGGGGGTGGTGGGGTGTAAACAGCACCTTGGAGGCCTGAGTATGGTGAAAATAATTTTTTATGGGAATCACCTGAGGATTAACCTAGCCTAACCTAAATTAACCTAACCTAACTTACAATAACCTAACTTACCCTAATCTACAGGTGAAATAAGCTGGGGTGTCTAATGTACAGGTAGAATAAGCTGGGATGTGTCTAATATACAGGTGATCATTGTGCCATTTCTAAGGTAATCATGATGGGTTAGCGGGCAGGTGTTGTAGGGGGCAGGTGTGTTCATTTAACAGGTATAATAATTTGCATACTCATGCCTATTAATATTTATATGTAACTAGGTGGATTTACATGTACACAGCGTTACATTAATAATATATACATACATAATAATGGAAGCCCCTCGAAATCGAGGATGGCCGGCCCAAGGGCCTCCTAGGCGTGAAATTGTTAAGGAGTAGAAACTGTCGCCAACACAACAACCACACCCTGAGTTAACGAGCTGCATCACCCAGTGTCAAGGTATAGCCCGAGAAGACCGGACAACTCGCCAACTGCACTGGCTAACCATTACCCCGGAACACGATCCGCAAATCGATTAACATCCAGGTTCCCAATTACTGCTGGGTAGACAGAGGCAAATGACGTAAAGAAACTTGCCCATAGGAGGAAGGAGAAAGAGAAGTGAAAGGGAGGGGGAGGAAGAGAAGAAATGAGAGGGAGGAAGAGAAGAAGTTAAAGTAGGGAGAAAGAGAAGAGAAAGGAAGGAAGGGAAAGCCAATTAGTGGGAGTGGAGGAAGGTGTGCTGTTAGGCGGTCATGAAACAGCTCAGCATTGTGTTATATTAGAACCATCTGCTGTAGTAACTCTCTCTCTCTCTCTCTCTCTCTCTCTCTCTCTCTCTCTCTCTCTTCTTCTTTTTGTTATTGTTGTTCTTGTTTTCTCTATCTCTAACATAAAAGATTAAATAAAACACACACACACACACACACACTGACCTACTAACTCATTGACCTTTGACCTTTACGCCCCTCCCCCCATAAAAAACACTATAGATTAGGTCAAGGTCATGTATGTTTATGGCGCAGTAACCGTAGAGTTGACAACCACTATTTACAAAGAGTACCACCCCCTCCCCCCCTTCCCCCTCCTCCCCCCCCTTCCTCGGTGCCCCTGGGAGTACTTACATAGACGACCCAACTCACACATGCCCTCCTCCTTAACTAAATACCCCTCCCCCTTGACTAAATACCCCTCCTCCTTGACTAAATACCCCTCCTCCTTGACTAAATACCCCTCCCCCTTGACTAAATACCCCTCCTCCTTGACTAAATACCCCTCCCCCTTGACTAAATACCCCTCCTCCTTGACTAAATACCCCTCCTCCTTGACTAAATACCCCTCCTCCTTGACTAAATATCCCTCCTCCTTGACTAAATATCCCTCCTCGACTAAATATCCCTCCATCTTGAGACAGATTCAGTGACACTTGACTTTACTAGAGACCTGACATCCTTTACCATAAACAGATGAACTAAATAGAGATTCTTTCGTCTTTTCCTTCCATACAAGTAAATCTTCCTACCTCAGTACAGGTAACTCGCTAACATAAACAAAGGCTCCCACAGGTAACCACGACGGTAAATTGTATAAATCAATGACGGTATAAAGCTTGGACAACGGTGCTTCACTGTTGGACGCTGTTATGCTTCTGTGCTTCGCCTTTTTTGCACAGGAAGTAGTGGTGGTGGTGGGTGGCCGAAAAATGGTGAGAAAAATGAAAATTACATCCGGTTATGGAAGTAAGAGAGAGAGAGGGAGGGAGGGAAGAGAGAGGGAAGGACGGCGTGTGTAGATGGTTTTCACCCCTTCCTTCCTTTCCTTGCCCCTCCACGTACTACACACCCCATTTACCTTTCCTCCCCATTCTCTAGGGGTGGGTGTAGGTGTGAGCTTAGTGTGGGCTAGGTGTGGGCTAGGGGTGGGCTGAGGGTGGTTAGATACAGGAAAGGAAAGGTTCTTGCGTGAGATGGACAGGTTAGTCGTGTCACGCTACTGTCCGTTGGTGGTGACAGGGCTACCTCACCACCTGTCTACCTCACCACCTGTCTACCTCACTGTCTCTCTACCTCACCTGTCTACCTCACCGTCAATTAAGACTAACTGGAACCTATTAGGGGGAATTGGAGCCTATTAAAACGTCCCTAGCTGGTCAGTGTGAAGGGAAAAAATGGTAGTCCTTTCCCCACCCACTCTTCCCTTTCCCCCTCCTTCCCCCTTCCCCCCTCTCCCCTTTCCTCTTCCCCCTTCCCCCCCTTCACCCTTCCCCCCTCTCCCCTCTCCCCTTTACTCTTCCCCCTCTCCCCTTTACTATTCCCACTACCCCCTTCCCCCCTCCCCCCTTCCCCCCTCCCCCCTTCCCCCCTTTCCTCTTCCCACCTTCCCCCTACACACACGCGAACTCCTGGAATTGATATAAAATGCTGGGAGTCACTACAAGAGAGAGGGGAGGGAGTATTTACTGTATATATACGTATTAATTCCCTGAAACGTTATGGTGTGTAGAGAGGGGGAGGAAGTGCCTAGGTAAGGGGGGGGAGGTCCAGGGAGGGGGAGGAAGTGCCTAGGTAAGGGGGGGGGGAGGTCCAGGGAGGAGGAGGAAGTGCCTAGGTAAGGGGGGGAGGTCCAGGGAGGGGGAGGGAGTGCCTAGGTAAGGGGGGGAGGTCCAGGGAGAGGGGGAGGAAGTACCCGGGTGAGGAGTGGAATTGTGAAATCACTTTACAGCAACGGACGGACTGACAGACCGACTGACAGACTGACAGACTGACTGACAGACAGACAGATAACCTGGATATTTTGATGAGGGGATGAGTGTGTGTGTGTGTGTGTGTGTCACTTGTTGCTGTGAGTGTGATGCGACAGTTACTGAGTTAATGGTCATCTCTCTCTCTCTCTCTCTCTCTCTCTCTCTCTCTCTCTCTCTCTCCTCCCTCCCTCCCTCCCTCCCTCCCCCCCACCCCCTGTCTGTCTGTGTCATTGTAATTTTTGCCCCAGATGTACTTTTTTCGAGGAAGGTCATTAACACCCCCTATTTTTTTGGATGGAGGGTGGGCTCATTGAGGTCATAGGTCAAGGGTCAAATATTGATGTCTATTTATTTAATTATTTATTTATTTATTTTGGTCGTCGAGAATGCACCCAAAAAATGAGGCAGGGTCAGAGGTTTACGTCACGGGGTCAAAGGTTTACGTCACGGGGTCAAAGGTTTACGTCACGGGGTCAGAGGTGTACGTCACGGGGTCAGAGGTGTACGTCACGGGGTCAGAGGTTCACGTCACGGGGTCAGAGGTTTACGTCACGGGGTCAGAGGTTATCCGAGGTGGCTCTACGACTGGCATGACCTTCTTGATTCTTAATGTGAGACCAGTTAGGTTAGGTGCTAAGACCCCTCAACCACCACCCTCAACCCACTCCCCCTCTCTACCCCTCCTCCTCCTCTCTACCCCCTCCTCCTCCCACTCCTCCCCCTCCTCTCACCACTCATCCCCCTCCTCTCACCACCACTCCTCCTTCTTCCCCTCTCTACCCCCTCCTCCTCCTCTCTACCCCCTCCTCCTCCCACTCCTCCCCCTCCTCTCACCACTCATCCCCCTCCTCTCACCACCACTCCTCCTTCTTCCCCTCCCCCTCCCATCCCCTATACAACCCCCTCCTCCTACTCCTCCTCCCCTACCGACCCCCTCACCACCAACCCTCCTCCTTACCCCCTCTACACCTTCCTCCCCCCTCCTCCCCCCCCCCAACCACCCGGCATCTCTGTCACATGAAAATTTGAGGGCCTCGCCTCTGGCTGCCTCGTTGCCCACACGCAGATCTATTATGCTTTAAAGAAGAACACGGGTTCGACTCCATAACCCACCAGGCCAAGCCGGATGTAATGGATACTCTCTCTCTCTCTCTCTCTCTCTCTCTCTCTCTCTCTCTCTCTTTTACCGAGGCTGACGAAGACACTGACGATAGGTTAGGTTAGGTTAGGTTAGGTTAGGATAAAAATATTACTTCCATTGTTGCATTGAATAAACCGTATGTGTGTTAGTTATCCCCACGCCTACACGCCAGCCTGCCTCCCCACCACTACACACGCCTACACGCCAGCCTGCCTCCCCACCACTACACACGCCTACACGCCAGCCTGCCTCCCCACCACTACACACGCCTACACGCCAGCCTGCCTCCCCACCACCACACACGCCTACACGCCAGCCTGCCTCCCCACCACTACACACGCCTACACGCCAGCCTGCCTCCCCACCACCACACACACCTACACGCCAGCCTGCCTCCCCACCACCACACACGCCTACACGCCAGCCTGCCTCCCCACCACCACACACGCCTACACGCCAGCCTGCCTCCCTACCACCACACACGCCTACACGCCAGCCTGCCTCCCCACCACCACACACCTGCCTCTCCACCACCACCACACACGCCTGCCTCCCCACCACTACACACGCCTACACGCCAGCCTGCCTCCCCACCACCACACACCTGCCTCTCCACCACCACCACCACCACACCTGCCTCCCCACCACCACACACGCCTGCCTCCCCACCACCACACACACCTACACGCCAGCCTGCCTCCCCACCACCACACACGCCTACACGCCAGCCTGCCTCCCCACCACCACACACGCCTACACGCCAGCCTGCCTCCCCACCACCACACACGCCTACACGCCAGCCTGCCTCCCCACCACCACACACCTGCCTCTCCACCACCACCACACACGCCTGCCTCCCCACCACCACACACGCCTACACGCCAGCCTGCCTCCCCACCACCACACACCTGCCTCTCCACCACCACCACCACACGAGCTGATTCATACCCCCCATCTACAGTAAAGGTCAATTAGGCCCCATGTCAGGTTAGGTTAGGTTAGCTTTTGAGTCTGTTGTTGTTGTTGTTGTTATTATTATTATTATTATTATTATTATTATTATTTCTATTATTATTATTTCTAGTTAAGGTGAAAGGTTATTACGAGTTAAAACACACACACACACACACACACACACACACACACGACATAAAACGAATTTTTCCCCAGAATTAATTTGTTATTTTGTGTAAATTGTAAACAGTTTTATGATGGCACAGGTGTAAACAGGTAAATTAACCAGGGCCATTAACCAGGGCCATTAACCTGGGTCTTAAAATAACCCACTTCCGGTAAATCAGTCGTCCTTAAGAGGGTAGGGAAGGGAGGTAAAGGGATAGGGGTAAAGGATAGGGGAGTAAGGGATAAGGGGGTAAGGGATAGGAATAAGGGCTAGGGGTAAGGTATAAGGAGGTAAAGGATAGGGGGGTAAGGGATAAGGGGGTAAGGGATAGGAATAAGGGCTAGGGGTAAGGTATAAGGAGGTAAAGGATAGGGGGGTAAGGGATAAGGGGGTAAGGGATAGGAATAAGGGCTAGGGGTAAGGTATAAGGAGGTAAAGGATAGGGGGTAAGGGATAGGAATAAGGGCTAGGGGTAAGGTATAAGGAGGTAAAGGATAGGGGGTAAGGAGTAAGGGATAAGTGGGGAGGGTGTTACCTACCAAGGGGTGACGACCGTTGCCATGGTGACTACTGTGAGTCACTGTGTCCCACGCCGTGATTGGTCCCTGGTGAGTGAGCTGTTTGACAATTGGCTGACGTAGTTAACACTCATTTTACGGCCAATGTGTAAATAGATGTGATTATTATTTTTTTTACAGCAAATTAGCTCACTGAACGAAACCCAACCTAACCAAACCTAACCAAACCAAATCTAACCAAACCCAACCTAACCAAACCAAATCTAACCAAACCTAACCTAACCTAACCAAACCTGACCCAGCCTAACCTAACTTAACCAAATGAAACCCAAACCCAACCTAACCTAACCTGACGCGTTGTGACTTTTGGGTAAAACGAAATTACACTTTTTGGTTATTTTGTTGTTCATATAACGCCGGGGAGGACTAGGGTGTCTGGTTAGGCCTACTTATTTGTCACGTAGGCCTAGTGCAAGTTGCCGAGTACCCTCTTAGACGCTCCAGCCGGGTATTTTGTTTTGGTTCGACGTGTGTGGTTGTGGTGTGTGATTGTAGTGTGGTTGTGGTGTGTGGTTGTAGTGTGGTTGTGGTGTGTGGTTGTGTGGTTGTGGTGTGTGGTTGTAGTGTGGTTGTGATGTGTAGTTGTAGTGCGGTTGTGGTGTGTGGTTGTAGTGTGGTTGTGATGTGTGGTTGTAGTGTGGTTGTGTGGTTGTGGTGTGGTTGTGGTGTGTGGTTGTGGTGTGGTTGTAGTGTAGTTGTAGTGTGGTTGTAGTGTGGTTGTGGTGTGGTTGTGGTGTGGTTGTGGTAGTGGTTGTGAGTATTTACGGTGTTGATGGGTAGTTGTGTATTGTGAAAATTATTCTACATGCCCTCTGTTGTGTTCAGAATCAGACACACACACACACACTGTATATACACTTTTATATATACACATACGTACACATAAACACACATACACTCACACACAAACCAAATCAAACAAACAAACTAAAACACGCATACAAACCAAAACAAAACACACACACACACACACACACACTACTCCCTTGAGAGCTAGATTTAGACTCCACCCACCTTCGTACCTCCTCTCGCCCATGGTGAGGTGAGAGGGTAGAGCCCCCCTCACCCCCCTCTCTCCCCCTCACCCCCCTCTCTCCCTCACCCCCCCCCCTCCCCCCTCGCATAAATCACTCTCTACGTAGCCTTGTTGATCTATATTATAATATTCAGCCAAGAGGTTTATTTCTTACTACTCTCTTATATTGGCTGTTTCTCTTTGACATTGTGTGTGTGTCGGGGGGGGGGGGTAGGTGTGTGGGGGGTGGGTGTGTGGGGGGGGGTAGGTATGTGTGTGGGGGTAGGTATGTGTGTGGGGGGTAGGTATGTGTGTTGGGGGTAGGTATGTGTGTTGGGGGTAGGTATGTGTGTGGGGGTAGGTATGTGTGTGTGGGGGGGGTAGGTATGTGTGTGGGGGTATGTGTGTGTGTGGGGGTAGGTATATGTGTGGAGGGTAGGTATGTGTGTTGGGGGTAGGTATGTGTGTTGGGGGTAGGTATGTGTGTTGGGGGTAGGTATGTGTGTGGGGGTAGGTATGTGTGTTGGGGTAGGTATGTGTGTGGGGGTAGGTATGTGTGTGGGGGGTAGGTATGTGTGTGGGGGGTATGTGTGTGTGTGGGGGTAGGTATGTGTGTGGGGGTAGGTATGTGTGTTGGGGGTAGGTATGTGTGTTGGGGGTAGGTATGTGTGTTGGGGGTAGGTATGTGTGTGGGGGGTAGGTATGTGTGTGGGGGTAGGTATGTGTGTGGGGTAGGTATGTGTGTGGGGGTAGGTATGTGTGTTGGGGGTAGGTATGTGTGTGGGGGTAGGTATGTGTGTTGGGGGTAGGTATGTGTGTGGGGGGGTAGGTATGTGTGTTGGGGTAGGTATGTGTGTTGGGGGTAGGTATGTGTGTTGGGGGTAGGTATGTGTGTGGGGGCAGGTATGTGTGTTGGGGGTAGGTATGTGTGTGGGGGGTAGGTATGTGTGTGGGGGTAGGTATGTGTGTGGGGGTAGGTATGTGTGTTGGGGGTAGGTATGTGTGTGGGGGGTAGGTATGTGTGTGGGGGGTAGGTATGTGTGTGGGGGGCAGGTATGTGTGTTGGGGGTAGGTGTGTGCGTGGGGGGGGGTTGGGGTAAGTGTGTGTGGGAAGGGAGGTGTCTGGAGAGGGGGGTGGTAAGTGTGTGTGTGGGGAGGGGGGTGGTAAGTGTGTGTGTGGGGAGGGGGGTGGTAAGTGTGTGTGTGGGGAGGGGGGTGGTAAGTGTGTGTGTGGGGAGGGGGGTGGTAAATGTGTGTGTGGGGAGGGGGGGTGGTAAATGTGTGTGGGGGGTGGTAAGTGTGTGTGGGGGGTGGTAAGTGTGTGTGTGTGTATCGGGTGACTTCACTGATACAGATATCTGAGTTAAGATGGTGATTGTGCCAAGAAGAAGAAGAGGAGGAGGAGGAGGAGGAGTTGAGAGTTTTGTTGTTTGTTTATATAAGGTAACACCAGCTGATCCTTCTCAGTTCCTTGGCGGATACTAGTGTGTGTGTGTGTGTGTGTGTGTGTCTCTCTGTCTGTCTGTCTGTGTATCGCTCCAGCACCTCCTCCTCCATATCCTCCTGCAGGCGTCGTCGTCCCCAGCAGTAGATCCAACACATACCATCATTATTATCCCTCCCCATATCTCCTCCTCAGTGCATGACGTCATCACTAGGAGGAGGAGGAGGAGGAGGAAGAGCGTCTCAGGATGTGGTCAACTTCCAACTCACTCCTGAAGAATGACGACCCATACTGAACGTGAGGAGAACATTTCAAGATTCCTCACACGTTCTTCTCTCGACCTCTAATGAGTTGGTGACGCCTGGAGAGAAGGGTGAAGCAAGGAAGCAAATATTTCTGAGTTAGTGATAATTGATCTAATCTTGGTTTTAACTTGTTATAATTTAGTTCTGTTTAATGTTATAGATAGATAGATAGATTGATAGTTCGTGTTGGTGGTTAAAGGTGAAGTTTGAGTGCAATGTCTAATCACCATGAGAAATTATTTCTTTCGCCTTGTCCTCAAAGTCCTAGGCATCTTACACCTTGTCTTGAGTCCTACACCTTGAGTCGTACACAGGTTAGAAGTCCACCATCTTCCCCCTCCCCACCTGACCACCTGTCCCCCTCTCACCTGGCCACCTTCCCCTCTCACCTAACCACCTGTCCCCCTCCCCACCTGACCACCTTCCCCTCTCACCTAACCACCTGTCCCCCTCCCACCTAACCACCTTCCCCTCTCACCTAACCACCTGTCCCCCTCTCACCTGGCCACCTCCCACCTCTGACCTGGCCTCGTAACATTGACCTTTGGCTGATTTTAAACGTATGACCCGGCCAGTGACCTCTGAGACACCATCACCTGATTTATGAGTTTGAAGGTGAGCGTTGAAGAGGTGTGGCAGCCGCGTCCATGATGTGTTCAGACGACGGCAGGTGAGATGATGAGTGAAGGTAGGTTAGGTTAGGTTGGGTTAGGTTGGGTTGGGTTAAGTTAAGGTAGGTTGGGTTAGGTTAGGGTAGGGTAGGTTAGGGCGTTTCTAATTTTCAGGTGATCGAATTAATTTCACGTGTACTGATCACGAGTAAACACCGTTGATATTCTGTGTCAATAAACGGTGTTGACGGTACAGCTCGCCACACACACACCGCGTTAGTGAGTTTGTTGTGTAAGTTGACTGAATTATCAATACTCGCTGTAGAGGGAGAGTCTTGTGAGTTTTATTAATGAACAGAATTGGGTGGTGACCGTGACCGCCTTTGTAGTCACCGTGACACATCGAACACGTCCAGCTTACAAAGGGTTAATGTTTGCCAAGAAGACGAGAAAACACCATTTGACTTTTACTCAGCAGAACCAGACACTCCCCGACCCTCACACAGCCCACACACCACCACACTGGGCTGGCTGGCTGTAGTGTTTGGTGATACAGTACATCAAGTTCCTGCTGGAGGGGCTGTAGGTGGACTCTTTTAGCGGGCTTGTGACTGTGGCTGCCTAGGACTCAACATGACACAACACCCCTCGCCTCTTCCCGACAGTCACCTACACCGTCTCGTCCTCTCCCGCACCTTGTCTGTAAACGCAAAATCATTTAGGGTTTAGAAAATTGGACTCGATTTCAACATGGAGTAATACGAGTAAATGGAATAGAAGAACTTAACGACAAGAGTAATTACTGAGGAAGAGTAACCAGAAGTGTGTGTGAGAGGAGGGGGGAGAGTAACGCAGCTATGGCGAGAGTCGTCACCATCACCCCCCGTGGTGTGGTGCAGCTGGTGGTCGTCCTGGCAACTGCTGGACTCTTCTTTTACCAGGTGAGCCTCCACTTGGTTCGCTATCTGGGCCACTCCACCACCACCTTAGTCAAGCTCGACCTGCCCGACGTCCTCCACCTGCCTAGTATTGCCATCTGTCCTGACCAGCCATTCAATCTCCTCACCCTCAAGGATCTTGGCCTAAATATTGAGGACACTTCGCCAGGCAACGGCTATAAAACGATACTAAACAACATCGTGACTCTGCGAGGCTTGGACGACTCTCTTCCTGCAGCAGATGTGTGGTAGGACGCGGGCTACAACCTGGGAGAGGTAGTCAGCAGTCTGAGTTTTGGTGATGTTGTTGAGAACTACACGCTACTGACGCGCGACTCCTCCTTCTGGCGGCGTTTCTCCTCCCCGCTGGGCATTTGTCTGGCTCTTGTGCTGCCGCCCGTCAACACCTCGGCCCTAACGCTTCCTCGGGTCACTGTTACTCTCTACAAGTATCTGAACAGGAAGAACTGCCCAGCAAACCTATATATGTGTTCTGAGTCTGAGGTCAAGAAAATGTGCAATTCCACGTGTGAGTTTGAATTGTACATGGAAGAAAGTTATAATGCCTTACCATGTTCTACTGGCCAAAATTTATTTAATTGGTTCTCAGATCAGCGACGAAGAACTGAATGAAAATGGATGGTATATTTTAGCCAGAGAGGCGTGGCACAGCGCTACACTGGGTAATGTCAAAGGACCGTTAAATGTTATCGAAGTCCAGTCGACCCTTACAGAAAAACACCCGCTGTCATGTGCCGAGGTTATGACTGTGACTCCTGACTCTAACTTCACTTCATGTACATATAATTTTTTAGAAAGCAGGCGTGGTTGTCTGCCGGTTTGCCCACACTAAAACAGGCATGCACAGTTTCTCTAATCCACGAAGAAATTTCACACACTCGTTTTAACAACCAGACTTGCTTTCATCCATCAAACAGGAAGTGTGGTCAGAGACGGTGGCTACATGAGATTAAACATGGACTAAATTTCGGTGCCTTTACCTCATCTAAGTTCCAGGTACATCTCTCTGTGACGTCTCCCAAGGTTCGCATAGAGACAGAGGTCGACAGGTACCCACTCTCCCGGTTGGCCTCAGACATAGGTGGGAGTCTGGGCCTGTGTCTTGGTGTGTCTCTCCTCACAGTCTCGCAGTGTCTGTGTGGTGGTCTAGGAAGCTTCCTCCAGGAGCGTGAGTGTTTCCGGACAGTGACCACCAGACACTGTCACCGCATCCTGTACTGGAGTGTGGTCACCACCCTCACCTGTTTCATGGCTACTCATGGTGTGGTGTCTCTGCAAAGCTACTTAGACCAACCAGTCATGACCTCGGTGACTCTCTCTGGGTCCTGAGCAACTACTGGTACAATTCACACGGAGAACCACATCCACGACCACGTTGCTGCCCGCCTGGCCAGCCGCGCCCTGGACTGCCGCCCAGGACCCTACACAGTACACACCCCAGCAACAGTGTGTGCTGGACTGTGTCATGAGAGAGGCGGTCAAACAAGTAAGCCACGTGGCGCCTATTGTGGAATTGAATGATTTACCTCAGTGCTCTAATGAGGCCACCAGGATGTACACGCCCATATACATAGCGCCCAGCCTGGCGTTCACTACTGCCACCGACCCACTCCTGCTCAGTAAGTGCTCACAACGGTGCCCGCTGACCTCACAGATAAACTCTTCCGTCTCTCATCCTCTGGCCAAGTTTACGATCAACCACCAGTATTATCACCTGACGTTGGGTGACCTGTTGTGTAGTCTGGGCAGCGTTGTGGGTCTGTACGTGGGCGTGTTCCTCAGCAGCGTGGTGCAGGCCCTCACACGGCTCCTCCCTGACACCTGGCGCTCACTGCGTTGTCTGCGGAGTTTTGTTAAGTTAGTCCTAGAGTCATTCATCTACGTCAGTGGAGTAACACTGTCACTCCTTCTCCTCTATCGTTTTATATACAGTCACCCGATCTCCAGTTCAGACAGCGGGCGAATCCCGAAGGTGTCCAGTCAACCACTACTGACCTTGTGTCACTGGCCGCTATTCAGAACACATCTGGACCAGAACTCATCGCTGTCACTAGACGAGCAGTGAGCAGCGGAGGCGTGGAACATGTTCATCTCTAGAGTGGCCGTCACACATCGCTTCGGCACATTAGTCTCCAATGAAGATAATTACAACGTGTCATCAGTCATCACCACCATGAACAGGTGTGACGTTGTCTCCACCTCCGTCCGCTACAACAACTTCATCACGTCTTTCTACTACTGGATGAACTGGAATGACTATGCCATAGTGAGTGTACATAGCGTCGACGACACTCCTTTTGTCTCCCACTTATACACATACAGGGTACACATCTTCAATATACTGACTCTCAGCGTCATCCCAGTACACTACACCCGCCTCGACCAACTTGGTGTTCCTGTCCGCAGTTACGACACTTGCCTTTATCGTTGTGCCCAAGACCGCTATGCCGATGATCTTGGCTGTCGTCTGCCCTTTATCACCTGGCGACCTGAACTGGCCCTGTGTGACCTTGACATTGCTCGCCTTCACCCTAGTTGGCCAGAGGAACCCCCCGAACACCCGATGTTCGTTAAGAGAGACCCTGCCTGCCATGGCTCTTGCCGTCAGCACCTCACACACTTCTACCTGGTCACAGCGGAACCTGAGGCATGGCTCGAGACTGGCATCAACATCATCCAACAAGACGGGAGCCACGTGGACCTGGTGGAGGAAGATTGGTACGAGCTGTCGCAGTTGGCTAATGACATCGGGGTGGTGGCTGGCATCACCTTCGGTACCTCACTGTTGTCCCTCCTGCAGGCGGCCATACGTAGGTGGTTACCCTGGGATTGAGGGTACAGTTCCTCACACACACACACACACACACACACACACACAAGGATGGATGAGGAGGAAGAGCAGTTAAATAGAGGCAGGAGGTTACTCAACACACCTCACTCTCTCACCTGCAGGAAACACCTCACACGAAAAAGTATCAAACGTCACCACCTCCCCCATAACTGAGAGAGAGAGAGAGAGAGAGAGAGAGAGAGAGCCTAGTCACTCCCTTCCTCTCTCCCTCCCCAATGTTTTTTATTACTAGTACTATTATTACTAGTACTATTATTACTGTAGGACCCTCGTGTCTACAAAACATTAAAGGTGGCAAATCATATAATAGTTTTTGTATTATCCATTATCCAAAGTCCTAGAACCGGTCTTGGTGACGTGTCTGTCTGTCTGTCTGTCTGTCTGTGATAAACTGTACATTAATATTAAAAAAATCCTGAACTCTAAATATCCACAACAGTTTCGAGATGCGGATGCGGATATGGGATGTAAAAAAAAAAAAGTTACGAATGCTCCATGGATGCTTATGGATGCGTATGTGACATCCATCTCTCAGGACTCCCCTCGTCGACCTTGATCCACTACTCACACATACACTCACGCCCAACACAACACACAGAAAGGTAAGCAACTAGGATGAACCCCCACATGGTACTATGGCCGCGTGACACAGGTGGACTGGTATATTGGTTAACAGAGGCGCTGACAGAAGATCCCCTTGCATTACGCCTTCCTCTGTCGCCCTCAGCTCTCGATCTCTTTCCATAACCAACGTCTTTCTTCTTCCCTCTTCCTATCTTTGACCCTCTTCCTTCCTTCCCCTTCTTCCTCATCCTTCAACCTCTCCCATAACCAACCTCTCTTCCTCCATCCTTCTTCCCCCTTTCTTCCTTCCTTCCCCTTTTTCCTCATCCTTCAACTTCTTTCCACAATCTGAAGGACTCTCCTCACATCAGGCCTTCAACTCCGACGCCCCAGAGAGCAAACTGGAGGAGGTGGAGGAGGGTCGTGTTGGTTGACGAAGGGTTGAAGGTCGTGTTAAAATACCTATTGTGAGTTTCATTTACTTTATGGCGAAAACTTTATGAGCTCATCTGATGTATTTCGTGTTTTATTCGTTTGTTGTGTTTGTTTGTTCATTGTGTATGTATTTTTTGTCTTTGTTTGTTTGTTTGCTTTTATTTGATTGTTATTATTGTTTTGTAGAAGGGAGAGAGAAAGAAACATTGGATTTTTTTTTTTTTTTGTTGAATATCAGATTTCTTCTTCTTTTTTTTCATGGTCATATCTCACTGAACACGAGGAAAGAAAATTATCATAAGATCGACAATTGCAAGATATCGTAAACAGGATGACTGATATATTTTAACATTCCTGATAGCAAACAGACGATAAACAAGAACATCCTGCAAGTTGCAACATAAATGCAACATATAAGAACAAAACAACACAGAGAGGGTCTTTTGAAATGTGTTACTGATGTCATAAGAGGTAATATCAAAGACGTGAAAATTGTATTACTTTTCTCTGTAATGCCTGACGAGATTAACATACGTAGTTATAATGAAAGGAACGGTTGGGTTGGGTTGGGTTAGGTTAGGTTAGGCTAGGCTAAGTTAGGTTATGATAGAACAGCTGCTATGATTGGATGGTGTAATGCAGAGTCACTTTCTCCTTGACACTTCCGCCACTCACCCCTCTGGCACTTCCTCCAGCCTATACCCCTCAACCTCCCTGACATTTCCTCTTCCTTGACACTTTCCTCTCACCCCTCAACCTTACTATCACTTCCCCCCCCTTTTCCTCCTCCTCCCCCTTTCCTTCACCTCCCCTTCCACCACCGTTCTTCCCTCTACCCTTCTTCCCTCCCTCCACCCCCCTTCCTCTCCCCCTCCCTCCACCATCCTTCCACCCTCCATCCTACCTCCCACCCCCGCCCTCCACCACCGTCCCCCTTCCCACCGTCCCCTTCCCTCCACCCCTTTCCTCTTTCCCCTTCCCTTCCTCCACTCATGGCGTCGTGAGAGAACTTTCTGGTGGCGTCCAACAAGTGTGTGGGAATCATTAGTGCCCCAGAAGGTGATTAGAGGATTAACACACACACAAGGCCAAGGGGCGGTCTCCTGCAGTGGCTCCTGACGTAGGTTGACACAGAGGCTCCTACAGACACCACCTGGCTGGCCCTAACATGCTCTTTTTCTAGGATAGTTTTGAAGGAGTGTTTTATACGAGTTATTATTATTATTACTATTATTATTGTCGTTATTATTGTTATTGTTGTTGTTGTCGTTAGTTTACTGTTATTAAGAATGAAGGAAACTAAGCATGTCTATTGGTCTACACAAGGCAGCCTTGTTTATACGCCAACCCCTATCACTCATACCCACCCAACCAGTACCTGAAGCTACCGAGAGTATTCCAGTTCAAATAATTATGTTTGACAATATCTTCCACTCATCATCAACTCTCTATCCCTAACTACCTCACTTCTAAATCTATAAATCTATCTAATTCAAAACCATACGTGTTATGGTTTAGATAGTTGGAGTACCTTTTGTTAAATCACCTTTATGTAACCCTGACCTCCATTCATATCGGCCTTCACTCTTTACTCCTGTTATCTCAAGGTTCCTTATGCCTGGGTTTAACACGTTGTCATCTTATCGTTGTGTGCTCTCTTGTAGGACATCGATAGCCATTCTAAAGGTAACCAAAACTCTAGTGAGGTCTTACACACACATATACCCTCTGTTAGCTCCCAGATTAAAAAAATAAACAAGAAAATTCAGATTATTTGTCAGTTTCTCGTAAGTGTACTAACAGGGGCTTCTAAAATGACCCCTTGTCCAGAGTCTTAACAGGCAGATAGACAGACATAAACAGACAGAAACACAGGCTGACAGATTGACAGACATTAATGCAGATATAGAAAGACAGATAGACATAAAGACATAGATATAGAGACAGACAAAGACAGACAGATACACATTAAGACATAGATATAGAAACAGACAAAAACAGACAGATACACATTAAGACATAGATATAGAAAGACAGATAGAAACAGACAAAGTGATACATAGACAGACAGACATACAAAAATTGAAGAACTTTAGACATAGAGAGACGGACAGATAAAGTGACATAGACAAACACAGACAGAAAGACAGGCAAGCATCAAAAACACAGACAGACATATACAGAGAAATTGACAGACAGGTATAAAAATACAGGCAAACTTTACAGATAGACAGACATGACACAGACAGACAAGCATGGACAGACAGACAGGCATACACAGACAGACAGACATACACAGACATACAGACACAGACAGACAGACATACACATACATACACAGACAGACAGACATATACATACACAGATAGACAGACATACACAGACAGACAAACAGAGAGACATACACATACATACACAGACAGACAGACATACACAGACACAGACAGACAAATACAGAGCCATCAACCATTAGAGATCATTAGAGGCAACTTCTGACATAAAATCATCCTTTTCCCTCTTTTCAAAACCTTAATTTAACATAGTAATTTAACTTACTAATCTAACAAAGTAATTTAGACTCGTTATCCCTCATTCAACTGGCCGTGTGTGTGTGTGTGTGTGTCAAGGGTGAGGATAGATAGGGTGGTTATTTTCTCTAATGACCTCTGCTGAATCATTCCTTCCCCCCCCCCCTCCTTCTTCCCCCTCCCACTACCCCCTCCTCTTCCTTCCCCCTCCTCTCCGCCCCTCGACTTAATGGTATATAGCTGGCTAGGATGGTGTGTGTGTGTGTGTGTGTGTGACGACCATATTGCCCTGAAACTATATTATACGCTGCAGCAAATTTTAACCAAACCAAACCTAACCTAACTCTACGTCTCTAATTAAAGGTAGAGTCTCAGCATAACTATGACGTCATCTTTGAGATTATTTTGTGTACTTTACGTGAAATAAATATTATTATCTTATATTTACGAGAAAAAAATAAATAAATTTTCGACCTTTTGAGAATTCGCATCTGGGGATATTGAGTGATTACCTTTTAGAAATACATTAGTTGATTACTTACAGAAAAATACAAAAAAAAATACAATATAGTTGATTGATAGTGTGTCTGGTGGCCTCAAAGGGTACATGGATTGAGTACATTGTATTATGAATACTTTACATGACGTGGTACTACATACGAATACAGTACTGTAATATGACAACAGTTTAGTAATACAATACAACAGCAATGCGCCACTGCGGTACTACAACAATACAGATTTGCAGCTACAGCACTAATGTAACACTGTATTAATACAACACTACATAATACAACACTGCATTTGTACAACACTTTACATTAAACTACAGTAATACAACACTACATAATACAACACTACAATACCACAACTGATACAAGTTAGTCATGGTTACAGTGTCACAACATTACAGCGTTAGAACAGCACTGTAACACCGAGAAATACAGTGTAAATATCACAAGTTTATCGGTAAGTAGAGTCACGGTGCATATTCAACGCCATCTTGGTATACTCAACTCCCGTAGTAGGTTAGATAGTTCCTCACTTCTCTCAGGTGTGGGGGGGAGGGAGGGGGATTTAGCGTACGAACCTTTGAGAATCCATCTTAGTATCGTAGGTTAAATGAGTCAGGTAGATACGTCTTCACATCTTCCAGTTCGAGGGAAAATCTGACGTTATGATGTTTTGTGAATTGTGTTGCGGGAGGAGCTGCGGCATGGCGGGAGGAGCTGCGGCGGGGCGGGAGGAACAGCGACGGCGGGAGGAGCTACGGCGGGGCGAGAGCAACAGGACGGTGGCGCGGTGGCTGGGACCGTAGTACCTGGCGGCCAGCACCATCTGCTGGTGACGCAACCAGCTGCAAGTTGCAGGAGGCAGAGGGTGGAGAAATACTTGACGGGGGGCTGAACAAGACCCCCCCCCCCCCCCCACACACACACACACACTCGTCTCCCTCTTCTCTCCTTCCTTCCTTCCGTCCTTCCCTCACTCCAGCTGAACAAGGAGACTCACAGCTCTGGGGGTCGATGTGAAGAACAAGGACTCCCTGACCTTCCCTCCCTCCCTCTTGTAGTGGCCTCCCTCCGTCCCTTCGGCTGTCCGTCCGTCCGTCCCTCCCTCCCTCCCTCCGTGGTGTGTGTGCGTGCGTGAGTCGAGGGAGGGAGGGAGGGAGGGAACAGCGCCGCCGTCGTGAGAAGGAGAAGGAGGAGCGGGTGGGGGGGGGGGGGGATGATCACATGAGCAGTATGCGCAAAAACGTATCACATAGGAGCGGGAAAATTAACCATGGTAGTGGGGTGGGCGTGTGTGTGCCAGTGCTGCCCCTCGACTCTGCAGTTCCCTTCACCATCGATTGTCCCTCCTTTACCCTCCCTCCCTCCCTCCCTCTCTGCGTCCATGACCAGAGGGAGGGAGGGAGGAGGAAGGAATAAGGAAGATACTTGCCTTAGTCACGACAGGAAACAGGTGGCGGTATGAGAGAGAGAGAGAGAGAAAGAGAGGGGGAGGAGGGAGAGAGTGAGAGAGAGGATTTTAAACCGCCACCAGCTGGGATCACGCCTTACAGTATTGACTACCGAGAGCAAGACGGCGTGTCGCATTGCACCAGCACCGCCAACCTGACACACTCACCCGCCTCATGACACACTCACCCGCCTCATAACACACTCACCCGCCTCATGACACACTCACCCGCCTCCTGACACACTCACCCGCCTCCTGACACACTCACCCTCCTCATGACACACTCACCCGCCTCATAACACACTCACCCGCCTCATGACACACTCACCCGCCTCATAACACACTCACCCGCTTCATGACACACTCACCCGCCTCCTGACACACTCACCCGCCTCATGACACACTCACCCGCCTCCTGACACACTCACCCGCCTCCTGACACACTCACCTGCCTCATGACACACTCACCCGCCTCCTGAAACACTCACCCGTCAACTTGACACACTCAGCTGCTTCCAGACACACTCACCCGCTTCCTGACACACTCACCCGCCTCATGACACACTCACCCGCCAACCTGACACACTCACCCGCCAACCTGACACACTCACCCGCTTCCTGACACACTCACCCGCCTCATGACACACTCACTCGCCAACCTGACACACTCACCCGCCGCTTGACACACTCACCCGCCTCCTGACACACTCACCCGCCAACCTGACACACTCACCCGCCTCCTGACACACTCACCCGCCGCCTGACACATTCACCCGCCAAGCTAACACACTCACCCGCCTCCTGACACTCACCCGCCGCCTGACACATTCACCCGCCAACCTGACACACTCACCCGCCGCCTGACACACTCACCCGCCAAGCTAACACACTCACCCGCCTCCTGACACACTCATACCATCAATCTGACATATCCCTACCCCTAAATCTGACACTTATGCTATCATGCTGACATAGTCATAATACGCCTGACGAACTCGTTCCCTCATTTTGACACACTTTCCCTCCTGCCTGACACACCCGTACCCTCCTGACACACTCATACCCTCCTCCTGACACAGCCATACCATCCTGACACATTCATACCCTCCTCCTGACACACTCATACCCTCCTGACACACTCATACCCTCCTGACACACTCATACCCTCCTCCTGACACAGCCATACCCTTCTGACACACTCATACCCTCCTCCTGACACAGCCATACCATCCTGACACATTCATACCCTCCTCCTGACACAGCCATACCCTCCTGACACACTCATACCCTCCTGACACACCCATACCCTCCTCCTGACACATTCATACCCTCCTCCTGACACAGCCATACCCTCCTGACACATTCATACCCTCCTCCTGACACAGCCATACCCTCCTGACACATTCATACCCTCCTCCTGACACACTCATACCCTCCTGACACATTCATACCCTCCTCCTGACACAGCCATACCATCCTGACACATTCATACCCTCCTCCTGACACAGCCATACCCTCCTGACACATTCATACCCTCCTCCTGACACACTCATACCCTCCTGACACATTCATACCCTCCTCCTGACACACTCATACCCTCCTGACACACTCATACCCTCCTCCTGACAGACACAGCCATACCCTCCTGACACATTCATACCCTCCTCCTGACACACTCATACCCTCCTGACACATTCATACCCTCCTCCTGACACACTCATACCCTCCTGACACACTCATACCCTCCTGACACACTCATGCCCTCCTGACATACTCTACTTGCTATTTCCACCCTCAAACTCAGAGTGCCACACACACACACGCATACACTTGTCTCCGGCACCTTGTTAAACTCGCGTCAAAAAGAACATCTGAACGCAATATGGATCTGTCAAAAGGAATCCTGTAATAAAAAATAACTTGTTGGTGAATTACATGCAAGCAGACAAATGCAAACAGGCACTAGTTAATCCATTGTTTACACGCAAGCAGACACATGCAAACAGGCACAAGTTAATCCATTGTTTACACGCAAGCAGACAAATGCAAACAGGCACTAGTTAATCCATTGTTTACACGCAAGCAGACAAATGCAAAAAGGCACTAGTTAATCCACTGTTTACACGCAAGCAGACAAATGCAAACAGGCACTAGTTAATCCATTGTTTACACGCAAGCAGACAAATGCAAAAAGGCACTAGTCAAGCCATTGTTTACCATATTTTGCACCTAGTAGCTAAGTAAACTAAATACAGAACTAAACAAACAATGTACACTGGAAATACTCTGTAACATTCAATGAGGGAGTGAGGAGTGAGGGAGATGAGGAGTGAGGGAGATGAGGAAGGTGAGGATTGAGGGAGAAGGGGAGTCAGGGAGATGAGTGAGGAAGATGAGGAGTGAGGAAGATGAGGAGTGAGGAAGATGAGGAGTGAGGAAGATGAGGAGTGAGGAAGATGAGGAGTGAGGAAGATGAGGAGTGAGGAAGATGAGGAGTGAGGAAGATTAGGTGTGTGTCCAGAGGAAGGTGTTTTGTGCGGTGTTTTAAAGGCCACAAGATGCGTTTGTCCTCGTCTGTCTGTCTGTTTGTTTTTGTGTTGAAGGGACGTGTGTGTGTGTGTGTGTGTGTGTGTGTGTGTGATAAAATATTTAATGCATGTATGTTGTGGTTGTTGGTGGTGGTGGCACAACGTTTTCACCACCAACACCATCACCACCACCACCACCAACCCACCATCACCATCACCACCACCAACACCATCACCATCACCACCACTATCACCACCCCCACCCTCACATTCACGTCTGGTGGTGATGTGTGGCTGACAGTGTAGTGATGATGATGATGATGATGATGATTTTACTGCGTACGTCCACACACAAGAAGGCTGAATCACCACTCAGTCATTAGCACCCGAGTGGATGGTTTTATTTCGCTGGAATTTCTTGAACATAATGGCAACCTTGGTTTTCATGATCGTATTTTACCTGCTGTGAGTTAATCGCCGGTGTGTGTGTGTGTGTGTGTGTGTGTGAGAATTCTTGGAACTGGTGATGGTATGACGTTATACTTAAAAAAAAAATATATATATATAATGTCTTAGTCATCAAATTATCTGCAGGAATTTTTTTTTTTTTTTTTTTTTTTTTTTACACTAGACACTTGTTCCAGTCACCAGCCTCGAGGTCCCTTCGTCAGTAGTTGCGTGTCGTCTCATACCTAACCCGCCGGGGGAGAACATCCAGACAGAGTAAGATGGTTCCTCCTCCTCCTCCTGAACCTTATCTATGAAGTGAAAGTTTGGACCCCAGATATTGCCTTGACCTCCTCCTCCTCCTCCTCCTTCAGGTGCCCTCAGGGGTCTTCACTTCTCGAAACACTGGGTAATTTGTCGTCCTTGTGAGGCAGGAAGTGTTGGATTGGTTTTGTTGGTGGTTCCTGAAGGATGTTGTTGTCTTTGTGATAAACATGGGAAGTCAGGAGGGGCGTGTCGAGGGGTGTTTAACTTACCCTCACACGATTTTATTTATGTATTTATTTTTCTGCCTACTGATACACTGTAAACATCATCTCGTACACACACACACACACACACACACACACACGTTCCAAAAACAGTATCGTGACAGTTTAAACCTCCTGTTATGACCACTTTATGAAGACTGGCACCAGGGGATTGCCAGTCGCCAGTCTGTCTTTCTAGAGTGGTGCAGTACATATTATAAGCGTTCCTAACATAAAGGAATCACCACTACAGGCATTAAGAGGCTGGCGAACGTTGGTGTGATATGTGACCCACCTTGGAGTTCTTGTCAGTGAGTACATGAGCCCCATTCTTCAACTAACCTAAGCAAACCTAACCTAATCCTAACCATAACTAACATTGAGGTTGATTAAATGCGTTGTGGAGTGAGTAAGTAACTTCTCTGTTGACACCTGTTGGTCGACTCACTCCATTAACCCAACTTGGTAACTGGCCATAAACTTTACCACACTTGTTTACATTTACGAGAGACACATACTTACAGACCACTCACCAACCCACTAACAGCATAACGAACTCAAATCACCACAAACATAACATCCTCGTTTACTTCTCGCTAATTACCCTGGACATCTGGGCGCCTCCTGTGTTATTAGTAGTGTCAAGTAGAACTTCTTGCTGTACGGGAGAGTGAAGGAAGTATTGAGGTCTCTCCATTAAACTCCTCACAGCCGGAGTACCTTGGTGTGTCTTACGATGTTATCACTGGTTCATGCATGGAGACACCTTACTTTATAGTTGGGGAAGTGATGGAGTGTCTAGTACAGTACCAGCTCGACTTATGAGATCCGCTGTCATTATTTATTTTATGTCGTTTATAAAGAGGGGGGGGGGTATTTCTTGATAATTATAGTCTTATTTAACTTGTTAGTGCCGCGTTCTTCTTCTTCAGTCTCTCCTCCTCCTCCTCTCCAACCACCCTTCCTCTCCTCCTCCTCCTCCTCTCCAACCACCCTTCCTCTCCTCCTCCTCCTCCTCTCCAACCACCCTTCCTCCTACTCCTCCATCCTCTCTCCTCCTCTTCCTCATTGGCTTAACAACTTCCTTCCAGTTTAATTTGCATCTCCAGCCCATCTCAGCCAGGGTCTCCAGCCACGCCGTCGACACTCTCTCCAGATTTTAACATCCTAACCCGAGTCACTCATCCTTTCTTCCTCCTCTCTCTCTCTTTTCCTCCTCTCTCTTACTTTTCCTCCACCTCCTCTCTCTTACTTTTCCTCCTCTCTCTTACTTTTCCTCTTCTCTCTCTCTCTTACTTTTCCTCCTCTTTTCTCTCTTACTTTTCTTCCTCTCTCTCTCTCTTACTTTTCCTCTTCTCTCTCTTACTTTTCCTCCTCTCTCTCTCTCTTACTTTTCCTCCTCTCTCTCTCTTACTTTTCCTCCTCTCTCTCCCTTACTTTCCTCCCTCCTACTTTCTTCCTCCCGTACTTCCCTCCCCTACCTTTCATCTCCTTTACTTTCCTCCTCCACTTACTTCACCCCTCCCCCCCCCCACCTCTTATATTACCCAACACCTTTCCTCTTCGTTTTAGAAATTGAATTTGAGGAGAAAAATGACTCTCCCCCGACAGTGACCATTGTGTGTGTGTGTGTGTGTGTGTGTGTGTGTGTCTGTGTGTGTGTAATTAAGAAAGAGACAAAGACAGGAAGAAGACAGATAGACAGTCAGGAAGAAAGAAAGACAGGCAGACAGACACAGAGAGAGAGGGAGACAGAGAGAAAAATCACGCTCTCTTTTCACTTCAAACTGTCAAGTCATTTTTTCTGTGTCTGCGGTCGTACGTGCTTGTGTCTGTCTGAGTGGTGGGGGGAGGGGGGGTGAGGGAGAGTGGGGGTGGATGGAAGGTGTGGGAGGATTAGGGTGTGTGTGTGTGTCTGAGTGGTGGGGGAGGGGGGTGAGGGAGAGTGGGGGTGGATGGAAGGTGTGGGAGGATTAGGGTGTGTGTGTGTGTCTGAGTGGTGGGGGGAGGGGGGTGAGGGAGAGTGGGGGGGATGGAAGGTGTGGGAGGATCAGGGTGTGTGTGTGTGTCTGAGTGGTGGGGGGAGGGGGGGGTGAGGGAGAGTGGGGGGGATGGAAGGTGTGGGAGGATCAGGGTGTGTGTGTCTGAGTGGTGGGGGGAGGGGGGGTGAGGGAGAGTGGGGGGGATGGAAGGTGTGGGAGGATCAGGGTGTGTGTGTGTGTCTGAGTGGTGGGAGGAGGGGGGTGAGGGAGAGTGGGGAGGGATGGAAGGTGTGGGAGGATCAGGGTGTGTGTGTGTGTCTGAGTGGTGGGGGGAGGGGGGTGAGGGAGAGTGGGGGGATGGAAGGTGTGGGAGGATCAGGGTGTGTGTGTCTGTCTGAGTGGTGGGGGGAGGGGGGGTGAGGGAGAGTGGGGGGGATGGAAGGTGTGGGAGGATCAGGGTGTGTGTGTCTGTCTGAGTGGTGGGGGGAGGGGGGTGAGGGTGGATGGAAGGTGTGGGAGGATCAGGGTGTGTGTGTGTCTGTCTGAGTGGTGGGGGGAGGGGGGGTGATGGAGAGGGGGGGGGATGGAAGGTGTGGGAGGATCAGGGTGTGTGTCTGTCTGAGTGGTGGGGGGAGGGGGGTGAGGGTGGATGGAAGGTGTGGGAGGATCAGGGTGTGTGTGTGTCTGTCTGAGTGGTGGGGGGAGGGGAGGGTGAGGGAGAGTAGGGGGGATGGAAGGTGTGGGAGGATCAGGGTGTGTGTGTCTGTCTGAGTGGTGGGGGGAGGGGGGGTGAGGAGAGTGGGGGTGGATGGAAGGTGTGGGAGGATCAGGGTGTGTGTGTGTCTGTCTGAGTGGTGGGGGGAGGGGAGGGTGGGGGAGAGTAGGGGGGATGGAAGGTGTGGGAGGATCAGGGTGTGTGTGTCTGTCTGAGTGGTGGGGGGAGGGGGGTGAGGGAGAGTGGGGGGGATGGAAGGTGTGGGAGGACAGGGTGTGTGTGTGTCTGTCTGAGTGGTGGGGGGAGGGGGGGTGAGGGAGAGTGGGGGGGATCAGGGTGTGTGTGTCTGTCTGAGTGGTGGGGGGAGGGGGGTGAGGGAGAGTGGGGAGGGATGGAAGGTGTGGGAGGATCAGGGTGTGTGTCTGTCTGTCTGTTTGTCTTAAGGTGTCACCACGACCAGTCAATTGTCTCCTCCACTTTCCTACTTGACTAAATTTACGCATCACAGCCACCGTCTCAATTTTTGTTACTATTATCATGGCGGCAGCTTGTCGTTAGTAGTGTTAGTGTGGTCTCTTAGCTATTTCTTCTTCTTCTTAGTTTTTCTTCTTTTTCTTTCTTATTTCTATTAATTTTGTATTATTTATTTTATCATTTATTATTATTATTATTATTATTATTATTATTATTATCATCGGTAGTATCAGTCAACTGCTTCGGGTTCATGAATCTGAATCCCTGGTTTCGTGGGTTCGGGGGAAGAAGCTAATGGAATTTAATAATAGTTTACTGTACAATGTTCCCATGATATTAAAAGATGGTATAAGTCTTTTATTGAGGTACAAGTGGTGTTATGTTACTGATTTATTGATAGTATGTGATAGTACAAGTGGTATTAATTAAGTGGTAGTCATATATAAGTGTAAGTTAGTTACTGGTATTGTAAGTATGTCATCCTATGCATGTTGAAATATCCTCCGCTCTGAGTTCTGTGAGAGCATCCCTCTTATCATCCTGTGTGTGTGTGTATGTATGTGTGTGTGTGTGTGTGACTCCAGGACCACGCGGTTGACTCTTATGTTAACCCACGTGATGTTTTTTTTTTTTACAGTGGTTTAACTTCTTGAGGATTATAACTTAAACCATCATCCTAAAATGGGTTATAGTTAAACCATACTCCTTAAAGGGTTATAAGTTAAACCTTAAACTAATCGTCCTCGAGGGTTTATTAACACCATATTAGAAGATTTTAACCGAACACTTCAGTCAACAGCCCGTAACCCTCGTCTATACTGTGGGGGGGGGGGGGGAGGGAGCAAGAGGCCTTACAGGGAGGATGAAGATAACAAACTAACATGTTATCTCTTATATCAAGTTATCTCAACGTTATCATCATCTCTTAAGCTTGTCTCATTGACCTTTTGGTTCTCCTAAATAACTGCTATGTTGGTATCTACTGTTTATCGCTATTCTAAGCTTATTTCATCTAATGAGTAAACACCCTAATCATTCCTGGCGGGGGGGGGGGTTAGGTTAGGTTAGGTTTGGTTGGGTTGGGTTAGGTTAGGTTAGGTTGGGTTGGGTTGGGTTAGGTCAGGTTAGGTTAGGTTGGGTTGGGTTGGGTTAGGTTAGGTTTGGTTTGGTTTGGTTGGGTCAGGTTAGGTTTGGTTGGGTTAGGTCAGGTTAGGTTGGGTTAGGTTAGGTTAGGTTAGGTTTGGTTTGGGTTTGGTTGGGTTAGGTTAGGTTAGGTTGTTTCTTCTTCAAGTGATCTATTCTGTTAATTTCTAGCATATGAATATAACCTAACCAAACCTAACCTAACCAAACTTAAACTAACCCCATTTCCCAGAGTAGTGTTAGATTATTTAATCATCAGGTAACATAATCTGAGTTGTTTAATCTGCATGTGATCCACGAAATTAACTTCACTGTCCTTTGAGCTGATGTAAGTCGTCGACCAACACACACACACCCTCTCTCTCTCTCTCTCTCTCTCTCTCTCTCTCTCTCTCTCTCTCTCTCTCTTCTGATGTCTTCCCGCTAAGTACTAAGTAATTAAGGTTAAAAAAAACAATAATTAGAGATAGATAAGAACTTGATGGGGGTAAAGGCTGTGTCGCCAGTGTCTTATCTTTTATCACTTTACTATAATGAGATTCTTGAGTGATAAGGCAGCCAGGGTAGTGTTAGCATCAGCCGCTAGCCATAGGGGCGTGTGTGACTGGCTGGCTGGCTGACTGGCTGGCTGGCTGGCTGGCTGACTGACTGACTGGCTGGCTGGCTGGCTGGCTGGCTGGCTGGCTGACTGGCTGGCTGACTGGCTGGCTGGCTGGCTGGCTGGCTGGCTGACTGACTGACTGACTGACTGACTGACTGACTGGCTGGCTGGCTGACTGACTGACTGACTGACTGGCTGGCTGGCTGGCTGGCTGGCTGACTGACTGACTGGTGAGTGTATTTGATAACCCAACGAGGTAGCGTTAGGGGTATTTGATCAACAGGTGTAATATACAGGTGAACTAAAACCACAGGTGAAGGGTTAAGTTAGGTTAGCGTTACAGTGAGATAAGCTAAGGTGTTTAATCTTCAGCTCATCCGTAGGGTGAGTGGCTGGGTGACTGTGTTGGCCAGGGTGCTCCAGTCACCCCAAATCACCCTAACTAAACCCCCCCCCCTACCACCCCTCTAATCCTAACCAGCGTCAAGGGTAGTAGTAGTGGTAGTAGTGGTGGTGGTAGTGGTAGTAGTGGTGGTGGTAGTGGTAGTAGTGGTGGTGGTAGTGGTAGTAGTGGTGGTAGTAGTGGTGGTGGTAAGAGTCGTAGATGGTGGTTGCATGGTGTAGGTGGTGGTAGTTGCAGTGATGGTGGGTAATGGTATTGGTAGTAGTGGTGGTTTGGAAGACACAAAAAAACACACACACAAACACAAACACACACACTACTACTACCAAGCTAAACAAGCGAGGTTCACCATTGACGTCACTACATCATTATATCTCTTACAACGTCCTGATAAGCACATCCTGCCTCACTGATAACTTCTCTCCTCTCCCCGACCGACTCCGCCCCTCTCCTCTCCTCTCCTCTCCAGCTGACTCCCCTCCTCTCTACCCAATCTCTCCTCTCCCCCCCCCCCCCCACACCGAATCCCTCCAGCCATCCTTACAGTCCTGCCTATGATGAAGGGAAGGGAGTCAGTCTTTCTTCCCTCACTACACTCCCTATAAGCTGTGACTACCTAACCTTTACTCAGTACTCTCCTGTATATCCACACCTGTATTATATATCCACACCTGTATTCTATATCCACACCTGTATTCTATATCCACACCTGTATTCTATATCCACACCTGTAATATACAATAATACATTAAGTTCATCAGGATATATTTTCTCTATTTTTTCCTATTATAAGGAATATCAAAAAGAGAATCTCATTAAAGTGTAGAAATCGACAGGTAAAGGCTGACATAGGTAACAGAAATATCAACACCTTAGTTCACGTCTTACATTAGTTAGTTTCCTTCTGTTCACTATACCAAGTCGTCTAGTTCCCCCATGCTGTTTTTGCCACTGCCACAGGAAACGACATTGCTCTGTGTGTGTGTGTGTGTGTGTCCACTGGTCCACTCCACCGCCACACAATCAATCGTTGGTTATATTTATTTACTCTATCATAATCAATTAATGTCTCTCTCAGATATCACTAACGTTCTCATTATCGTTGTCATGGTGATTTTTCGTTAATGGTGTGTTCTTTTATACTTATTTGGGACAGAAGGGCGTGGCGTTATGTAATCGGTTCAATTAATATTCATCAAGCGTCTCTCTTTTTTTACCGCTTAATGTTACTAGGCTATGGTGGTCGCCTCCATCTGATATATTAAAGTGACTAATCATTATTCATCTGTTGGTTATTGTTTCTCTGTTATTTCTTTTATTTTTGTAATGTTTATTTATAATTTCACTGTTTATCCACCCAGTGTCCTATACCACAGTAGATCAATTCTAGCAAAATTAAAAAAATACAAATTCATCAATCTCCATGGATTACTAGTACAGTTTAATCATTCCTATATTTTTAGTATTGCATCAGAAATTCACATTAATAAACTAGAATTACATTATCCGGTCAAAATATTTATAATCAACTCAGGCTTAGTTCACCAAGCGTCTACTGTCGTTACAAGATATGAAATTCCTTTATACTGGATTAATGTTTTCATAACTTTTATATAATTTAAATATAAAAAAGTAAATATATATATTTTTTTACCGGAATTTCAACAGTTTCTCGACAGCGTAGACATAAGAATTGCTGGTCATATTTACCTCTGAGAAGACACGTGCTGCAAGAGTCATTTTTGTGTTGAGTGTTACCGGGGGAAACTGTCGAGTGCAGCTCCTCCTTGTCCTGGCAACTGTCTGATATAACAGCCAACCCGCCTCAAATATCTTGTCTCTGTGCCAAACGAACGTATCGGTGAATAGAATTGACAACGCTTGAATCCTCTGTTCCTGTGCTTATAACTTGTTTCATAAATTACCTAACGTAATCTTGATCAGGGTTAGGTTATCTTACTTTAGACAAGATGCGGAATATACTGCAGGTTTTTTGGTTTTTATACATATCTCTATCCTAAACAATTTGTACTTGAGGGCAAAATAATGTGATCAATGGCGTTGGCTCATCAGAAGGTTAGGTTAGGATAGGTTTAGTCATCAGGGTTGCAGTATCATGAAAAAAACATCAAATGAGTCAACATAATCCAACCCGTCTTTACCTTACTTAACAAAAATACATTCTTACTATCGTCACGTTTGGTAGGATTTGTTTGGTTTATATAGAAAATGAAAGGTTTAGTGTAATTAATAGAAGTCGATGATCAAAATAACAATAACATTAAAAAAAAATAGTGAAATATGAAATAAGTATAGTAAGAAATATATGGTCGATATCCTTGAGAAAACTTAAAACGTTAGTGAATAAATCTACAAGAATGTTATTAGGGAGAATTTGATACCTAGAAAAACAATATTAAATGTAAATAAATAAATAGAGGGAGACGGAGAAATATATGTTGCCTTAAAATAAAGATAATGAAGGAATTAGGGGTTGTTTCAAATATATGAGAGTGGATGTCGGCAAATCGAACGATAGAGGTGACGAATACAAATAGCAGTGAATGGAAAGAGAAATGTATGAAAATAGAAAACCGTGTTAAAGGAGTTAAAAAAACCAATATGATGTAAGAGAAGAAAAAAAGTATTACATAAATAGAATAAGCTGTAGAGGTAAAAGACATACTGAGAAGATTGAGATATAAAAGATTGATAAAAAGTGATGGTTGATGAAAGGGAGATAAATATGAAGAAGGAACTGTAAATAGGGTGTAAGGTTGTGAGTGAATAGTGTGGATGCCCAAGAAGCAGCGTGTGTGTGTGTCCAATGATTTTTGAGGAAAGACTTGTTGCTGATGGGTGATGCAATGATGCTGGCTTGTGCTCAGTGAAAGGAGGTTACACGGTCTTGTTGTGGAAGGTGAGATTCTTAGCGAGTGAGAATGAATAAATGAATGAATGACAGCAACTGAAAGAAAGAAAGTATGCATATGATTTCGACCTCTAATATGTACAATGAAGAATACAGTTTTTTACATAATTATTATTCAGTAGCGCCATTTGAACTTATAAAACATTACAAGATTAAAAGAATGCAAATTACGACACACACACATTCAGCGCCTGTCAAGTTTGCACATAAAACTCATAATGAATACTGACGAGGCTGTCGAAGAAAAGTGTATTTTTTCCTTGTCAAATATTTCAGTTGACGCTTTCACAACTGTCTTTAAGCTATTTAGTGTGAGTTGCATATTAGGACAGCGAGGAGGAGACAAGCTTTTCTGAACAAGTGAACAAATGCATTTTCTGGACAAGTTTCATCCAACATTTAAGTGGAAAGTGTCTTGTTCTGAGTGACTTTGATGGAAATATTATCGAGCTTAAGTGTGTGTGTATATATATGTATGTGTGTGTGTGTGTGTGTGTGAACCTCCTTCCCCCACTCATGTTAATATCCTCCAGGCGAGTTCCTCATTGGGTTAGAGAAGTAAATAATGCTCAAGTGAAGATGCATAAATTCACAGAACTAGTAACTAAGGTCGAAGGTAAAACAACACTTGCCAGCCTTTACCCCGTCAATACATCGTAAATTAATAAGTTATTTCGCTACATTAACATTGCATAGACACGCCGCCTATTGGCACCAGTCACAATGACAATAAATTCGTACGTAGCTTAATCAGAAAAGTGCGTGTCAATGACATCTATTCTATGAGTGTTTGTACGTCTCATAAGTGTTTGTTTGTCTCTTAAGTGTTTGTTCGTCTCTTAAGTGTTTGTTTGTCTCTTAAGTGTTTGTTCGTCTCATAAGTGTTTGTTTGTCTCTTAAGTGTTTGTTCGTCTCATAAGTGTTTGTTTGTCTCTTAAGTGTTTGTTCGTCTCTTAAGTGTTTGTTTGTCTCTTAAGTGTTTGTTCGTCTCATAAGTGTTTGTTCGTCTCATAAGTGTTTGTACGTCTCATAAGTGTTTGTTTGTCTCTTAAGTGTTTGTTCGTCTCATAAGTGTTTGTTCGTCTCATAAGTGTTTGTACGTCTCATAAGTGTTTGTTTGGCTCTTAAGTGTTTGTTCGGCTTATAAGTGTTTGTATAGCCAATAAATGTTGTATTTATATAAACATCAAGTTATATTCTGCTCATCATCTGATATAATGTTACATCTGCTGCATATATATTAACTCAAATTTCCAATGCAATACTTAATAGACAATATAGGAATAATATACTCCTGGTAGTGTGGTAACCCTGGGCTCCCTCTTACCTAGGGCCCAGGCAGCCACCCCCCCACAACCACTTTATCTGCCCCTTTGTGATACAAGTCTTAAGGCTGCATAACGTGACTGATTTACTTCATAAGGATACAATAGTCAGGAGAGGAAATTTTGTTTGGTCATATTTTAACGGTATCCTTAATAATAATAATAATAATAATAATAATAATAATAATAATTTTGTGTCTTATCTTACTGTAATATTCCCTACTCCACGAAAGAGAGAACGTCTCATATGGGGGATATATTTATGTCCACCCCACACAACATGAGGACGCCTTCTGTGACCCAGAGGAGGTGTGAGGCTATGGGAGGCAGCATGAAGGGTCCTCCTGTTTCAGGGCTGGTGGTCACACTGCTGCTCTTCCTCAATTTAGGTGAAGACTTTCCTGGAGATGGCTGGCTGGAGTCCTGGGCCCTGGGAGGGGGTCTTGGGTCCTTTTAGGGTCTTGGACCATGAGGGGAGGAGGGGGAGGGGGGTGGACCACTAAAGCGACCAATCACCGCCAGCCAGACAGGGTCCTCCTCGCGCTGCTGCCAACTGTGGTGTACGAGTATCTCTGGCGGAGCTGGTTAGTGCCGGGTGGATGGCTACCCCACACACTTCACCTTCTGAGTCCTCTCCTTACCTGCGGAGATCATTATTATGACTTAATATGCCAACAGCCTGACGCAGCTGAAGGAGTGAACATGTTAATTAAATTGTAGAATATATGGAAATAACACACACACACACACACACACAAACCTAACATAACCCTTAAAAGACATCGAATTTCATACTTCAACTCGCATACTTCCACACTACTACACACTTTGTCACGAATTAGAAATATACAGAAGAATGCACTCACTCACCCAGGATAAACGAGTTCTTCGACACCCAGTAAACTCGCATGAAAGGGTGAGCGAGTGTAAGCTGGCGCGGAGAGAGGGAGGGAGAGGGTGTTCTGTGCCAGCGAGGTAAGAAAACTACTTATCTCTTAGTCCATAATTCATAACTTGGCGGGAAAGTAGGACGTAGCCCAAATCTTCACGAGAGCAAGAGTCGTTTTTTTTTCCTGTGTGTGTGTGTATTAAAAGGCATAAACTTACAGTAAAATAATATTAATGAACTATATCTGTTGTTGTAATCCAAATTTTCTCTTAGGTGTTTTAATTTCATTTCTAAGCGGTATTGAACGCTATATGAGTTGAGGTAACGCTACGCCTTTGTTTATGGTTCCTAAAGTATTTTGCTGAGGTATAAAAGAAACTAACACTATAAATACATAAGCAAGTGTTGGTGGTATCAGAAATCGGTGAGTCACGTTCCTCATGGACAAAAAAAAAACACGCCTGCAGTGACTAACATTCATTCAACCTGTTCTGCCAACACAAGTAAGAGAGTGACGTGTTTAATGAGCCACAAAACACGTGAACTGACTGATCTGAATGTGTCATAAGACTTATCGTGATGGATAACATAAGTATAGTCAAGTGTAATGAGCGGTAACGGGAAATATTAAGTTTGACGCGTTGTATAGCCTCGTGATATTTGTGGTACGTGACGCTTTGAGATTGTAACATTAGCCTAGTGTTATCAGCATTGTATCTAGATAAGTCATGTATTTGTGAAATCTTTATCTATGATTTTTTTGGTGTAATTCCTATTGTATACGATATTTTCTATAAATATTTAATGTCGTTGATTGTAAACCGTATTGGCAGCCAAAACTCTTACGAAACCAACAGAGCAAAATTATTCTGAAAGTAAATATTGTATTCCGAAACATATTACGAGTCTGAAAATACATTAGTTAATATATTATAACGACGGCAATAAGAGTGACTAAGTATGGATCAAAATTACCTTAGTGTAATGGTTTGATCGCGCGTCTGGCAGCGTCTACAAGTATAAAATGAGAAAAACGGTATAATATCTGAGAAAACTTTCCCTCATAGGATAGCAATTTCAATCAGGCAGTGAGGAGGGTCGGGCACTGGGTAACCTAATGTAACTAAAGATATATTTGGTTAGGTCTTCCCCCATCAAGTTATTACCGCCTTCAAGCAAAGTTTCTGTGCCTCGGCAATAAGAGAGAGAGAAGGGATGGGATGGGAGGGGGGGAGTTGCTACCGAGAGCCGACCTTGCATGAAGTAAACGACAGAACACTGGTGCCAAATGGCTGGTTCGCTGCCGTGTGGTGTTACCAAGTTGTTGACCTACCTCACTCCAGGCGAGACACCGGTGTTGCCAAGTGTTTGAACTTTCTCTAGGACCTAACTTAACCCTTATTCCATACAGCTGGTGTTATAATAATTTACATATATTTAGAATCCAAAACGTTAGAGGATACGTAACACCTTATTACTGACATCTTACTTGCCCTCTGTTGGTGTTTCAATGCCTAGATGATGTAGTTCTTTTATCGCCAGTTTTTTACGTATTGTATTGTGTTTGAACTTATTTAAAATAAGAGCTAAAAGAACATAGTTGTGGAAACTCAATAATACATTAAAACAGCAACACAAACCGTATTTAAAGCCGTGGTACTCCCTCTAACATCAGATTCCTCGGTTTTATTCGTCACTGTGACCTCTACAAATCCTTCATCCTAATTACTTACTCTCGTATTTGTGTCGTCACTAAAATTATCCCCTCTAGTTTATTTCACATTCAGGAGTAACCACCCTAACGCTAACCCAACCTAACCTAACCACGCTAACCTAACCGCTAATGCCTCCCTCCACCTATGGGTTAATTAAGACACAATAAATACTGGAAACGTGACCCTTACACACACACACACACACACACACACACATTGATACAGTCACCACACTCGCCATACATGTATTTATTGATCCAGTCTATACATTCACAGCGTAGATATACGAACAATACACGTATCCAGAGAGTGTATTTTTATAACTACAGGTATATAAACAAGAAAGACATTAAAAACTTATACACAGGATATACAACATTAACAAAGATAAGAGAGAGTTTTATCTTCCTGAATCAGAGTCTCTACACACGCATGTTATTTACAGTAAATCTCTCTCTCTCTCTCTCTCTCTCTCTCTCTCTCTCTCTCTCTCTCTGTAACTCGTTCTCCTGTCACAGTTTGAATCAAGTCACACGCTCAAACACATCTTGATCACTCTGTATACGTTCGAATCTATGCCTTAAATATTTAGTATCAGATTCTTGTCAAACTTCCATTTCTCTGTTTCCAATTTACCCATTTCTTAGACAGACAGACAGAGACAAATAGATAGATAGATGGATATAGATTCATTTATATCGTCCTCTCCTTCCGATGACACAGGAAGTTCCTTTATACTTTTGCTTCGTCCCCTACTGATGGAGGAGTACCCTAGGGCTCTTACCTATACCCCTCCTCCGTCCTCTCTCTTGTGTCTTAAGTTACATTGACCTTTTGGGGAACAACGAGAAACAAGACACACACACACACAGAGGAGGTTAATGTTTCAATTCAATATTCTCTCTCTCTCTCTCTCTCTCTCTCTCTCTCTCTCTCTCTCTCTCTCTCTCTCTCTCTCTCTGTTTAACTTGTATTTCTGTCTCCCTATCTTCCTACCTCCCTGAGTCTCCCTCCACCTTTTTCCCTACCTCCCCCTCCTCTCCCTATCTCCCTATCTCCCTCTCTTCTACCTCCCTACCTACCCCCCCTCCCTTAATCTCCCTGTCTGTCCCTAACCAAAACAATGACTACAACACAGTAATGCTTTCACCATCCAAACACAGGCCACATTAACCTCACTCCTGTAACCATAACATTACCAAGCTGTCTGTAGTATTCTTAAGCTTACATGTATACAGCTTATTTAACCCAGACTTGGACTAAACCCTTTTTCCTGTAGGTTTAAATTAATGGTTTTAGTTTGTGGGTTTAGTGCATTTGTTCCTTTGTTGGTTTTATTTATTTTATTTTCTATTTTTATTGTATTTTATATTTTTTTTTGGGGGTCAATTTTAATTTTGTATTGTTTTATTTTTGTTATTTTTTTCTTCATTTCTTTGTTATTTATTGTATTTTTTGTTAATTTTGTTCTTGTATTTTTTTATTTTTGTACTATATGTCTTTGTTAATTCTTGTATAGTTCTTTGTTCATTCTAATAGATGTCTTTGTTAAGTCTGTTTTATGTTAATATATTTTCTTGTTAATTGTCACATGTTTTCATTGTTAATTAGCATATATTTCTTTGTTAATGCTGGTATTTTTGTTGTTAATTCTTGATTTTGTTTGATATCTCAGTTAGGATAATTCTAAACAGGTTAATGCTGGGGTAAAAAAAGGACGTCAGACCCCTTGGTGATGTCAGAACCAAGATGACGTCAAAACCTTTGGTGATGTCATTACTTTTGGTGACGTTAGAACCCTTGGTGAGGTTAGAACCGTTGGTGATGTCAGAACCGTTGGTGATGTCAGTACCCTTGGTGACGTCAGAACTTTGGTGACGTCAGAACCCTTGATGACGTCAGAAACCAAACCTAACCTAATCTAGTTAGTGTTCGGTTAGGTCAGGTTAGCGTTAGGTTAGGTTAGGTTAGGTGTCAGGTTAGCGTTAGGTCAGGTTAGCGTTAGGTCAGGTCAGGTTAGGTTAGCGTTAGGTTAGGTTACGTTAGGTCAGGTCAGGTTAGGTTAGCGTTAGGTTGGTTTAATCGTCAGGTGAAATAAGCTGAGTGGGAATAATCTTTATGATCCATCGCTGAATCCCTCTCCTCCCCCTCCTCTCTCCTCCTCCCCCTTTCCTCCCCTCTCCCCTCACCAAGAAGAAAGGATACCAGTCACAGGATGTAGTGGGGGGGGGGGGGGGGGTGACATCGGATGGAACACACTCCTCTGTAGGATATCCAGGGTTGGTACAGGATCTGGACATGTATTACAGCATACATTATACATGACTCTCTTGTGATAATACTTAATTCACAGGGTCATTACGTGTCCTAAACTTGTAAGAAATCGTGTGTTAATTGATGTTTGTAAAGGTATAGTAATTATGATGTTATGCCTACCTGTAATAGTTTATGTAAGACTGTTTGTGTGTGTGTGTGTGTGTGTGTGTGTGTGTGTGCCGGATATGACGTGTTGCTCTGACGTCAAAACAAACTCCCAGAAAGATTCTTATCATTCAGTTTTTTTTTACCCTAGAATCAACAGAACTTTAACTAAATTGTACTTATTTTGATGCAATAAATTTAATCTAACTTAATCCTGGCGTAATAAAACTTAATCTAACTTAACCTTGAAGCAACATGATTAAATCTAACTTAAACTTGACGCAAGGTAACTTAATTTAACTTGAACTTGACGCAACAGAAATTAATTTAACTTATATTGTTTGGAAATACATCAATCGATTACCATACAAGTTTACAAGAGCAATAATACAGACAAAATACAAGCATACTGTATTAATAATAAATCATACAGTATATATGTATCTATACGTATTGCTGTTGATAATGAAAGTTCTATAAAAATAACACCAAGAACAGATATAAAAAAATACTTCGAGTTATTTGATATTATAGACTACGTTTTATATTAGTGATCCCTTAAAGAATGAACGATGAGCTCACAACAAAGAGATTAGTAAATAAAGAAACTAAAATAAATTAATAACAGTACAAGTTAAAATAATCGATAAGATAATAAAATTGTTGAAAGATAATAACTTCAATACATAATAATTCGGTGGTAATATGGCAATTATTAAAAATTTATATAATTTAGTCAATATAAGATTGAATTTGATTAATTTATCAGTTTAATATTATTTGCATCACTCCACGTCCTAGTGTTCATAATATATTCTAAATAAGTCTATTTTCCTTATCAATCAAACTATCCTACGATATATCAGACTAGAATACTGTCAAACACACTATCAGTCTTCGAGTCTTATAAGAAAATAAATATAGCCCTCACAAGCGTCTACCAAAACTCGGTATTTCCCGCGAAAATTACGAGTCGCATGCTGTATTAAACTCCCGAAGTGCTCGACCGTGATTGGCTGAGAGCCGGCCGGAAAACTAATCACCGGAGGCTATTTCGAGAGGTTGTTACCCGATGCTTGATGATTACACGCGAACGTTATGTGAAAGTTTAAGTTGGAGGGAGACAGGCAGTGGTGGGGAACCTTGAGCCATGAACGATAAATTTGATAAACACCAAAGAAAAGAAAATCCTATTACATATTTAATTATTTAGTAAAATCATCAAACGACTTCACAGTATAGGTAAACCCAAGGAAAAATATAATATAGGTTAAATTATCAAGCTATTCAACACAACTAAACTCAAATATTAACAATATATTAACATTATGGTGACGTTAACCTTCCGAGAGAGAGATAATCTGAGTGATAATTTTAAGAGTATTGGATTATGTCACTTTTTTAGGAGATTGATAAAAGGTTCAGAAGATGGAAATATTATAATTCTCGCTGAGTTCAATAAAAAGAAAGAAATTTGATGAAAAATGTGTCTGTCTGTCTTTATGTGCGTATATGCGTGTGTATACCCAAGTCAGCGTGTATGTGTGTGTTTCTGTCTTTATGTGCGTATATACGTGTGTATACCCAAGTCAGCGTGTATGTGTGTTTCTTTCTGTATGTGCGTATATGCGTGTGTACCCAAGTCAGAGTATGTTGTTGTGTCTGTGTGTACCCAAGTCACTGTGTGTGTGTGTGTGTGTGTGTGTGGACGTAATTTTTTGTATTACTTCAGTGACACGAAACTGACGCGGTTGATTACTCACCTCTAGGCACCAGGGTGTGTTGTGGTTATTGTTGTAGTGGTTGTGGTGGTTGATGTGGTTATTATAGTTGTAATTATTGTTATGGTTGTTGTAATTGTTGTGGTTTTGTTGGTTTTAGTTGTGGTTGTTGTGGTTGTATTTGTCGTAGTGGTTGTTGTTGTTGTAGTAGTACGGTAGTCTCTCTCTCTCTCTCTCTCTCTCTCTCTCTCTCTCTCTCTCTCTCTCTCTCACACACACACACACACACACCACAACCGCATTCAGTCCGTACGAGCACGAACTGATCGCTATAAGAAAAGCCCAGTCCCAACCATTGCAAAAATTATCAATAACTCGTAATCAACCAGTGTATTCACTCCCAATCAATCTTACCTTCTTGCACTGTCACTGTTGAAATGCCCTGTAGTATGACCTTCTCCCCATCTAGTTATTATATATCATATTTGTATCACTTATATTACTTGTATATTATTTGTAAATCAAGAGACCCATTTCCCAATTATGTTACTGTATATTTTCACTCTTCCGGCAGTTATACTCTTTCAATAAACCGTTAATTATTATTATTATTATTATTATTATTATTACGCAATTGATATCAACAGACGGCGCAATCCATCAATTCAGATATACCTAACCTAACCAAATGCCTTTATTAATCAATCTGTCATGGTGAATGGAAAGTGGCTGGCTAGTGTTATCCAGACAAACAGATGGACAGAATGACAGACAGACAGATGGCCAGACTGACAGACAGATAGCGCGACTGTGCTATATATATATACTGCCTCGATTTAGTTGATGATAATTAAGGTAAGGTGATGTAAGCTAAGGGTGTCTAATCTGCAGGTGATGTAAGCTAAGGGTGTCTAATCTTCAGGTGATGTAAGCTAAGGGTGTCTAATATGCAGGTGATGTAAGCTAAGGGTGTCTAATCTTCAGGTGATGTAAGCTAAAGGTGTCTAATCTTCAGGTGATGTAAGCTAAGGGTGTCTAATCTTCAGGTGATGTAAGCTAAGGTATCTAATCTTCAGGTGATGTAAGCTAAGGGTGTCCAATCTTCAGGTGATGTAAGCTAAGGGTGTCTAATCTTCAGGTGATGTAAGCTAAGGGTGTCCAATCTTCAGGTGATGTAAGCTAAAGGTGTCTAATCTGCAGGTGATGTAAGCTAAAGGTGTCTAATCTTCAAGTAGAAAATAATACTAATCTTTCTCTCTGTGGTAAACTTCCCTCAAGACAATGACAGGCCTCGTGTGTGGACTCTTAAGAAAATGACAAATTACAGCGACCTGAGATGATATTTGTGTTGATACGTCTAATGTTACCTAATTGGATAATGAGAGAGGTGATGATGAATGGTTGTGGGGCAGGCGTGGGGTAGGTGAGGAGGGGGGCGTGGGGTAGGCGAGGAGTGGGGCGTGGGGTAGGTGAGGAGGGGGCGTGTGTTTGAACTGCTTAAACACACTGTTGACATATGTTGGTTGGCTGGGTGTTTTGTGGTGCTGTGTGTGTGTGTGTAAGGTGTGGGTATGGTTGTGGTGTGTGTAGGGTGTGGGTATGGTTGTGGTGTGTGTGTAGGGTGTGGGTATGGTTGTGGTGTGTGTGCAGGGTGTGGGTATGGTTGTGGTGTGTGTGTGTAGGGTGTGGGTATGGTTGTGGTGTGTGTGTGTGTAGGGTGTGGGTATGGTTGTGGTGTGTGTGTAGGGTGTGGGTATGGTTGTGGTGTGTGTGCAGGGTGTGGGTATGGTTGTGGTGTGTGTGTGTAGGGTGTGGGTATGGTTGTGGTGTGTGTGTGTAGGGTGTGGGTATGGTTGTGGTGTGTGTGTGTGTGTAGGGTGTGGGTATGGTTGTGGTGTGTGTGTAGGGTGTGGGTATGGTTGTGGTGTGTGTGTAGGGTGTGGGTATGGTTGTGGTGTGTGTGCAGGGTGTGGGTATGGTTGTGGTGTGTGTGTGTGTAGGGTGTGGGTATGGTTGTGGTGTGTGTGCAGGGTGTGGGTATGGTTGTGGTGTGTGTGTGTAGGGTGTGGGTATGGTTGTGGTGTGTGTGTGTGTGTAGGGTGTGGGTATGGTTGTGGTGTGTGTGTAGGGTGTGGGTATGGTTGTGGTGTGTGTGCAGGGTGTGGGTATGGTTGTGGTGTGTGTGTGTGTAGGGTGTGGGTATGGTTGTGGTGTGTGTGTGTAGGGTGTGGGTATGGTTGTGGTGTGTGTGTGTGTGTAGGGTGTGGGTATGGTTGTGGTGTGTGTGTAGGGTGTGGGTATGGTTGTGGTGTGTGTGTAGGGTGTGGGTATGGTTGTGGTGTGTGTGCAGGGTGTGGGTATGGTTGTGGTGTGTGTGTGTAGGGTGTGGGTATGGTTGTGGTGTGTGTGTGTAGGGTGTGGGTATGGTTGTGGTGTGTGTGTAGGGTGTGGGTATGGTTGTGGTGTGTGTGCAGGGTGTGGGTATGGTTGTGGTGAGTGTGTAGGGTGTGGGTATGGTTGTGGTGTGTGTGTGTCCTTTGTTAATTGATAATAATAATAATAATAATGGTTGCCCCTCGTGTAAAGAGGATGGCCGGTCCAAGGGCCACCCAGGCGTGAATTTGTTTAAGGTGTAGAAGCTGTCGTCAACACAACAACCACACCCTGAGTTAACGAGCTGCATGACCTTATGTCAAGGAATAGTCTGAGAAGACCGGACAACTCGCCAACTGCACTGGCTAACCATTACCCCGGAACACGATCCGCAAATCGATTAACATCTAGGTTTCCAATTACTGGTCAGCATGCTCGCCTCGCAAGCGAGCGGACCAGGGTTTGATCCCCAGGCAGGGTGGAACCATGAGCAAGTTTCGTTATGCCATTTTCCTCTGTCTACCCTTTGTTAATTAGAACTATTCTAAGTAACAGTACCTTCACCTCTGTACTTATTACTTAAGATAGACAAATATTGCTTTAATGTATACGATTGATACATTCCTAAAAACACATTGATTCTTTTTTTTTAAATAAGGGTCAAAATTACCTGGTACTTTAGAATAGGTGAATTACTGTCTAAACTTTCATACTCCACTAAAGATAAATATATATATATATATAGACACACTTGCAATCTATTTTTTTTTGTCTTGAGTTACAGACATGCAAATTTTGATCTCAGCCGCCCCTTCCGTGACCCGCGAGAACTAGATTACAATAGCTCACCCAAAAAGCAATCTCGTACTATTTATATCCACAGTGGTCGAGTTGCCGGTTCGTGACTTTTACTGGACCAATGTTGCCATAAAGCGAGGCTGTGTATTTCTCTATTATTATTGGGTCTGGTTGGACTCTTATTATGAAGTGACTGTGTGGGTGGTGACTGATGGTGGTGATTGTGTGGGTGGTGACTGATGGTGGTGATTTCTGTATTAGATTTTGTTACTTTTGTCATTATTATTATTATTATCATCATCATCATCATTAATGTTGTTTCCAGAAAGTTCAATAATACATGGATTATTTTCCCACTAGTATACTTTATAAATGTCTTAATCAAGGTCACGGGGTCAAAGGTCAAATTTTTGTTTGTCAATAAGTGGAGAGAATGAAGGAGGGGTGTGTAAGAGCCACTTAAAACTGATGGCAATATCGTGTGTGTTGTCCCAATGTGTGGCGTCCGCAAATATCGTACTGAACACCGTATGAGGTTGACTTTGTTTTGTTATTGTTTGTAGTTTATTGTTGTTGTTATTGTTTTTGCTGTTATTATTATTATTAGTAGTAGTAGTATTGCCAGTGTTGTTGTTGTTGTTATTATTATTATTATTATTACCATCATCGTTAACCACTTCTCTTCCTAAATGACTTATAAGCTAGTTCACATGTACCAGGTCATCACACACACACACACATATCTCAAGGAAATCACCGTGGTTGGACGATTAGCGCGCCAACTTTCTAGCTCACACACACACACACACATATTGCCTTCAAACTTTACGCACGGATTCTTGAGGGGAATTCCGGGTAACTTACTGTGTCTAGCTGAGCCTTAGAGGTCAAAGGTCAGAGGTCACTTGGTTTGGCTGGCACTGAGTTATTGGTTAGGTTACTGACAAGACTGATTACGTTTATGCTTTTGGTATGTGCGTGTGTGTGTCTGTCTGTTTGTCATGTGTGTGTGTGTGTGTGTTTTATAGCCTGAATCAGTGAGGGAAAAAAACACTCACCAAACATACCGGTGCTAATCTGGTTCAACGGAAGTTTGTCCTCGATTCACAGTAAAACACACACACACACACAACGCCTTCCTTTGTTGTTCATTATTATTATTCATTTGTTATTATTATTTATTATTATTCATTATTTGGTTGTGTTTCTCTCAGGAACATCTGTGTCATGTACTGTGGGGAATTGGGGGTAGGAAATGTGGTGTTAGTGGTGGGGTGGTGGTGAAGGTGGTGGTCGTGGTGGGGAAGGAGGAGGTAGAGGGTGGTGCAAGGGGAGTGACCGTGATAATAAGTACAGTGAGTGACCGTGATAGTATATTGAATAACCGTGGTAGTATAGTGAGTGACCGTGATAGTATACAGTGAGTGACCGTGATAATAAGTATACAGTGAGTGACCGTGATATTATAGTGAGTGACCGTGGTAGTAAGTACAGTGAGTGACCGTGATAATAAGTATACAGTGAGTGACCGTGATGTTATAGTGAGTGACCGTGGTAGTAAGTACAGTGAGTGACCGTGATAATAAGTATACAGTGAGTGACCGTGATATTATAGTGAGTGACCGTGGTAGTGTAGTGAGTGACCGTGATAGTATGCAGTGAGTGACCGTGATAGTATACAGTGAGTGACCGTGATAGTATACAGTGAGTGACCGGGATAATAAGTATACAGTGAGTGACCGTGATAATATACAGTGAGTGACCGTGATAGTATAGTGAGTGACCGTGATAGTGCAGTGAGTGACCGTGATAAGTACAGTGAGTGACCGTGATAGTATAGTGAGTGACCGTGATAATAAGTATACAGTGAGTGACCGTGGTAGTAAGTACAGTGAGTGACCGTGATAGTATAGTGAGTGACCGTGATAGTGCAGTGAGTGACCGTGATAAGTACAGTGAGTGACCGTGATAGTAAATAAAGTGAGTGACCGTGATAATAAGTACAGTGAGTGGCCATGATAGTAAGTATACTGTGAGTGACCGTGATAGTATAGTGAGTGACCGTGATAAGTACAGTGAGTGACCGTGATAGTAAATATAGTGAGTGACCGTGATAAGTACAGTGAGTGACCGTGATAAGTACAGTGAGTGACCGTGATAGTAAGTATACAGTGAGTGACCGTGACAGTATAGTGAGTGACCGTGATAGTAAATACAGTGAGTAACCGTAATAGTATAGTGAGTTACCGTGATAAGTATAGTGACCGTGATAGTATAGTGAGTTACCGTGATAAGTATAGTGACCGTGATAGTATAGTGAGTTACCGTGATAGTACAGTGAGTGACCGTGATAGTACAGTGAGTGACCGTGATAGTACAGTGAGTGACCGTGATAGTAAGTATATACCATGAGTGACTATACAGTGTCCGTATGCATAAAGTATGTGATAATGGCTACAGTGAGTGACAGTATTTTATATATACACATACAATGAGTGACCAAGGGTGTTGGCAGCAGTCATGCGGACTAGACGGCCTTGTAACAACCCGACCCTAACTCACTGACACATCACACTAAAACTTCAAGAATAAAAACAAAAAAATATATATATATATATTATTTAAATATTTACCATGAAAGTTTAAAATATTTCGACACCACGACAGCGGGTAAATTTCAGTGGGGTGGAATACTACTGATAACTCCCATTGTCCGACACCTGTAGCAGATATCAAAGGTCGTCTACGAAGAGGGGTTAATTAAAGGTGATTAAGACCTCACGTCCCTAGTAAAGTGAAATGTTAGTAGTGCACGACCAGGCTACACCGAGCGGGTATGCACAAATGAACAAACCCTCACTAGTTATCGATCCTGCTTAAAACTCTTCTGCTGCTCTATGTACACCTGCGTTAGTACTTCCCATTTTATACTGTATGTGGGATCATTAGTGTTCAACACATTATTTGTTTACGTGTGCGATTTAAGTATGTCAGCATCAGTGTCACGTGTAACTCTTACTTCATGGGGGCCGAGGGATGAATTCTAAGACGCGCAGGAATCTCTCTCTAGCTTCAACGTATTTAACAAAGAATATCTAAGGTAGAAATTAAATATGTTACAGCCATCATTTGCATCATGAAAATACAAAATAAACGCGAGTAAGTGAAGTCGACGTGCGGGCCGCTCGACGCGGAACGGCGGTGTGTTCGGCTGCAGGGAGAAGCTCGCCGCCCATGACGCATTGCAGGTAAAGTTCCACCAATCACAGGCCGCCTATCCGCAGCTCGAACCGCGCAACACCCTCCGCCATAGCATATAGTTCCACATTTTCTGTTTAAATTAGATATTGAGTCTTTATTGCGTGTCAAATAGCATCATTTACGTTTATTTGTAATTAGGGTGTAATAAAATTATGAACATATTAATTAGAAATTAGAAATAATAAGACCGATGCAGAGCCTGCCACAAGGTGGTGATAAGCGGGAGTGTGGAGTGGCGGGAGTTCGCAGTCACTCTGAGACAGTGGTACCGAGCAGACGTCTGTCGATTGGCTTGTGATACTTACACGCACCCAAAATGGTAGGTGTTTCGTCCTGGCTTCTACATGAATAGGATATCTATGTTGTTATTCTGGTATAATACACGCTGAACCAACAGATGGTATTTTTAAGGCGAATAACTCATTTCCTGTGACTTGTTCAAGGCAGTCGAGTAACGTCACTCTTGTCAGCGTCCAGCAACCGAGAATTACATTTTCACGTTATGAAAACTGGCAAGCTAATTCCGGTGTCACAATTTGATCCTAAAGAAATACACGCGATGATTGTGTTTCGATGAAACCAGCACAGCTCTTAACATTTGAGTGGAGCCCGCCAAGGTTGGCAGTATCGACGCAACGTTGCCAAATTGTGTCAAACGAAGATTTTTTTTTATTCGCCCTTGACATTTGGCCGTTCATTGACAGGGGACTTGTAATTTATGAAGTTAAAAATTTATTGCGGCATGGCTTCCTGTCCGGCGGTATTGTCTTCCCGGCGAGTTAGTTAGAATATAGAGAGCGCGCCATTTTCACCTTGTGTGCTGGTGGACGACCGGCCTCTCCCTCCCTCCCTGCCCGGCTGCCGTACACAAAATAGCTGCTTCTCAGTTCACCGGCTCGTCCCTAATACTGACAGATGTAGCTCCGTGTAATGAGTACCATACAGCTTACTGGGGTATTGTCTTGCTCATGTCGAGGTGTAGGTTGGCTGTCGGTAGTGTGTCGTAAGATATAGGAAAAGTCTTGGGGTGTGGTGAGGGCCACCGTATGCTGCTCCAAGACTCGCGTTAATAATTTATTCGGCTCGTTCGTTACCCGGCTTTTGGCTATTTACCGTTATCACCGGCTTTTATTATACCCTTGAAGTTTTCAAAGCCGTAATTAAGGAAGTTTGGTAATTTTGTTAGTTTTCCATGTTGCGGAACTCGTCGATTTGCTTACACGAGCTTACAAAACCCGTTACCTCGCAGACCACGCCCATCACGGCCACCTTTACAAGACTCGTATAGATTCACCGAAATGTGAACATCACAAGACCCGCATATACACCTCATAGTACTGATAATGTGCTGTTAGACTCGTATTAACACCACTTCCCCTTCCCCCATCACCTTCACTATTAGTTCTGACACTTACCATACACTGACACTTCCCCCTCCCCACCCGTACGTCGATACCACACGTACCACTTTCACTAACAATTGTCCCAATGCCCACACTACCTTTACTCTCTCTGACACTTCCCCAACCACCTTCACTCCTTGACACTTCCTCCACCACCATCATTCCCGCTGACACTTCCTCCACCACCATCATTCCCGCTGACACTTCCTCCACCACCATCATTCCCGCTGACACTTCCTCCACCACCATCATTCCCGCTGACACTTCCTCCACCACCATCATTCCCGCTGACACTTCCTCCACCACCATCATTCCCGCTGACACTTCCTCCACCATCATCACTCCCTTTGACACCTCCCCACTATCTTCACTCCGACACTTCCCCCACTACCTCCTCTTGACACTTCCCATCCAACACCCGTAAGCCGACACACTCCATCACTACCTGTACGCTTGAATTGAAAAAGTTTATTTAGCCAGATAAACAGATAGTGGATAATAATAACAATATTAACATGGCTGAGCCAGTTGAGAAACTGAGCTCTCTTTTAGGCACCGGATATAGACTGTACACATATCTCAGGGAAGTATTATGTAACCCGTACGCTAACACTCCCCATCACCACCCGTACGCGGGTCCCCCCCCCCCCCCAATCGACCACCCGTACGCTGGCACTTCCAACAGTTCCCCCTCTCCTACGCTGAGTTTCCCCCACTCACTGACAGTTTACCCTCACTCTGAGCTTTCCCACTCCCAACACTGATCGTTTCCCCTCTCCTACGCTGAGTTTCACAATCCCCTATACTGACAGTTTTCCCTCTCGACATCCATAGGCAGTTTGTATTTCCTCTCCCCAGCAGCCATACGCGACAGTTTCCCTTTTACCTCCAACACCTATACTGTGACAATTTCCTCTTCTCTACCCGTCTAATGACACATCGACCTCCCAAAATCTTTCGAGATGATACGTCCTCCAGCACCCAAACGCTGATACCAGACATGTACATTGTACAGTATATATTTCCCACAGGCCGTGCACGGCTGCGATCTCCACCACATTCCCTACATTACCATGGTTAACCTTCGGGCCGTGCAACACCTCGGTCGCCCCTCGGGCCGTGCAACACCTCGGTCGCCCCTTGGGCCGTGCGCGCTAGTGCGCGCACAGTTGTATCATGATCAACCCCCCCCCCCCCCTCCACACACGCACAGTAAACGTACGCATGCGCTCAAATCTTTACATTCCGTAAGCTAAGGAATATGTTCTCAAGACGCAAAAATCGGTGAATTATTTAAATCTTCAAATCAATTGATGTTTTATTGATCAGTCATTGAAGCTCTCAGAACGGATTAATTTCGGTCGTCCACAAGAGAAAATGCTGGTTCCCTTTCAACCTTACTTGCACAACAGCGCCACCTATCCGATGCTCCGAGACCACGATTTTTCTCCTGGTGAATTAATAATTTTATTTTGTTACTATAGTTTGTTTTCATTAGTAATAACTTTACAGGTTTGCCTTTTATCTTCCACATTTTTTTCAGATCAAATAAATGGTATCGGTATCTCCTTAGAGGCACTGCAGTTCTCTAACCTTGGACTTGGATTTTTATTTCAGTTACCGAGATGGTATATCTAAAACTGTACATACAGTTTATGGCTTTCCTTCCAGTCCCGTCGAGGTGATCGAAGTATATAAGAGTACACGAATTGGTAATTTAATTTTTTGAATAAACGGGCCGTACTGTAAAAACTTGAACGATGAAAACAGAGCATCGTCCTTGAGGACAGTGTTTTAACAGGGGAATTGTATGTAATAAGTCATTTATGTCTAATGTATATTTTCAGCCTTCGGGCTGCAGAACTTTTTCAATAAACCGTTAATTATTATTATTATTATTATTATTATTATTAATAATAATATTTGGCTGGACTCGCCATATTTACCTTGGCCTGTGAAAGGTTACTAGGTTCACAATTACCCAAATTGGGAAGTGTGATAATCCTGTTTTTAACTCGCCGGTCACTGATCAAGGGGTGGACATGTGCATTGGCTTGGGAAATGCCTTTTTTGAGTGGGTTAATCGAGAGGGCGAGGGCAGGCCGAATTCTAAGTCTTAAAAACGTAAATTTGTCTCAAAATTAAAATGTGCAAATTCAAACCAAACTTTACCTGTCGAAGTATTGCATGGTTGACCACGATTTTTTATTGAACCAATTAATCATTGAATACCTTTATAGCATTTCTTTTAAGGTTGAAGGACGCTAGCTGCTGTAAGTGAAAAAATTACAACTTTTGAATTGTATCCTGTCTGTAAAAATATACTGTACAGTATTGTATAATTTTAAAATGTGTCCAAGCTTTGAAAAGTCATCTTTGACTGGCAAGGCAAACCCAAATCTAACCTACCGGTACCCCGATATTTAATTTAACCGAAACTTTGCTCATTAAAGCTGATTTAGGCAAGATAGACTTGATCAGTTGTTACTGTAACCTGTTTAGGTGAATACTATATTATCTGAAGTTCACTCTAGAAAGGTAAGATTTACAGGGTAGTAAACCTTCTTAATGAAAAAAAAAAACTTTAAACCTAGCTTAGGCACGAAAAGTTTTTCAATTTTACCAGTGCTCATTTTAGTGCTGTTGACAGCGTCAAATCGCATGTTTTCTCAAGAATCTTGAAGCCATTTCCGTTCGCTTAAATATGCTCCAATTGGAGAAAAATACTCCAGGAACGACATAATAAGTCTCCAGCTGAGTTTTTATAAATGAAATAATCAAATCTTTCACAAAGACCCTATAAAGGAATACAGTGTAATGAAGGAACAGGTAAATTGTCGCATGCGGTGAAGCATTTACTGTACAGGTATATTAAAAATTCGGACCACTTTTTTTCTGATTGTAGGTTGGACGGGGTCATGTTTACAATTTGAATACTGGTTAAAGATATTGATAAAATATTTATTTGAAAATAATTCGTTGGGAAGACGATGTTAAGTAAATAATTACTTGTATGTATATAATTATCGTAAATTTATTTGAAGTCATAGATATGCCAGGTGCTATTGTCTCTTAAGGAAGTACAGTTGGGAGTGTGATGGAGTGGTGGGCGACTTTCCCCGCCAGGTGTAAGTGCTGTGACCGTCAGACGTCGAACTAAGCGGCTCAAGGTTGTGGGCCAACAGAATTGCCGCGTTTACACAACATACTGTACATGTAAGGGTGGAAACCCTATGGTAATACCGCGTACGGCGACTAAGTAGTACCACACCCGCCGGCTCCTCAACCTTCACCTCTGCCTTTCACTTTTCAATTTATCGTCTCCATGCCATTACTCAGCGGCTGGGAACCGCAGACGGCTCTGTTATATGCCAACCTCTGGGGCAGACCAAAGTTTTTTCAGTTCAACTAACTTTTACAGTATATGTTCCGGTCCCACTTGGCGAACACCCACCTTGTTCTGGTCCCACTTCACGAACTCCCACCTTGTTCTGGTCCCACTTCACGAACACCCACCTTGTTCTGGTCCCACTTCACGAACTCCCACCTTGTTCTGGTCCCACTTCACGAACTCCCACCTTGTTCTGGTCCCACTTCACGAACTCCCACCTTGTTCTGGTCCCACTTCACGAACACCCACCTTGTTCTGGTCCCACTTCACGAACACCCACCTTGTTCTGGTCCCACTTCACGAACACCCACCTTGTTCTGGTCCCACTTCACGAACACCCACCTTGTTCTGGTCCCACTTCACGAACACCCACCTTGTTCTGGTCCCACTTCACGAACACCCACCTTGTTCTGGTCCCACTTCACGAACACCCACCTTGTTCTGGTCCCACTTCACGAACACCCACCTTGTTCTGGTCCCACTTCACGAACACCCACCTTGTTCTGGTCCCACTTCACGAACACCCACCTTGTTCTGGTCCCACTTCACGAACCCCCACCTTGTTCTGGTCCCACTTCACGAACCCCCACCTTGTTCTGGTCCCACTTCACGAACCCCCACCTTGTTCTGGTCCCACTTCACGAACCCCCACCTTGTTCTGGTCCCACTTCACGAACCCCCACCTTGTTCTGGTCCCACTTCACGAACCCCCACCTTGTTCTGGTCCCACTTCACGAACCCCCACCTTGTTCTGGTCCCACTTCACGAACCCCCACCTTGTTCTGGTCCCACTTCACGAACCCCCACCTTGTTCTGGTCCCACTTCACGAACCCCCACCTTGTTCTGGTCCCACTTCACGAACCCCCACCTTGTTCTGGTCCCACTTCACGAACCCCCACCTTGTTCTGGTCCCACTTCACGAACCCCCACCTTGTTCTGGTCCCACTTCACGAACCCCCACCTTGTTCTGGTCCCACTTCACGAACCCCCACCTTGTTCTGGTCCCACTACACGAACCCCCACCTTGTTCTGGTCCCACTTCACGAACCCCCACCTTGTTCTGGTCCCACTTCACGAACCCCCACCTTGTTCTGGTCCCACTACACGAACCCCCACCTTGTTCTGGTCCCACTTCGTGAACCCCCACCTTGTTCTGGTCCCACTTCGTGAACCCCCACCTTGTTCTGGTCCCACTTCGTGAACCCCCACCTTGTTCTGGTCCCACTTCGTGAACCCCCACCTTGTTCTGGTCCCACTTCGTGAACCCCCACCTTGTTCTGGTCCCACTTCGTGAACCCCCACCTTGTTCTGGTCCCACTTCGTGAACCCCCACCTTGTTCTGGTCCCACTTCGTGAACCCCCACCTTGTTCTGGTCCCACTTCGTGAACCCCCACCTTGTTCTGGTCCCACTTCGTGAACCCCCACCTTGTTCTGGTCCCACTTCGTGAACCCCCACCTTGTTCTGGTCCCACTTCGTGAACCCCCACCTTGTTCTGGTCCCACTTCGTGAACGTTTTGTACTGGACCCACTCCATTAACTCGCCCTTTATTCTGGACCCACTCCATTAATTCGCCCCTTTTCTGGACCCACTTCATTAACTCGCCCTTTGTTCTGGACCCACTTCATTAACTCCCTTTTTCTGGTCCCCACTTCATTAACTCGCCCCTTTTTCTGGACCCACTTAAACTCGCCCTTTTTCTGGTCCCCCTTCTTAAACTCGCCCCCTTTTCTGGCCCCCACTTAAACTCGCCTTTTTTCTGGTCCCACTTCTTAAACTCACCCTGTTTCTGGTCCCCACTTCTTAAACTCGCCCTGTTTCTGGTTCCCACTTCTTAAACTCGCCCTTTTTCTGGTCCCACTTCTTAAACTCGCCCCTTTTCTGGTCCCACTTCTTAAATTCGCCCTGTTTCTGGTTCCCACTTCTTAAACTCTCCCTTTTTCAGGTCCCACTTCTTAAACTCGCCCCTTTTCTGGTCCCACTTCTTAAACTCGCCCCTTTTCTGGTCCCACTTCTTAAACTCGCCCCTATTCTGGTCCCACTTCTTAAACTCGCCCCTTTTCTGGTCCCACTTCTTAAACTCGCCCCTTTTCTGGTCCCACTTCTTAAACTCGCCCCTATTCTGGTCCCACTTCTTAAACTCGACTTTTTTCTGGCCCCCACTTCTTAAACTCGCCCTTTTTCTGGTCCCCACTTCTTAAACTCGCCCTTTTTCTGGTCCCCACTTCTTAAACTCGCCCTTTTTCTGGTCCCTTTTCTCACAACTCCATTTCGTCGTCATGGTCCTTTCTCAAACCAGGTGATGTGGTTCCAATCTTCACAACTTCTCTTGTAATTGCTCCGTAAATTGCTGTACGCCTTTCCATTGCTTTTCATCATTCTACCCTTAGGCTACTGACGCCTACTCTTTTAGTCTGTTTTTGCCTAGCCCTGACGCCTTGTTCTCCTTCAAACCCATTTTACAAGTCACATTCTTCCCTTGGCATCCCTTGCTGCTGCCAACCCAACAGTTTTATCTCACGCACAACAGCCACAATTCGCCAACACGGTAATTTGTTAACCCCTGCAGTCAGTCCGTTGCTCCATCCCAGAGTGTGGTATTTTATTTTTGCCTTTTTTTTTTTGCCACCTCGTCACCTCGGTCTTTGCCTCATTCTGTACCACCTTTGTTGTAGTTTTCATTATTTAATTTCTTAAAACCCGGGGTCTTTCTTATTGGTATGCTTGCTGTCGACTTGTCTTTTGTCCTGGCCACTTTTACCACCTTGCTTCTCTCCTGCCCCCCCTTCTCTCCTGCCCCCTCCTCTCTTGCCCCCCCCTTCTCTACTTCTCTCCTGCCCCCCTTCTCTTCTTCTCTCCTGCCCCCCCTTCTCTACTTCTCTCCTGCCCCACTTCTCTACTTTCTTGTCCCCACCTTCTCTACTTCTCTTGGCCCCCCCTTCTCTTCTTCTCTCCTGCCCCCCTTCTCTTCTTCTCTCCTGCCCCCCTTCTCTTCTTCTCCCCCCTTTCTCTACTCTCCTGCCCCCACTTCTCTACTTTCTTGTCCCCCCCCTTCTCTACTTCTCTCCTGCCCCCCTTCTCTTCTCTCCTGCCCCCCTTCTCTTCGTCTCTGCTGCCCCCCCTTATCTTCTTCTCTCCTGGCCCCCTTCTCTACTTCTCTCCTGCCCCCTTCTCTACTTCTCCCCTTTCTTTACTTCTCCCCCTTCTCTCCTGCCCCCCCTTCTATACTTCACTCCTGCCCCCACTTCTCTACTTCTCTCCTGCCCCCCTTCTCTTCTTCTCTCCTGCCCCCCCCCTTCTCTACTTCCCCCACTTCTCTACTTCTCTCCTGCCCCCTTCTCCCCCTTCTCTCCTGCCTCCAGCACTCTTACCCTCTAGCCTTTCTCTTGTTCTGGTACCTCTCACCGTCTTCACTTTCTCTTGCTCTAGGAACCTCTTACCATCTTAACTTTCTCCTAGCTTACCTCTTGCCCAGGCCCCTCCAACCACCTTGTTCTCCTCTTGCCCAGGCCCCTCCAAACACCATATCCTCTTGCCCAGGCTCCTCCAAACACCATATCCTCTTGTCCAGGCCCCTCCAAACACCATATTCTCTTGCCCAGACCCCTCCAACCACCTTGTTCTCCTCTTGCCCAGGCCCCTCCAAACACCATATCCTCTTGTCCAGGCCCCTCCAAACACCATATCCTCTTGTCCAGGCCCCTCCAAACACCATATCCTCTTGCCCAGGCCCCTCCAACCATCTTGTTCTCCTCTTGCCCAGGCCCCTCCAACCACCGTTCTCGACCCCACCGCCAGTTCCTACTCGCAGGCCTGGAGCGTAAAGAATCGCCAGAGAAAATCGATAACGTGTGCAGTGAGGCGTGTTGACTGCGTTACTGACCCAAAGACGTACAGTATGTGACATGGGATAAGTTTACCCATTAGAGGGTTTCAGGGCGGAGCTTGACTTGATTGCCTGAATCCCTAAGTACCTGTGTTTAAACCTGAATCTTCTCACTGGTTTTAGAACACCCTCGTATGACTATTTTCCAACTTTATTTTTTTATTGACGGAGAAATGTTATGGTTTGCTGTACGTAGAAGGCAAACATGTAATGATACTTTTAATTAATATCCCACATCATCCAAGCTATTCACTTCTTTCAGTAAGGTCACAGGTGAGGTCAAACTGATCTCTATCCATTAATATTGTGTAAATTTCCATTCTCATTTACCTTCGTATCAGCGCGGAGACGATTGTAAATATGAATTCGCTTTGTCTATATGTAGATATGTCACAAGTACGAAATGTCCTGATGTAAATTTTATGTGGTGAGACTAGATAGGAATGTTTAAGCAAATATTTGTACAGGGTATATATGGATAAAGATCAGCAAAATAACAATAGACCTTAGCACTTGTAACCACCTCTAGTAGTGTGCTGTTACCAGTTCTTAAAAAGTTTCCTTTATGGTCTGCGCACGCTTCCATTGTTATTTTAATAGCATTGAATTTACCCGCTATTTCCCATTCCTGATTTACCGCATACGGTCATATGTGTAAAGTAAACATACTCCTGTTGAGTAAGAGATGTTAAGAAGGTTTATACTCTAATTCATCCATTTGTTGACGAAGACTCAAAAGAAGCTTAATTTATATATATATATATATATCCATCCTCGGTCATCTGCAGTAAAGTTACGTAACCTAAACTTAAACAAATTTTGAGTAAACAAAATTATGTACCTGTTGTACCTAATTACAGTATTTCCTGGGATATACAGTATGTACAGTCTCGTTCAAGATTCTTCGAACACTGCTGGAGACAGCTGGCAACTCAAGGCCGTTTGTTTTCTATAGTACGTCGTAAAAATTAAGAATAAATGTAAAAATGATCGGTGATTGGTTACTAAGTTCCCCGTTGCTTAATTTACTGGTTGGGCTTTGTTTCGTATTATTTTATACTACGTACTATAGTAAACAAACGGCCTTGAGTTGCCAGCTGTCTCCAGCAGTGTTCGAAGAATCTTAAGAGACTACAAACTAAGGTGGCGCAAATATACTAGTTCCTGGGTCTTTGGTAACCCATAATTTTAGGGTTTGTAAAAAAAATTCGAGTAAAACTAAACATCTTAAGTACCCATACGTTATTGAAAATTGCAATTACAGTAAATGAAATGCTATGGGATAAAATAATACAAGAAACATTTTGATTTTTGGCATCGAGTGCAGCTTGGGGTGTCCTTGACCAACTCGCACCATCACAGTATTTTTTTTTTATCGGTAAGCACGTTCGTGGTATGGATCAACGTGTGACAGTCCGGCGTCATGTTTACGTAGATTTTAGACTGCGCTTCTTTGGCTTGCGTTATTACGTTATTGATGCTTTTCTGTCAAGTTCTGTAACCGTCTTTTATTTATTGTTCCAACACTACATACATAGGTGGGGGTATATTGATTCTATGTTTGTTCAACTGTAGCCTAAGTAATGGGCCACCTCCACCTTGACCTCGTTTGATGGCCGGACTAGCAATAGAATCTTGTATGCTTCTCTGGACTTAAGTCATGGACAGCCACAAGGAACGTACAGTAGTACACTAGTGACCTCTGGTAATGAGGAAAATAATGAGTTAAATGCTATAAATAAAGTTTTGTCAGTTTAAAAATAAAAACAAAATAATACATTTCGGTCGTTTGTTCGACTGTACCATTCATTTAGTTGGTCATTCAGATAGATGCCCTAGTTGGTAAGCCTGTCTTGTTAAGCGTAGCAATTTTTTTTTATAGATTATATTATTTTGCACGATTTCACAATGACCTTCAAATGAACTCGTGAAATGCCCATAATTTATACCCTGTACTGTAATTAAGATGCGTAAACATAATCAGGACATAATTTGTTGAAATTTCTATTTATGACTGAGGAGTATATCGAGGTGAATGGGTACTGATATCCGAGGACTACCTTGTTCACGTGATATCGGGGGAATTTAGTCCAGCAATGAGGTCAGATACTGTGTTTACTGAACTACTAACCAGTTTGTTAGCTTATTGTTTACAGTCCATGGCCAATATAGTAACCGATAAACTTAATAAATGAATAAATAAAATACAGTAATGAAATATTCTATGTTCGGCTTGCCCTCGTTTCAGTGTAATAGGGTTTTCCTCGTTAATTTTTGAGGTATCTGGACAACACCTCGTATAGATGCCTTGAAGTTTGAAACATAATGGCATCGGTCAGCATGTTGTATTTATCTTACCTCAAATAGTGTAAATAATGGTTTTATCCCGAGCCTACTATAGTGCCGAGGGGATATCAAGACCCATGCTGTCTCTTTTTGTGTTTTAGCTTTTTAAGTAAAGATAACCCGTGGTAACCATCTACACTACTGTACATGGTCTGAATTACCATAGTCTTTTGAAGGAGAAATATTGAAGGACTGACAACTTGGGTGTTAAGAATGATTGCTAGGACGATATCATCTGCAGCTCACATGGTACACCCACTAAAAAAAGTATTCGGCACCCTTACGGCGTGATGCAATATGACACGGGTGCCGAATAATTTTTTAGTGGCAGTGATGTAATCATCAGGCAAGTTTAAAAGAGATCAAAAGTGAAGCACTGTTTTGGAAGTCTTCTATATTATGGAATAAATAAGGAAACAATTGACAGCATGAGTGTTTGGCTCCACCTAGGACGGACATGGTGGTGAAGGGGCCGAACAGACAGGTTAATTGAGCATCTCACTATATTTATTTATTTTGTTTGGCTGAGAACTTAATATCCAAAGTAATGCAAAATAATAGGCCTACAATGTTCATGTTAGGTGCGAAGTATGTTAAAAGAAAACAATGTCATGACGAACAGGACGTTTAATGCGACACAATGATGATCTTTCACCAAGAATACTTGTGAGGCATTACTGTGCGAGGTTTTATAGCCTGGTGCGTTGGCAAGATTTCTTCTTGAACTGCGAACACCTGCACCGAGGCTTGGTATAATTTGCATACAATGCATTAGATAACGTTAGTGACTGCTTTATCGCCACTTTAGCCTACCACTCCATGCCATGGATAGTCCGTATGGAAGGCAGCTCCCAGAACACGTGAAAGGACATCACCAGTAATTAGTGTTATGCTTATTATAATGTATAATTGTACCCATTTTCTTCCTCAATTGCTGTTCTATAAGAAATCCACTTGGAGTGACTATGTATACATTAGAAGCCTTATATATAATACATTTAACTCTAGAACACCCACGTATCTTTGATACTAATTTATTGTCATAATTTCCATGCTAGTGCTGGAAGATAATGTATATCCCTCAGAATAGGTTAATTTAAATGTAATAGTGCTTTGCATGTTTGTTCTCACGATAAAATAATATACTGGATAATTTTCCTGAACTTGGAGTTAAGTGTTACTGTTAAGGTGCATGTTAGTTGTAGTATAGGCATTGTTGTGCCAGTGCGGTTCCAGGGGACTGTGATGTTTAGAACATGTTTATACAAACAGGGCAAGTATTTATCTTGTTCTTGTATTTTAGGTAGGGCAGTGTTTTTAGAGATCCCTTTAATGAGTATCCTACCCTTGCTTGTACATCCCCTACCATGTGAATTGATGGTGGTTTTAAACCCCAACCCTGTCCAATGTTCAGCACAGAACTAGAGCCAAACCTTTCTGGTTGTCTTGTCTGCTTCTTCCCACAGTGGAAGAGGGGGTGGGGGTTACCATCTAAATTTACCACCGTGGCAAGCCAGGATGCACTAAGGAAGCTTGTCCATTAGTGTGGTAGGAGTGCCTGCTTAGTAATGATGGTTTACTCTTGCATTCTTAACGTGTATGTCATGCTACCTTCATAAAGCAGTCCAGTTGAGCCGCCTTTATTGTGGAACTGCAATTCAATCTAGTTTGTTGCCACGGTGGGATATTTACAATAGTGAAGTTGCTGTCTTAATAGACCATCAGTTCTAGACTGCTAGTTACCGTCTAGTTGACCTATATTTACATAATAGGGGATGCTTTCCTGCTTAACCTGCCACTAAAGGGAGTTGCTATCCCACTAGTTTCCTTCTCACATGTAACCCGTAGCTGGGATGCTAGCCAAATGCCAAGTTGGGGGTGGTAGTCTGCCACTAGTGATGGGGTGCAATACTAACAGCCTTCCACCATGGCAGGAATGCTTCTTGATAAGTATGAGCTTCATGGTGGGGATGCCATCCTGCTTGGTACTACACTGCAGGTGGGCGTCCATGCTAATTGGATGGTCATACTTAAAGCGAGTTAGCCTTTCCTCCGTTGTGGATGAATGGTGTATTCCTCCATGGTTGCCAGTGTGTACCAAATACCCCCTGGTTCCGCCTGGTGTGTAATATTGTCCAGGTAGAGCCGGCTGGCCGTGTGTGGTGGTGCACTGTTATCAGCGACGTGTCGTGTCCGCATGCTGTCGGTGTGTACTTAGGCGCTTTCGCATTATAACTATTATAACAGTTTCCTTGGAACCTAAAATAATCCCCCTGGAAAAATTGTTTGATCAAATTATTCCAATTACATGTACAACAATAGACGACGGTGAGTATGTCCCCCTCGAACACATCCTGCCAAAAGAGGGTTTTCTGTATTCTGCATCAATCCCTTTTTTTCATTCAGCTCTTTTTTGAGACATTTGTCTTTTATCAGAAAAAAATTTGCTCTATACAGAATACCGTTGGATGGACCAGAATGCTTCGTCCCCAACAATGTGATGTGTTTTGTTTTATCCCTGAATGATTTTTAGATGTACGTGTTTTTACTATTACTACAACTATTACTGTTCTACTGCTACTGTACTATTACTTATTACTACTACTTTTAAACTAAGTAGACATTTTCAGCCGTTGCATGCCAATTTCTCAGCGCAACACGGCTCTATTAAACTTTCTTGTTAAACGCACCTCTGCCTCCCTCCCCTGCCTCTTAATTATATTCTGTTCTCGAGCCTTCACTCTTCATCCCTATTTTCATGGCCATATAATACCTATTTAATTTTTCCCATCATCACCACTCATTCCCCGTCCGAAATTCTTGCATTCTTAACCCTACTCACCCTTGTCTTTGAGGCTTGTCATTTTTTTTAACTCCTTGTGATTTCCATACCCGTTTCATTGTCCCTGTCCCATTGGGTTCCTGTCAAAGCTGCTTCCCTACCTCCCAACACTATACCCTCCCGACGACCTCTCTCATGTTTGCTATCCTCACAACCCATTGACATATTTTCCCCCTGACATTCTCCCGATCCTCTCCACTTTTCATTTAATTCGTGAAACCTTGGGGGCAGGTAAGGAAGGCATGAGGTTAACATTGAAAAAAAAAAAAGAATTAAGATGCGAACAGGGGCGTCAACCTGTCTCCAGAGAGCCTTGAGACAGCCAGTGTTGGAGCTGATGTGTGTTTGTCCTGTTCTACCCCTTTAAAAAAATTTTTTTTATATATATTTAATGTATGTTTTAATATCTTGGTTAATTTACCATTGTGAGACTATTATCAGTGTTGGTGTACTCAGTTTATAAATTGCATGTCCAAAGTTTTCGATCATAATTTGGTGTATGTACTGTTATTTTTCTCTCGTTTTAATTTGTATTTTTACTTTCCTCAGCATCTCTCTCTCTCTCTCCTTTATTGATCTCTTCTTCGTCACCTCTACGTCTTGAACCCTTCAGAACTTGTTTACTCTCTGACCTGCCACACTCATAGACACCCCCCCCCCCCCCACCCCCCATCATCAATATAGGTATCCCTCTCGACCTGAAGTACTTTCCCATTTTTTATATAACCTTTGTATCTCTCAACCACTTAACTCCCCTCATTTATGTCCGCTCGAGTTTCCTCTTTTATTCCCCTCTCCATCAATACCCCCTCAAACATTCTTCTTCCATCCTTCACCTGGTATACTAACCTTGTCCTTATCGTGTGTGTGTGTGTGTGTTTTCTTCGTTGCTGGGTCTTTGTTTATACTCTTCCCACTCTGTCGAAGCAGTTCCCCCTCCTCTGTTTCCTGGTACTCGTTCCCTTCCCCCTTTTGTCTACTGGTGCTTGTTCCCCCTCTTTGACTGCTGGTCTCGTTCCCCCTCCCACTTTTGTCTGCTGATAAGTCGTTCCCCCTCCCCTTAGCTTGGTCACCTTTGATCGGTTGTCCAATCCCCCTAATCCCTTTGTGATGTTGCTTCTCCCTCATACTTTGATGCAGTCTCTCTCCGCTTGTCTCCCCCTTTCCCCTGGATCTTTCCTGTCTTACTTCCCCTCTCTACCGTTCTCCTCCTCCCAGGATCTCTCGTCACCCCCTGGATCTCCTATCACCCCTCCTACTCCATGATCCCCCGTTTACCGCCCTCTTTTACCCCTCTCACTCATCCTGTATCTCTGTCTGTTTGTGTCTCCTATTTCTTAGTCCCGTTGTTCTCTTTGTCTCTATACCGTCTCACACTTTGTCTCAAATTCCATTCACCCTCACCTACACCGTTTTCTCCATTTATTGACCTCTTCCCCACCGTCTTTCATCTGGTAAACTAACGCTGAGGTGCATGTGTGTGTATGTCTGTCTAATATTATTGACTACTTATACTCGTGTACCAAGACTCCAATTTCATTCCATGTATCTATACCCCCGTTTATGTACCTGAACCCCCTTCTTCCCCTCTCGTGTACCTGGACCCCCTCTTCCCCCTCTTATGTACCTGAACCATCACCACCCCTTCTTCCCCTCTCGTGTACCTGGACCCCCTCTTCCCCCCCTCGTGTACCTGGACCCCCTCTTCCCCCTCTTATGTACCTGAACCACCACCCCCCTCTTCCCCCCTCGTGTACCTGGACCCCCTCTTCCCCTCCTCGTGTACCTGGACCCCCTCTTCCCCTCCTCGTGTACCTGGACCCCCTCTTCCCCTCCTCGTGTACCTGGACCCCCTCTTCCCCTCCTCGTGTACCTGGACCCCCTCTTCCCCTCCTCGTGTACCTGGACCCCCTCTTCCCCTCCTCGTGTACCTGGACCCCCTCTTCCCCTCGTGTACCTGAACCCCCCTCTTCCCCTCGTGTACCTGAACCCCCCTCATGTACCTGAACCCCCCTCTCATGTACCTGAACCCCCCTCTCATGTACCTGAACCCCCTCTCATGTACCTGAACCCCCTCTCATGTACCTGAACCCCCTCCTCTTCCTCTCGTGCACCTGAACCCCCCTCTCATGTACCTTCAACCCCCCTCTTATGTACCTGAACCCCTCCTCTTCCCCTCGTGTACCTGATCCCCTCCTCTTCCTCTCGCATATCTGACCCCTAATTGAAACCCATTATGTATCTGGACCCCTATTGTACCCACCCCTCACATATCTAGGTCCCCTCCTGTGCTAATAACCTCATATACTGTACTCTTCCCTGTTGAGACCTTAGTTGTTTCTCTACTGGGTTCCCACCTCCCCGAGTGGAACCTACGCCCGAGTCTTTCCCTCCCCTCTTGGTAATACCCTCACTATTTCCCCCCAGTGTGACCCCCCACCTCGTTAACTCCACCCCGATTAGGACCCCCCTTCTTGTCACTTATTATTGGGACTCCTCCATTAACTTCAATGAATGGAACCTTGTCCTCTGTCTTCCTGTTGACACTCTTATTCCTACCTCCATTCCCTGCACCCTTAGTGGGACCCCTCATTCCTTGCACCCCTAGTGGGACCCCTCATTCCTTGCACCCCTAGTGGGACCCCTCATTCCTTGCACCCCTAGTGGGACCCCTCATTCCCTACACCCCTAGTGGGACCCCTCATTCCCTGCACCCCTAGTGGGACCCCTCATTCCCTGCACCCCTAGTGGGACCCCCTCATTCCCTGCACCCCTAGTGGGACCCCCTCATTCCCTGCACCCCTAGTGGGACCCCCTCATTCCCTGCACCCCTAGTGGGACCCCCTCATTCCCTGCACCCCTAGTGGGACCCCCCTCATTCCCTGCACCCCTAGTGGGACCCCCCTCATTCCCTGCACCCCTAGTGGGACCCCCTCATTCCCTGCACTTCCTAGTGGGACCCCCTCATTCCTTGCACTTCCTAGTGGGACCCCCTCATTCCCTGCACCCTTAGTGGGACCCCCTCATTCCCTGCACCCTTAGTGGGACCCCTTCATTCTCTGCACCCTTAGTGGGACCCCTCATTCCCTGCACCCCTAGTGGGACATCTTCATTCTCTGCACCCTTATTGGGACCCCTTCATTCCCTGCACCTCCAAGTGGGACCCCCTCATTCCCTGCACCTCCTTGTGGGACCCCCTCATTCTCTGCACCCCTAGTGGGACCCCCTCATTCCCTGCACCTCCTTGTGGGACCCCCTCATTCCCTGCACCCCTAGTGGGACCCCCTCATTCTCTGCACCCTTAGTGGGACCCCTTCATTCTCTGCACCCTTAGTGGGACCCCTCATTCCCTGCACCCCTAGTGGGACATCTTCATTCTCTGCACCCTTATTGGGACCTCTCATTCTCTGCACCCTTAGTGGGACTCCTTCATTCTCTGCACCCTTATTGGGACCCCCTTCATTCCCTGCACCTCCAAGTGGGACCCCCTCATTCCCTGCACCTCCTTGTGGGACCCCCTCATTCTCTGCACCCCTAGTGGGACCCCCTCATTCCCTGCACCTCCTTGTGGGACCCCCTCATTCCCTGCACCCCTAGTGGGACCCCCTCATTCCCTGCACCCTTAGTGGGACCCCTTCATTCTCTGCACCCTTAGTGGGACCCCTCATTCCCTGCACCCCTAGTGGGACATCTTCATTCTCTGCACCCTTATTGGGACCCCTCATTCTCTGCACCCTTAGTGGGACTCCTTCATTCTCTGCACCCTTATTGGGACCCCTTCATTCCCTGCACCTCCAAGTGGGACCCCCTCATTCCCTGCACCTCCTTGTGGGACCCCCTCATTCTCTGCACCCCTAGTGGGACCCCCTCATTCCCTGCACCTCCTTGTGGGACCCCCTCATTCCCTGCACCCCTAGTGGGACCCCCTCATTCCCTGCACCCCTAGTGGGACCCCCTCATTCCCTGCACCCTTAGTGGGACCCCTTCATTCTCTGCACCCTTAGTGGGACCCCTTCATTCCCTGCACCCTTAGTGGGACCCCTCATTCCCTGCACCCCTAGTGGGACACCTTCATTCTCTGCACCCTTATTGGGACCCCTCATTCTCTGCACCCTTAGTGGGACTCCTTCATTCTCTGCACCCTTATTGGGACCCCCTTCATTCCCTGCACCTCCAAGTGGGACCCCCTCATTCCCTGCACCTTGTGGGACCCTTCATTCTCTGCACCCTTAGTGGGACCCCTTCATTCTCTGCACCCTTAGTGGGACTCCTTCATTCTCTGCACCCTTAGTGGGACCCCTTCATTCTCTGCACCCTTAGTGGGACCCCTTCATTCTCTGCACCCTTAGTGGGACCCCTTCATTCTCTGCACCCTTAGTGGGACCCCTTCATTCCCTGCACCCTTAGTGGGACCCCTTCATTCTCTGCTCCCTTAGTGGGACCCCCTCATTCTCTGCACCCTTAGTGGGACCCCTTCATTCTCTGCACCCTTAGTGGGACTCCTTCATTCTCTGCACCCTTATTGGGACCCCTTCATTCCCTGCACCTCCAAGTGGGACCCCCTCATTCCCTGCACCTTGTGGGACCCTTCATTCTCTGCACCCTTAGTGGGACCCCTTCATTCTCTGCACCCTTAGTGGGACTCCTTCATTCTCTGCACCCTTATTGGGACCCCTTCATTCTCTGCACCCTTAGTGGGACCCCTTCATTCTCTGCACCCTTAGTGGGACTCCTTCATTCTCTGCACCCTTAGTGGGACCCCTTCATTCCCTGCACCCTTAGTGGGACCCCTTCATTCTCTGCTCCCTTAGTGGGACCCCCTCATTCCCTGCACCTCAGTGGGACCCCCTCATTCTCTGCACCCTTAGTGGGACCCCCCTCATTCTCTGCACCCTTAGTGGGACCCCCTCATTCTCTGCTCCCTCAGTGGGACCCCTCATTCTCTGCACCCTTAGTTGTACCCATTCCTCCTTCCCCCACACTAGGGAGTCCTCAATTCTTCCCACCTCTTGTTGGACTCCCCCCCTCCCAGGTGAGAGCCCTAAATCCTCTTCCTCCTCTAGATCGGCCCTGACTCTCCCTATCCCATCCATCTTGTGGAAAGTTGACACCCTCCGTCTAGTGGAATGCCCAACTCCCCCTCCCCTAATGGGCTCCAAACTGTCTCCCTCATTCCACCCATCTCAGAGCCACTCCTCGCGTCACCCCAATTGTTAGTGGCACTGGTTAGTCTCCCATTCCCTCCGTCACTAGTAGGACAATACTTTGATGCCTCTACTCATTCCCTCCTAATCCAGCAGGACTCGTAACTCCGTCTCCCAATTGGACTTTATTCCCTCATTCCTTGACATTCCTTTCTACACTCATTCCCACTTCTTGTATGACCCCTTATCCCCCCCCCCCCCCCCCCCGTAGTGGGAACCTAATTCTCCCTCTGGTCTCCACCCCCATTGTTTCCCTCCCTCTGGTCTCCGCCCCCATTGTTTCCCTCCCTCCCTTTGGTCTCCGCCCCATTGTTTCCCTCCCTCCCTCTGGTCTCCGCCCCCTTGTTTCCCTCCCTCTGGCCTCCAACCCCCTTGTTCCCCTCCCTCTGGTCTCCGCCCCATTGTTTCCCTCCCTCCCTCTGGTCTCCGCCCCCTTGTTTCCCTCCCTCTGGCCTCCAACCCCCTTGTTCCCCTCCCTCTGGTCTCCGCCCCATTGTTTCCCTCCCTCTGGTCTCCGCCCCCTTGTTTCCCTCCCTCTGGCCTCCAACCCCCTTGTTTCCCTCCCTCTGGTCTCGGCCCCATTGTTTCCCTCCCTCTGGTCTCCAACCCCCTTGTTCCCCTCCCTCTGGTCTCCAACCCCCTTGTTCCCCTCCCTCTGGTCTCCAACCCCTTGTTCCCCTCCCTCTGGTCTCCAACCCCTTGTTCCCCTCCCTCTGGTCTCCAACCCCTTGTTCCCCTCCCTCTGGTCTCCAACCCCTTGTTCCCCTCCCTCTGGTCTCCAACCCCTTGTTCCCCTCCCTCTGGTCTCCAACCCCTTGTTCCCCTCCCTCTGGTCTCCAACCCCTTGTTCCCCTCCCTCTGGTCTCCAACCCCTTGTTCCCCTCCCTCTGGTCTCCAACCCCTTGTTCCCCTCCCTCTGGTCTCCAACCCCTTGTTCCCCTCCCTCTGGTCTCCAACCCCTTGTTTCCCTCCCTCTGGTCTCCAACCCCTTGTTCCCCTCCCTCTGGTCTCCAACCCCTTGTTTCCCTCCCTCTGGTCTCCAACCCCCTTGTTTCCCTCCCTCTGGCCTCCAACCCCCTTGTTCCCCTCCCTCTGGTCTCCGCCCCCTTGTTTCCCTCCCTCCCTCTGGTCTCCGCCCCCTTGTTTCCCTCCCTCCCTCTGGTCTCCGCCCCCTTGTTTCCCTCCCTCCCTCTGGTCTCCGCCCCCTTGTTTCCCTCCCTCCCTCTGGTCTCCGCCCCCTTGTTTCCCTCCCTCCCTCTGGTCTCCGCCCCCTTGTTCCCCTCCCTCTGGTCTCCAACCCCTTGTTCCCCTCCCTCTGGTCTCCAACCCCCTTGTTCCCCTCCCTCTGGTCTCCAACCCCCTTGTTCCCCTCCCTCTGGTCTCCAACCCCTTGTTCCCCTCCCTCTGGTCTCCAACCCCCTTGTTCCCCTCTCTCTGGTCTCCGCCCCTTTGTTTCCCTCCCTCTGGTCTCCAACCTCTTGTTCCCCTCCCTCTGGTCTCCGCCCCATTGTTCCCTCCCTCTGGTCTCCAGCCCCATTGTTCCCTCCCTCTGGTCTCCAGCCCCATTGTTCCCCTCCCTCTGGTCTCCAACCCCTTGTTTCCCTCCAGCCCCTTGTTTCCCTCCAGCCCCTTGTTTCCCTCCCTCTGGCCTCCAACCCCTTGTTCCCCTCCCTCTGGCCTCCAACCCCTTGTTTTCCTCCCTCTGGTCTCCGCCTCCTTGTTCTTACATTAATATTTCCTGTGTCTCCTGGGGGGGGGGGGTGGGGGGCACATTGATTCCTTCCTTTCTCCTAGGGCCACCTTAGTCTCTCTTCCTTTCTCCTGCGGGCCACATTGAGCTCTTCCTTTCTCCTGAGGGGTCAAATATATCTCTGCAGTTCTTCCGGGGGCCACCTTAGTCTCTTCCTTTCTCCTGGGGGCCACCTTGATCTCCCTTCCTTTCTCCTGGGGGCCACATTGATCTCTTCCTTTCTCCTGGGGGCCACCTTAGCCTCTTCCTTTCTCCTGGGGGGGCCACCTTGATCTGTTCCTTTCTTTTTTGCTCCTGGGGGCCACCTTGATCTTTCTCCTGGGGGGGGGGGGGGGGGCACCTCGGTCTCTTCCCATTCTTGTTTCATTATGATGTTCCTTCCCATTATTCTCTATCCACCTCCCCTTCCTCAGTAGAATTAAGTCCTCTTTTTACTTCTTCCCTGAGATATCTCGCTCAATATCTTCCCTTCTCGTGATGCCATTCCTCTTGAAGCTTCCTGTCCCTTTCCCCTCCTCCCCTTCCGCTACTATCCCTCTCGTTGGGTGTTGACAAAGATTTATTTAAGCCCCCCCCCCAAACACTTTCCACCACAGCACCTATCCTTATCCTTGTGTTTTTTTGTGTTGTTTTTGTTTTGCTCGTTCCAATCGTTGCACGTTGTCTGTTCTGAAGGTTGCGAACGATGCTATCTTGTTTTTTCATGCATGTCATACGTGTAAGGAAATATATCTTTTTTCAATTAATTTTAAATGTATTTGAATATGTTGTTTGTTTGTGTGTGTGTGTGTTTGTATTCTTTTTGTCTGTCTTTGACCAATGAATATCAATGATCAAGTATTTAATTAGGTTTTCTGTGTATTTTTCTAAAGTATTTGTGTGTTGGGGAAAAAATTTGTGGAGGAGATATTAAAGGCGAGTAAATATTCCCAGGTAGCTTTCACAGTATTATGATCTCATTGTTTATACTCGGGTCACAATTTTCCTGACCTTACCTTACCTCATGTACCCCTAGACTTCCTCCTACCTGACACTCACTACCTTCTCCTCCTCCTCCTTCTTGCAGTTTTTCGGATTAATAGTTGAAATAAGTTAACTAATGACTACTACAAGTATAAAGTTGTCATATATTTAGACGTTTAGATAATTGACGCAAGTTTAAAGTCCATATTGTGACAAAGCTTCGATTTTGTGAATAAGTTCGGTTAGTTACTTGTACTGGGAGTTTTAAGTATTTCGTGGTGGTAAGGAAGCGCTGAGTAGTTGTGGGACGGAGGGATAGAGAGCTATTCCGTTCTGGCCGACATTGGGTAGGTGGGAACTTGGGATGAGTGGAATGGTGTGAATACTTTGAGGGAAGGGAAGACAAGTCGAGCTGTGTGGTATGATGGTTAGGTGGGTGTGTGAGGGGCATGGTGTGGAGAAGCCCTCGGGGATAGGCTGGCTGTATGGTGTGGAGAGACTGGTGTGGAGGCTGGCTGGCTGTATGGGGGGAGGGGGTGGTATGGAGGGTATAACTGAAAGCTTGTTGAGGGGGGGGGGGGGAGTTAAGAGGTGAGTGACCCGGTGTAAGTAAGTGCTTTAGAGTGGAGACGAGAGGAAGGTATGGTGGTGGGGAGGTTCTTAGGAGAGAAAAAACTTGCTTGAAGTGTAGGTTACCTCGGGGTGTGAGGGGAGGAGGGGGGAGACAGGATTTGGATGGATACCAAGACCAATACAAGTCTAACTTTGTTTCGAGAGTTTATGGTACGAGAGACGTCGATGGTTTAGGACTAGATCAAGAGAAACGGTAAAGGAGCAGTAATAGCGGCATCTAAAAGGCTCTCTGCGTCGAAGTTACAAGTAGCTTTGATTTTAGTAATGTAAACAATGGTTATTTATTACCCGGAAGAATAACCCGGACGCCCATTTGATGGTCTTTTGTAGACTCGAGGTCATGTGGCCAGTTAAAAAAAATGTTGGAAGTTATGTAATTACGTGTAATCAAGAAGGTGCAATTTATTTAGATATTCAGGTGTGCAGTCATTTTTACGGAAATATCACCTGTAAATCATTATCGACTTTCAGTGACTGATAAAATTTTCCGTGGACTTCATGGCTGTTAAGCCCCAAAATATAGAGACTTGGTGTTTTGAGAACATTGATACAACACTGTCACTGTGTCGCTCGCGTTAGCAACGTTCATTGTTAGCTATGATATTGAATTCCCGGCCATGAAGGCGTTAGAGGCGCGCCTGCGTCGTACGTTTTCTGTTGATCATTGATCCAACAGTTTACCTCGTCAGCTAGCCGACCATGTTCGCTGTATCGCCACACTTTATTTACCAAAAGCAATTTTATAAGCACTTGCCACGGTTTTCTAGTAGAAACATCGTATTGTGTTTATAGCGTTTCATTAATAGTGTAAGACGGAGGTTTTTTCGTCAGATCCTATCGATTGGAAGTGTTATAGCTCAAAATATCAGATTCCATGTGGACCAATATAGTTTGTCTACTGTGGCACCAGCAGTAACAAAGTTGGTGTGTGTTAGGTGCTGGGGCCAAGTTCCTCGTGTTTGCTTTTGCAGTTAACCAAATTGTTTACCGCGAAGGGCGACGTTGCCACATCTCTCAGACACGTTAAACTCTGGCAAACTAAAATGCCTTTGGTCTCTTGTTCTTGTAATGAATAATCGTGATTATAGACTTCGTTTAAGTGCCAGTTCCCTTTACGTAGCAGTGCCGTGTTCGTCGCCCATTTCTGCTATTTCATTGACCTCGTCCTTTTCGTTCCTCCTCTTCTCACCTTTTCTTCCTCGCACCTTTCTGACCCAAATTATCTCCTTGCCTGGGATCATCTCCACTCCAGGCTTCTTATGTTTTGTTCCCCTTCACCCCGACATTCTCCCTTCACGGGTTTCTTTGAAAATAGTCTACTAGTTAGAAGACGTTCATACATAACGCAGTGGTCTTCGAAACTGTTTCTCCAGGTATGGCGTTGGAGGTTGTTCAGCTCTTATCACCTTATTACTGGCTAGTGATGAGGTACACAGTGCCATGAATGAACACTCCTACTTTGATTGTAAATGGCGTCCGTCGTGCTTCTCTTGTTCATGACTGGAGGTCGTCTTGAATGGGTTTCAGTGCCACCTCTGAACCCTACCTCCTTCCCCCATTGGGTGGGTGCCGGCACCAGTGCAGACGATCAATAAGTGTCCCTGGTGAGTCTGGCTGCCTATTGAAGCTAGCTGCTGAAACTGCTTTCCTTTGTTACTTAGTTCTTTATTAACTGTTTGTCTTAAATAGCAGCAGTAGTGCGAGAAGCTGTTTGGTGACTTTACCAACAGTAGTGAGCATTAGCAGCCCTCGCTGACGTGTGTTAGCGACTGTTGATCCAAACTCTTATGATAGCGGCCTTCAAGTTGTGACCAACAGCTGTGGTGGTATTGGAGGCAGTCCGAGATACCAGCAGCCGTATTGGCGGCTGTTTGGTGACGACAGTAGTCGAGGTGTAGATTTTGTCGATTATTGAAGTTATGTTAGCAGCTGTTTGATGACGTCAGCAGCGGTTGGGGTGGTGTGGGAATCAGTCTGTTAACGTCATTTGCAGGTGTGGTGTGGAGTTAGGCAGACCCTAATTTCCTTTCCAGTTCTTGGTAGGATTGAGGTTACGTATCCGGTAAGCTTCCTAGGCATCCGCTGTGAGCCTCTAGTTACTGTTAGGACTCCTATATCTTGGTGGGAGTATCGTCGATATTATAGCCGTGTGTTAACGATGAAGATAGGTAGGGGAGCAAGTCCATAATTATGGAGTGCAGGGTTCATGTGACGTGGTATAGGGAGGGATTCGTCCAACCCCAGCTGTAGTTGACCCCAGGAGTTGTCTTGTTAGTTATGTTCCTCTGCTGCCACTGACATATGTGAGCATGCATTTAAAACTGAGGGAGAGTTTGGCCGCCTTTAGTTCAGTGGTGGTATCATGGGACGGAACAAGGGTTGAGCAACTGGTAGACTTTAAAGTTGAGCGGTTGTGACCGGGCTGCCGCATAAGCTGTATCCAGCTGTGACGGAGTTTATCGACTGCCCCTCCCTCCCTCTCTCCCACCCGCCTGCCTGTCACGTCACCGTTGCTCTCGCTTCCACTCCCAGTATTTCCTCAAATTCCCGGTATTGAGTTGGTCACTTAACACGCCGCGGTTAACATTTTATGTATGGAGGGAAAGTTTTGAGGAGTGGCACTTCATGAAACTTAAAAGGTCATGTTTAATTAATGCCATTAGTATATTGTACATGAAGTTCATCTGTAAGTGCTGTTGTAATAACGTCATGCTAGTTTCTCGAAATGTATGCTGACGTGGCATATGTTTTACCAAGAATGAAGTCGAGAATTTATCCTTAAAAAAGAGGGAGGACTGGGGAAAACCGTGTCATCCATTACCTAACAGCGTCAGATCTAAGCCACCATCATTCTCAAACATAGTGAACTGGTTTAATTTAGACTAAAAGAACTGACAAACAAATCACGAAAAACAAATTACAAAGGTTTCTGGCTTATTTATACCTGATATACGATTCTTTCCGTAACATTTTAACTTGGCTTCCTCACGGGATTTCAACAAAGTGCGTTTTTTTCTCCCATTTGAATGCTTTGATGCAAGATTTACTGGTGTGGAAATAAATGCCACCACAGTCGGCTGCCTTCCCACCTCTCTAGCATCTTAATGGTATCCAACGCTTTTCCTAACTGGATAACGTTGGTAAATTCATTCACGTGTATATTTATTCGCTAATGACCGTCAAACCTAATTTCTAGCATTTTGGCAGCGGGCTATACAGTATATTGCCAGTAAATGGTTGTCATGTATTTCAAGCTCTCATGTTTGGGTTGCTGAATGATTTAAGGGTGTAAGCCTTTTCATTAAACCATTCTTGTCTCGCCAGGAGTGAGGTTCATTTTACGGATTTTATATCGAGTCTTGCATATTAAATTAGATGGTTAATGTTTGGTAAGAGGAGACATGATGGATTTGTTGTATTGTAGGACAGGAGGAGGGATTCATATCGTTACAAAACGAGTTAAGTTCCTGGTGCGTATACTGTAAGTGTTAGGAATTTAATGAGTGGCGGAGGCTTTGCAGAATGTCACTTACATCCTTAAACTTAACAGTAAATTGTCGTTCTTTACATATTTAGTGAAGAACAAAAATGAAACCTATTGAAATATCTTGATATAATAGCATAAACTCCCTCGTTTGTTTGGTTTCAAATTATCTTTCGGATTTTGTGGTAGTTTTTCCATTCAAATATTGGTCGATACTTTGTCCTGACATCGCACCTCCCTGTTGATTTTTGTCCCATTTACGTTTGGTTAGGTCGAGATCTTCCCAGGCTTCACTCCCCTTAGAGAGGCCAGCCTTGTTGCCAATAAGTCATGTTAGTAGGTTCGGCGAGACGCTATTGGTGGAACTTATATGCACCGTGATTTTTTAAAGGATTTTGTAGTTAGATGAAGTACAGCCAATTGATGCGTTTTCTTGACGCTAATGTAACCTTTCTGAGTTTGACGAGACATATACAGCCCCCTGTATTTACCATAAATCTTATAATCTTGTATATTCCATCTACCTCCTTTACTCTCATCCCTCTATCCTTTCCATCCTCTCTTATACATTTTCATAAGCTTCCCCCCCTCCCCCGTAGTAATTGGTCAGATGTGTTGAAACTATTTTAGACCCCCCCCCCCCACTCCCCCGTCACAGGTGTACACAGCATGTAGCACACCTGGTTCATGGGTGTTCTTGGCCAGGCGCACCCAACTCAGTGGTGGATGTTCACATGGTTCATGGAGTCAGTAAACGTTCATGCTAGTCGGTTTTTATATTAAGAAAGATCAGATTACTAAAATTGTGAAGTTTATAGTTTTCTAATAATGGTGTTAATCCTTCTCTACAGGCGGACCAGCTTACCGAGGAACAGATTGCCGAATTCAAGGAGGCGTTCTCCCTGTTCGATAAGGATGGTGACGGCACAATCACAACCAAGGAATTGGGCACCGTCATGAGGTCACTTGGACAGAACCCCACCGAGGCTGAGCTTCAGGACATGATCAACGAAGTGGACGCTGACGGTAGGTTCCCGATGCTGTATTGAGGAGGTAGCTGGGTGGGTCCTTGCCTAACTGTCTTATTATAACCTATATTTGTACTGGCGTGTAGTAATTTTTATTGGGTGGGTCTCGACCAGATCCGTCGTTAATCTGTTAGTCATGACATGGTACACACTTTATTTTATTTATAAACCAGGTCGTGCTACAGTTGCCGCAAGTTGGTACAGTAGGCTACAAGACCAACGTTAAGGGAGCATTAATGTTCAACTATTTCAAAACCTTGTTAGTTAAGGAATCACTAAAAATTCGAGGAGTAATATATTAACATGGTCAATTGCAAAAAGAAAATTCTTTAAATTCGACAGGCCAAAATCATGTTACAACATTTTAAAAGTTTTGACGTCTTCATTTTAAATTTGGATAATTGGGCCTTTGCTCTATAAGGACATTTACGTAGTGAGACTGCTAAATATGTAAATGAAGGTTGCGGAAGTAGGAAATATTTACACACGTGACGCATACAAGGATAGGGACATAGTAAGGTGTGTAGGCTAGTCTTGTCTTTACACCCTTCCCAAGATAGTTACTGATCATGTTAGCGGGAAAATTATCTTACGTGTTCATAACCACTTGCCACACCCAGCTGGTTTCTGATGGCGAAGATGAGTGGGTTTTAGAGACTCAATTTTATAGTATTACTGTAAAAATAAAAGTACAATTGTGCAATGAGAGCGGAACACGTGGTGGGGGTTATAAATATCTGGACCCAACACTACCAGCAGCAGCAGGAGTAGGCCAACTCCTCCTCCGCTCAACCCAGACACACACTAGACCTTTACACTTAAGCACGTTGTGAAAATTCCTAGATATTTATGCTTCTATCTTCAATTCCCTTCTCCAATCACGTGCCACCTACAATCACACACCACCCACAGGCAGTCACCGACCACTTATCACCGTTAAGTAGTGACCAGTGACAGTTATTCAGCGAAGCTCATCTCAGAGTAGCGAGAAAACAATATTATAGTTCAGAGAAGCGAGAAAGCAATGATATAGTCAGGAAGTTGGGTGACTGATACTGGTGTTGGCCAGAAAAAAATGGTAGCTCGACCAGACCTAAAAATTTAGCCATCACATCACGGCCTTGGCACTTGCTAGCCAACACCATAGCTCTCATTCTAGTGTTGGCAGCTGTCCTAATTTAAGGGGAATGTTTGATACGTTAATATTTTTTTTCCATGTTTAGAACTTTTATCTCCACCCCATTCGACGATCACTTAGCGACACCAGGTTCCCTGTCATCGCAGATGTGTTATTTTTACCTGTCATCACTTAAAAGTGTTAAATTCATACTGCACCGTCCACACCGCTTTAACCCAATCCCCCCCCCCCCCCCCCCCCCCCCGTCACATGATTTCTGCACTGCACTTACTCTTCACAATCTTCGTGTGATTTCTACTTCCTCAACTCCGTGTAATGTACATTATATACTGTACTGTATGCACGGTACCATCTCACACCCCATAATCGTACTGGTTGTCACTTTGCCTATGGACTGCTCCAACATTTCTCGATGTCTAAAACATCATATTCCATTTGTTATCCATACTTGATCACTGCTCACCCTCCAACGTACAAACTATCCCTCCAGTGTTCTTATAGTTGTTGGTAGTTCGAAGTAATTTCTGCCCCACTTGTACGTTGTAGACGCGTGGTAATTGGTACAAGTGTTTTGGGGAGTCGGTTGGTGTAAAAGGTGCAAGGAGTCTCAATTACACCCCCCCTCCCCTCAATGACTCGGGAGGTACCGGTACCCCAGTATTAAAACCCATTGTAGAACCCACTCCGATGCCTATGCTTGATGTTGGGAGTGTGTGTTAAGTGAAGGAGTAGGGGGTCAAGATAACTTTGGTGCAGACACACTTGACGGGAGGGTTGGGGGTGGACAGGGGATGAGTGTGAGTCACATGGTAATGTCATCATGGGGAGGGAGAGGGGGGGGGGGGTCCCCTTTCTCCACACGCCAATAGTGAGGGTCTGACGAATGCATCACATTGAGTCACTCCAGTAAAAAATATTATTTAATGCCTTTCGAGATTAAAGTATATTTCACGTAGATTATAATTTTCTGATGTGAATTGGCTATGTAAGTTGGGGCTGACGACGTGGCTAATAGCTAAACATTGTTAAACGTATTAGTGTTGCCTGTTCGTGACATAATTGGTCCCCTGGTGACTGCAGTCAGTTTAATATAACCGCGTTAATCCACTGCCTAACTTTAATCCCTAACAACTGCTGTTAACTCTTCAGTGAAGATGATGTATTAGTGGAAGCTTGTTTAAGGGACACCTGCTTACCCTGGCAGTCAGTTCTCGAGTGAGGGTGTGAAATTTGTTGTTAGTCGTGATGAGAAGAGGAAGTATGTACTGTATATTGACGGTTTATCCTAACTAAGAGAACATCCCTCCTCGTCACTTGGCCGGAAATAGGGATTTTAGTTGCCTTTGTAAAATTTTCACAACTGGGCAAGGTTTACACACTTGATTTCTCCTAATCCCGTGTATATACGTGATATGCAAATGTTAAAATAATAACAAGTAAATATTTAATAAATGCGGAAAATTTTATTGTTCTTAAATTTAACATCTCAAGTTTAATTGGGTATTTATAAACACCAGTTGGAGTGTACTCGTACATAACCTTTAAAAACGCAATTGTGTGATGGCTTTACAGCGGGGCAGCTTTTACATTTATCATCTTGATTGGTTTAAACGGAATTTCATAAGTGTTAAAAAAGTATAGAGTGGATCAGAATTACATGTAGCTTTTCCTCTGGGTTATCGGTCATCTGTAGGGGATAGAGTAAGAATCATTGTCCCGAGGTAACGAACCGTTGAGTAAGGTGGACGATAGCAGATCATTATGGTATAGAATAGTAGGAAAGGTAGTGCCTATATCTCAGTGGTCGTCTTAATGTTATGTTTGATAAAGCAGTCGACCAGTGCACGAGAATTTAGCTTTAAAGCCAAATCGTTTGGAGGTAATAGTCGAGATTTGGAGGTTCAGATCTCGCTAGGTAATGTATTGGTGGGCATGTGACAGTTAGGTAATGTATTGGTGGGCATGTGACAGTTAGTTTTTTCATTACGGGTGTTGTGGCAAGTGTCACTGCCAAGTGGTGGGTGGGAGGGGGGGGCACCCACTCACCCCGTGGCCCTTTCCCAGGTAACAGGGTACACGGCGCCATGCATGTGGTGCCCCGTCATGCGTGCAGGATGTAGTGGGGGGGGGGGTCTCACTCACTCCAGCTTCGGTTTTTACATGACGGAGCTCATTCATCATCGTGGTTCATAAGTTTATCATCGGCTCTGAGGTAGATAAATGTCCATAACCACAGCGGCACTTGAGGTTTCGTGCACAGTGCCTTGCTCGTTCAGTTCTCGATGTTAATTCAGTACAGTTGATATAGATATTATTAGCCTGTTTTCTTAACATTTGATAGAAAGATGTCATGGTGTTTATTAGTAAGGAAAAATGCAGTTTGTGTATGTGTTAGTGCATTTTTTTGTTTTGTTTTTGTTTATCGGAGGAATAAGTGGGTGTAGGTGGAGTTCAGTGTTCAGCCCGAGGTGTGGTGTGGGTTGGTAGGTCTGGCACGTCGCCCGCCCCCACAGCTCTGGGCATGTTCACCTGTCTCTTGTATAGATGCGGATATGTAGGTTGTGGAGGGGAAGTGTTGGAGTACAGTACCCTCCAAACATCACGTAGGAGCTGCTTGTCGCTGTTCGGGCACTAAAACCTGTAATATCACTTGCAACTAGTTTCCTGCATCGGGAATCTTCATGTATGCCTCTGTATGAAGCTTTGATTATATTTGGAGATAATCATTTCATTTTGTTATAGTGGTGCTTAGGATTTATTTGCTAGTGTTGAGAGAGTATGCGATGAAGGAGACGGACAGCTTCAGGATCACGTACATTTGCCCTATACTGGTCCGCGTTCCTTTGGTCCACCAGGTAGCGGGGACACTGCGGTGATGATTGTTCCCGCACCCTCGTAAATGTGTGAGCTTGGCAACACTCGTGAGCCGGGAACTTGAGGGAGGCTTGCCGGCGCCTGGTGGGGGATTGTGGGGGCTGTTAGGGAGACTAGTTAGTTACATCCAGGATTTTTTTGTGGCACTACAGCTTTAGGGACGAGTTATTCAAACATTGGTCATACTGTAGCCGTATAATTATAAATGGTGAGAGCATTCTTGTTGGTTACACTGGTAACTTGAGCCTGTTACATTGATCGTCAGTAACTCGCGGACCCAGAATGGTAAGAGTCCATCCAAGTAACGAGTGAAATGTATATTATACACGTGAAAACAATGAGATAGGCATGACCCGTGTCAATGTAGTCTTTTGCTGGTGATGTTATTGACGGTGCTGACAGGTCTATATAAACATGGCTCGGCGGGGAATTAAGAGTTGCCGGCGAGTGCCGCCCGCTGCTCTACTTGGCAGCGTGGCTGGTGGCTCCCAACCCAGAAAAGCTGCCCCCCACCCCCGGTCTTAAGTAGTTATGGTCAGTGACTGAGTATCCCAGGACGACGGTAGTCACGTTCCATATTAGAATGAATGTAAGTTGCAGGTCACCGTGGCACGTAGGAGAGATCACAGGGTGACCTGGTAGCATCATGTGAGGATGCCGCCGCCATCTTGGTACACCGGAACAGGAGGTGACAGACCGGTAGTGTGGGCGAGCCTCACTGTCCAGAAAATTTAGCCACTGCCACTTAGAGATAGCTACTTTGGAGACATGGCGTCCTAGCTTACCGTTTGAAAGGGACAGTGGTGGTAGTATATTCTTCAAATGGTTGAAGTATTGCTAGTGATTGCAGATTGATAATGGATCCGTGATAGTTTAAGTTGAGGTTGCAAAATGATACATTGTTCCCACATTATTGTGCACCAAGAGCTTTCTTGTTATATTATTGGGTCAAGTTTTTTCTTGTCTAGCAGAGAAATTTTATATCAATACCTGTACGTATACTGATGAAACTTGACTTGTATAGACGCAGTACAGCGGGACGCCAAAGGTCGCGGTCAAGGTCGCGGCCGAAGGTTAAGTGTCAGATTTACCCACGGTCGTATTACAAACTGCTTAGCTTAGTTTGCTACTGGGCGCGCATTGCACTATTAACCGGTGCCTTGGGGGGGGGGGGGGGGGAAGTTACTGTGCTGCTTGGTGACGTGAGACCACTAGAGAAATTTTGAAACGGCTACATGTTAGCCCAAGAGAGGAATACAAGAATGAGTGACGAGAACCATGTCTTAAGATGAATACAAGGGCAGCGAAATGAAACGGGTGTGAAGCTGTTGGTTATATGGAAGTTCAGAGATGATTAGGGGTACTAGATTAACACGATGGTGATGAGCGACACGAGGACACCAGTTTGACAAAGTGTGGCGATATGTTGGTTGATCCAATAAATATTATGGTTGCAGCAACGTCCTCGGTGTCCCTGGGCAGGTGACACAGTGCCCTTGCTGCCGGGCGCCTCGTACTGCCAGACTCTGCCAGCCACCACACCACCGCCCACCTCCCCAACACCCTCCCTCACCCACCCGCGCAAACACCCCACTTGATCACCTCCCGAGCCTCCTCCGCCCCCCCCCCCCCCCCACACACACACGCGCGCACACACACACACACCAACTGTCTTCACACAAGAGAAGCTCCTCGCTAACAACCATACATTATTATGAAGACTTGAGATTTAAATTCTATAAAAGTGTTAGCCGCTTACCTGTCGTGTAAGTCTTGAGTTAGGAAGACTGGAAAAGACTGAGGGTGCCACAACAGATTCACCAAGGTAATGAAATGAGAGAGAACAGGGGAGGTGGAGAGAAAGTGGAGAACTGGTAGAAAAGGAATTGTCAAGTTATATTTAGTTTTTGGCAGTGAAAATGCCCTACTGCGGTGGAAGTAGCATGTGGATCTGTTAGTGAACTAATTGTTCTCTCATCCTGGTCATATTCTTCTTCGGTACAAAAAAACGAGAAATTTAGTTGACATGCCTACGCCTCCAGTCTTAAAACGAACACCACAGTCAATGACCCATCTCAATATTCTCCGTCGTGAACACAATGGGTGGGTGGCTTTGCCCTGACCCGAACACACTTGGTAGTGCCATTGTTCTTATCATGAACACACACACGAGTATTGAAGTATAGTGCACAATGTTTTGATACGATAGATTATCCTAGCGACGTTAAACGCTTTTAGACTATTAGTGGAGATAGTTTACTAACCAATTTTTTTGTATACTGTACAGTAGATCAGAAGAAAAATAGAGATCACATATTTACTACATTTTCTGCCGTAGTCGATCTTTCCTTCCCATTCTTTCTCCCACCCTTTTCTTTATTAGTAGGATGTGGGGTATTGAGTAGATAAGTTGATTTACCTATTCAGTACTGTCAGAGTGCTTACTAACCAAGAAATAATGAACATGCAAGGCTGGGTTTTACAAGTATTTATTAATGGAAGATTGGGGGGGGGGGGGGGTGTCTGCTGGCTGTGTCATGGATGAAATGCGATGTTATTTGACGACTGGTCACATTGGTTCCTACATGAAAATGAAGAGTAGGTCCCTTTAGGATCTCAAACATGTACATACGCCACGTGCATATAAGCGTACGGGTGAAAAAGCAGGGCATAACGAGATTGCGACTGAAATTTGCTTCAATCGTGGGCAGTTGTACCAATAGTATTACTTAAACCTTAACTTACATAAAGTGCTAGTAGTAAGTAGCGTTTACTTTTTAAATGTCAAATGAATCTTCGCCACCATCCTTTTTATATTAACGAGTGTGTGGGAAGGCCTCAGTGGGGGTGTGAAGCGGTCATCGAAGTGCCTCGCTTAGTAGCACTAGTGGAAGTCACGCTGACTAGTTGTATCAGAAATAATATCGGCAACAGTAATGGTATCAGTGTCGGCAACCATAGTAATGATAGTAGTAGTAGTATCGGCACCAGCCACCGCCGCCGCATTAGGTTGACACATTAACTGTCCGCTGACTTTAAGTAAAAATAACTCTGGGTCCTGCTCCTCCCGGGAAGTGTTTGCTTGTTTAGATTGGTGTCCCCAAGTGTGGCTCCTTGACGTGGTCCTGGTCTACTTGTAGCCGCATTGATCGTATTCCCCCTGCTCTATTTTTGTAATACTACTGTACTGTACAGTAAAGTGGAGTCATGTGCATTCCTTCTCTTAATAAGGCAAAAACACTTATCATTCGAAGGTGAAAGTGGGAGAAAGTTCAACTACTGGTAGGTTAACCCGATGTTCTCGCTGATTAGACAGAATTCGAAACTTTTTGGCATGTCATTAATAGTAACCGGTATACAGTATCAATATATACACGAAGCACCCTCCGTTAACAATATTAGTTTAATGTAGAAACGTTTATTTTAACGTTTTTATATAATAAGATTTATATTGTAGGGATAAAAAATATATTTATTTTATATTTTAGTCAGTTTTGAAATGTTCCAATAATGACAAGGATATAACTTGTTACAGGCAATGGAACGATTGACTTCCCCGAGTTCCTGACGATGATGGCGCGTAAGATGAAGGACACTGACTCCGAGGAAGAGATCAGGGAAGCCTTCAGGGTGTTCGATAAGGATGGTAATGGCTTCATCTCAGCGGCTGAGCTCAGGTGAGGAACTTGTCTTTCTTCTTGAAGGACATGTACTTGCTAGGATCATAAGGAGTTTGAATTTTGGATTAATGTTCCCTTTGATTATTTTTATACCTAATTTGAACAGGATAATTGCTCATTCGGGAAGCAGAATTAATTACATTTAATTCTGTGGTGACCATTGTGATAATTTTACCCTTATTTCATCCTTAGGCACGTGATGACCAACCTTGGGGAGAAACTTACCGATGAGGAAGTTGACGAGATGATCAGGGAAGCTGATATTGATGGTGACGGTCAGGTTAACTATGAAGGTAAGTAGCCACACAACCTCCTTCCTGGTCCACACACCTCATCGACAGCATCTTGCCGTTAACTGCATGTTTCATGGGAGTAACCAGTAGCCAATTGTAGTTGTAAGATTGGGTCTTGCAGATTTTTTTTCTAGTGTACGGCATTGAGTAACCTACCATAAATGAGATGTTTACATTATAAATGTGAAGACTTTAATGGGCATGTACAGGCAGTCGAAATAATCAACTTGGGTTGATGTATAAAGGGTGCAAGGAAAAAACTGCTTTTTCAGGTTTGGTACTCTGATAGTTGAAGTAAATATAATATTTTATTCTTTATTTTTTTTATTTTATTTTTCTTTTCTTTTTTACTGGGATTAGCCCACCCGGGCACAGGTCACAGACCCACATCGGGGCCTGGGGGGCCAAAATATAATAATAATAATAATAATAATAATTTATCATAAAAATAATGAAATAATAATGATAGTATTAATAATAATAAAGAAAAAAGAGATCAATAGTGAGAAACAATATATGTGGTGTTGTCAAAGTAAGAAACAATTGAAACCCTGCAATTGTGTGTAAATGAGGCAGAAAGTCAGATCAGCAACCTGGGACTTGGTCAAAAATTTTTGTTGTGCCGTATGGCAGCAGGGTCTACCATTATTAGACAATTGCTTCCAATATCTTCCCAGGCAATAGTGCCTCCCTGTTTGGTAGCTGCCTACTACCTGTTAAATGCATGTTTAAATATGCCTGCTGGGTTGTGTATGGAGGTACAGTATTGGGATTATTTAAAAACAAGATTTGCTGAAAAATAATAAAAGTAGTTGTGATGAATAAGAATGGAAGTTTCTGCTTAACTATGCCTGCAGAATTGGTGGATGGGAGGCTTATAGTTACTGGACTGTATCGGACAAAAATGTGAGGTTTAGGTTGTAGGAAGCTTTTGATTTGCGGTGGTGAGAGATGTAGTAGCCTATTCTACTGGTGATGGGGAAGAATAAGAGTAGCTTGTTAGTAAGGTAAAGGGTTGTAGATTTCGTTTATGAAATGCAGCACTACATACCGGGTAATCTATGATAATAGCAGTATGCTACACCAATTTGTCGGTCATTCATTGAACAAAGAAGAACTTTTAGTAAAAAATAATAAAAAATACGGGGTGGAAAAGTTTTTGCAGATTTTCATGATCAGTATGCAATTCTCTGCCAGCTTCGTGGACTGCTCCAACAGGTTTGCAACCCGCAGCTTTGCATGCATCAGCCCTCCAGCATGTCGTTGCATGACCTATACTTAATTACACACATTATCGTAGTAATCAGTATTACATCTCTTGTTATCTTAGAAATTTGTTACTTTAGAATTTGCACTACTTGGCCATGCGACTTTAAAACTGAATTGGCTCATGTGTCACTGGTTGTCCATTTTAAGACAACAGTATTTAGTTGTAGATTAACAGTATGATTTTAAGTTAGACATTAACATTATTTGTGTGGTGCATGACTCGCCCCCAGAGTAGCCCTTGGCTTCTTTTTTCTTTGCAGAGTTTGTGAGAATGATGACCTCAAAGTAGCGCCTCGTCGCCCTGTTCTCCTCCCCTCGCCCGTGATTCACCTTCCTAACCTTAGTTTTACCTGTTAGTCACCACACATTTGGTTATGTTGACAGTGTTAATACATCATAAAGTCCTTGTTTGTTGTTCTGTACAACCTAATCCTTCCTTATCTCACACACACCTGAATTACTGTAATGTCAACACAAACCCTCGTTTTATCCTGGCCAAACCAAAACTCGTCATATTTGTTAAGGAAGCTGGTTATAACAGCTTTTTTCTGTGGTGCCTTATTTTTGGAGCCTTTTTTTCCCATTTTATCTCTGTGTGGTATCTTTTATCTACTCAATAAAGTCTTTGCTAATTTCCACTATCCAAGCTATGTACAGTATCCCTTTTTTCTGGTGCTTATCCACTTTTAAAATGGACTGTTCTTCCACTGCTTAACTCTTCCCTCCAGCCCTAAATACAGCCTCAGTTCTTGCCTCCCCTGACCCTTTTATAGATTTGTTTTGCTTACTGCCCCATTTATAGCCTTGTTTTACATCTTATGTTTACAGCTATTAGCCTTTGCTCCAGGTCTCTCCCATACCTTTTTGTTACCTCCCTCTCATAACCTGTGCTTGGCTTCCACCTACCTTCTTTATCCAAACCTTTGCTTCCCTCCTCAAGGTTACGTATGTGATGGGTATGCAGTACTGACTTCAGACAGCTTTTTGTGTGTGTGCGCAGAGTTGTGTTTATTCCCAGTGGAATGCTAGTACTGTAAAGATGAAATTTAGAAAAATCCATAATATAATAAATTTCGGCTTCGTTATTGCCAACTTTCGCGATTGCTCATGCTTTCCATGTACGATCAAACAAGTTTAATGTTTATATGCCTGGAATTTGTCCAAATACATATAGTTTTTTTTTTTTTTTTATGGAAAATGCCCTATTGCACATCAGTCGCGCATACAAATAAAGTAAATTTTATGTCCGTGGATGTCCTTATTGTCTGACCAGCTTGCTATATTATTTATGTTCCAATCCGAAAGTATTTAGCAACTTGTAAACTCAACTTAATATTTTTTGTTAGTTAACGTTTTTTCTCAAGGTACATGTGCCAAAAACCTCTCGAAGGCTATAAACACTATGCAATCTGAAACCATTAAATGACAAGCTCTCATTCTTACATCCATTGTCCTCAGGTGATAAAGTTTTTGTCAAGTGTACATAAATTATTGCGGATGTATAATGGGCATTCAGGTCTCATACTTTCGAGTACAAAGTGAATGGATATTATCCATTGTCAATTAAACATAATTTAATTTTGTATTTGACATAAACGGCGGGAGAGACACTCGCCCCAGGCCCGTACTTCCAAACTGTAGCCAAGCGTTGAGAATTCATCATTATGGTAATGGAGCACTTCAGAGGAGCATGTTTTTCCTGCGCGTCATTTGTTGTGCACTTCTGGTTGGGGCTGGAAGTGCCTGTGATTATTTTTCAGATGCAGGCGAACTGAAGAGTGCGTATTTTTTTAAAGTAACATTTTGTAGCGTCTTACCGAGACCTTTAAGTTAGGGGAATGATTGGTTATTAATTCATAATTTTGATTTTATCTAAACAAGTTCAGCTGCATAACGATTTGATGCAGGTAAGAATGAAACAATTGAACGATTTGGATTGTCATTCAATACCTCGTGTTTTGTCATGTGGCGGTTTGTATGGTCTACCCCTCCCTTACATATCACTGGTTTATGGTTTTGCTGTCATTCCTTATGGTTTTCAGGTGTCCTACAAGTTTATATTTTTTTTTAATTTGAATTAATCTTTTCAGTGACCACTTTTATTTTAAACAAAGTAAAGTTGTCTTTAAGGCCTAAAGATGTGTCTAATAAATCTAATTTGGTTATAATAGTTTGAATTACAATACTCGCATTGGATTTCACTTAAAATTTATTATTTCCTATTATTTCATAATGAATAGTTGCCGTCAGTATATTGAAACTGCGGCACATATGTGAAAGTTATTCAGTGTCTAATGTCATTTTCTCTTCCCTTCCCCCACAGAGTTCGTCACAATGATGACCTCAAAGTGAAGTGATCGTGCCCACTAAATATTGTAAACAAATTTCAAACGAACAGTTTTTTCTGCTTTCCAGTTTTATCTTGTTAACGGAACTGCTAAAACCCATTATAATAAACGAGTCACCATACTATCTCTTACTTGCTAAAATCTTGTATTGCCTTTATACACTATCTGGCTCTTTAAGCGCTACCGTCTCAAACAACCACGACAACCACCACCACCACTCTGCCGCTGCCAACACCGCCACCACCACTACTACATCTACTACTTCCAAGAATTACGATTGCTGCTACCAACACAACCACCCTGTACTGCCGAAGAAGCCACCACCATCAGTCAGTCAGTAGCAGCGAAGATGACGCCATGCTTTCGTCAGCAGGTGTGGGCGTGGGAGGGTGTGGAGGCGCTTATGGGCGTGCCTGACGGGAAGCCCCCCACTAGGAGTTAAGGACTCGTCGCCCGTAACGGTAGCGCAGTTATACATGGGTTGGTTGTTCTAGGGACGCGCTTCGGGTGGCTGGCCTTCTAGAAAATATTGATATTTAACCGTTATATATACATATTACTTAGTAGAAACAGTGTTTGGATGTGGGGAGAGAGTTTCTTCGCCTGCGTCAAATACCACCCCAGCACCGCCAACCTTCCTGTAAAGGGAGACATTAAAGTGTTGCTGGGATGCCAGAGGATGAAAACAACTTGTGTAACCCACAGTGGCACCCATTGTGAATACAAATTGCAGCTGGTAATGAATTGACGCTATTGGGAAGATAAGAAATATGGCATGGATATCCCTTATGATACATCACTCAGCGACGAAGGCTCTTCCCCCCCCCCCCCCTCCCCCCCAAGTGTAAGAACTAATATATCATCGCAACTCTCCCAACACCTTGGAGGACTGCCACCCATACTCGTCTCTCAAGACCACTAAGCTCTATCTCTCATTTTTATTAGTCCTGTTCTAAATGAAAGTGGAAAGCTAGGTTGGTCAGTTTTTAATAAACTGTCATAGCAAATTATCTTTTTTTTTTTTTTTTTTTAGTTAATCCATTTTTTTTTGCGAGATGCATTGTAAAGGAGGAACCTGAGTCCCACCTGACCTCGCCTGACCCGGGGTCGGTGGTGGCCATGTTGAGGACCCTTTTTTTAATTCCTCTCTTTCTTTTTATATTATTGAACGTTCGCTCATAGCGACCATTTTATATTTTGTCTGAAAGTCAATTATACAGTAAATAAGGAAGGAGAGGGTGCGCTGTATTTTTGTGTTGATTGAATGAGGTCGATACATTTACGTATCATATACTTCTTGTTAGCTGTGTCTTTGTCAATTTTCTTAAGGAATAGCAAATGTATACATATTGCAAAAAACAAAAATGAACAGTTGAAAATTTACTCTTGTACTACATAATACTAATGTAAGGCACGTCGCATCTATCAATTTGTTTTATTTTTTGTTTCTTGTCCACCTCCCACATTGTTTCACACTGTTTGTTAAGGATGCCACTTTGAACGCGGAGGCGCTCTAACAGTGAGCTTGACCACTCTTATTATTATGATTACCATTCACCATGCTCATTAATGATGGTTATATTATTATTGTGTAGGAAAATATGGTACTTTAAAACCAGTTTCTCTTTCTGCAACATGTCACTTTAATTTAATTTTTTTTCCTTGTACTTTTCTTGCCAAGTGCGGCATTGTTGGATTTTTTTTTAAGCTTATCTGGGTCTCAACAGTTGACGGAAGGTTTGTAGTCACGCTTCTCAATTTTGTTTACATCGCCCAGGGTGGTGACCATAGCAACGCCCACTCCTAGATGTGACGCTCCCGGCCCCGCCCACCAGTTTGGAGTGTGGGCGAGGACTGGCGATGTGTTAGTTTTGGGGTGGTGGGTGATGCTGGGTACCCACCCTGCAGGCTATTTTAGATTCATTTGGGGGAACCTTATATTGGTGGTGCGTGGCGGTAGTTCTGTTGTGTATCTACCAACATTGTCTGACACGCGACCAAACTCCGCTTCGCGATGAACATTCCTTTAACGCTGCTATGTTTGTGAGGGGGCGTGGCGCTGTGCGTGTGGTTGAAGCTCGCGCCGCGTCGCCCGTCTTGTTTTAAGTGTGGTACGTGAGGTGAGCGGGAAGTGGCAGGGAGAGTTGGAGAGACACCTGGACCAGTGGTGGTCTAGGGAAGGGGGAGAGGGAGGCTGGGCCAGGGCTGGTAGTAACTGCTGCTGCCTTAGCGGACTACTGCTATACCCAACCATCACCACCACCACCTCCAGCACTTGCTGCTGCCACCCAGGGCTGCCTCCACTGCTCTCCCTGCCGCCCCCGCACCCCCAAGCCCTCAGTTGGTGAGACCCGGTGCCGCAGGAACGTTTCCCTACCATCACCGCCACCCAGCAGCAGCGCCATTAGCTCGAGCACTGCAGTAGCAGGAGTATTCGAGTGGTGTTGTTGTCCAGTAGGGTGATGACTGGTGGAACAGCTGTGCCGACCGGCCGCCCCGCTCCGCCCCACCCACCCACCACCACCACCTGCACCAGTATGAACGTTTTATCAACTAAACTGTCTTGTGTGTTGGGCCCGCCATTAATTTATTATATATATATATATATATATATATATATATATATATATATATATATATATATATATATATATATATATATATAATTTTATTTATATTTTTTTTTTTTTTTTTTACTTGTGGTATATATTTTCCTCCCGCCCCCCACCGCTGCTGCCGCGTGCGTCGTGCCACCGCCGCTGCTGCAGCACACCCCTGGCTGCCACAGTTGTAGACGGGCCCAGTCGCTCTAACATTGCCGCCGCATGTTAGCTAATGTGTCCTGGTGTGGGCTGGGTGGTGGTTACAGCTGCCCTTTTGCCTCCTCCAACTAGGTGTGGGCAGGGTGGTGGTTACAGTCCCCCTATTGTCTACACCAACCAGGTGTGGGTGGGGTGGTGATTATAGACGCCCAACTGTCTTCATCTACTAGGTGTGGGCGGTGGCTGGCGCCATCCCCTTGCTCTAGCCTGCTGGCACTACCATGTGTAGGGTGTTGTTCGCCTGGCCCCGGCGTGTCCCACGGGGCCCCCCGTCATGCCCCCGCCTCGCCCTGTCCCGCGGCCTCTCCCCGCCCAGGCCCCAGTGTGGTAAACCCCTGGAGGCCCCCGGGGGGTGGCGGGTGGCGGCGGGCGGGCAGTGGGCGGGTCGTACTAGTATTGTTGGTAGTGGTGGCGTGCGGGCGGGCGAGCGGGGCCGAGCCGGGGAGCCTCTCCGGCCGCTTCACCCCCACCACCAGGACGCCATTAGTAATTTGAGGACCTGATGTCATGTTGTATTGAATAAAAAAGATCAAGAAAGAAATAGGTGTTTAAGTAACCTTCACATACAGTCTACTTCATTACCAGTCGGATTTCTTCATCTACTTTTCACCTTCGTTTTTGGGCTGGACAAGTGTAAATATGAAGCATTTCCACGTTTATCAAGTATGGTATACATTTCATTCAGTTCTGTCAAGATGAGTGGGGAGACTAGGATAACTGGTTCGTCTCGTATATGCAGCATATTGGTGTTGAAATCAATTAATAATATGTTTACTGCTCATACACTTAATAAATATATATATCGAGCTGGTATCCTAAACGTGTTTACGTAAACTTGTTCCCTCTTGTGTGATGCTACCGATTCCAATGGAGGTAAAACGCAAAAAAAAAAAAAAAAAAAAAAAAAAAATATATATATATATATATATATATATATATATATATATATATTATATAATAATCGCCAGAGGTGATGGTGCCATAAGTTCACCTTAGATCTAGTACCACGAGGTAAGCTGGTAGTGCCACAAAATGTCAGGCTCATGTGGAGTGTAGATGCAACTAGTTTCATTCACTTCATTCGTAAAAAAAAAAAAAAAAAAAAAAATCGCATTTATTTGTATTAAAATCAAAATATATTTTTACGAACTCATTATTTGCATCTTTGACAATGCCAGTCTTTCCCTAGTATGCTTTAGCAGTTATTTATTGGCAATGATGATGGAAACTGTAAATTCAAATTAGATTTACTAAACACATGGTAAACTTGAACTGTAAGCCTATCAACAGTGAGAAAAATAAATAATCGTTGAACTTTTCTGATTATAATCGATTGGACTAACTTACTAAATTCGTCACATAGGTTGTACTTGTTCTAAAACCATTATGATCGGACTTAATCGTCTTAAAATACGAAGAGAAAAAAATATTTCACAGTAAGAACCACGACTGCAAGACATGGATCATTAAGGTGGCCAATCCAGCGCCTCCGACACCTACCACATCGCCAGTTTGTTTACTCAACTCCCACTCTACCACAAGATGGTCACAGAAAAGGCACGAGTATAAAATGAGGAAAACTAAGAAACGCATTATTAAATAGTGAACAAAAAAGTAATCTTTCTAGTATGATTTGTTGATAGTGACAATATTACCACTTAGAGCAAACACGGTGAGTGGTTTCCCGGAGCACCTTAGAACAACAACTTATATTTTTCTTCTGCTTGTTTGAATCTCTTACGGGATCATGAGGGTGGTTCAGCGTTGACATGATGCTATTTTCAGAACCAGTGTACATCACTGACAAGGTCATAGCAATGGTGCTAATACAGATGAACATAGTGAGAAAGTTATTACTTGGCATACTCTACGTCTGTATACAGCAAGTGTATACACAGTTTCATTTAAAATACACGACAGGTGACGGAAACCAAAATTGGTACCACTGCGAGATATTTATTAATGACACTGATCAAGGACTCCTACCATACTGCTGGGTCGTATGGATGGTACACGCAGCACAGCAGGTTCACCACAAAAGTCACCATGGAGACGAAACAGACCTTAAAATCTCCGGACACGGTGGGAGAAAATAGTGCTTATCCAACCCGTTAAGCAGACGAGTAAACATTTTTATGTAAAATTTTAGACCGTATGGCTGAGCACCTGGGAAGCAAGGCGGAGTGGGACACATAATGACTAACGCTATACTTCAAGGAACAATAATTATAGCAAATGAATAATCTGTGGAAAAAATAAGAATATTTTAATGCCCCTTAGCAGATTATATGATGTACACATTTAAGCTCAAAGCTACACAAACAGGATTGGGTGTATGGCGTAACTTTTACAAACGGAATCCACTATTACATTCATGAACACGAATCTCAATATTTTCAAGTTATGGGCGAATAAATCTTATTACCAGGTGTTCATTTTTTTACTATTATTTCAAAGTTTGATACACACGTTGATGAAAATGAGACTACCTTAAAACGTTCTCACGGGTGTAGACAAAACAGGAGAAGTACCCACTCCCTCACACCCAGCTATTAAGACAATTAATTATTTTTTTCTTCAATATTTCGACTACATATTCTTAATCAGCGTGTCGAGGACGACCTATACTGAGATTTTGAGCAAAATAATTTTTTTGGACTAATCTGTTTTCGGCAGTTTCATGTCTGTATAATTACTTGTCCAAATAACATCTCAGAATTTTCAATTATCTTACTAACGGTAACTACTCGCTGCCTATGGTTTTTCAATGTAATTTTTTGGTATTTGTGGTATTCTGGATGTAATAACTAGTTAGACACAATAAATTTCAATTCTGAAAGAAAGTGTTCTCGGCCTAAAATTCTACAAAGGGTATATATATATATATATATATATATATATATATATATATATAACGAAGAGGAGAACCAGGGTAAACGCAAACATCTTGAAGTAGGGCTTATTTTAATTGCTAACGTTTCGGAAATAATCCTTTTCCATCATCAGAGCCTAAAAAGTACAGATGAACTGTTATCAAATACTGATATAATTGATGGATTCAATGGACCACAATTTAAAGAATTTTTAAAACTGGCAGTAAATGATTGTTTGTTTTTATTTAATAACAAAGCTTATAAACAATGTGATGGTGTTGCTATGGGTTCTCCTTTAGGTCCCACGTTGGCCAACGCTTTCCTCTGTCACCACGAGAAGCTTTGGCTAACCGAATGTCCCCCCCCCCCCCCCCCCCCCAATTTAAGCCTTTGTTCTATCGTCGGTATGTTGATGACACTTTTTTTTTAATTTTCAGATCACTTGATCACGTCCCTATGTTCCTAAATTATTTCAATTCGAAACATGGCAACATCAAATTTACTTGTGAATTGGAAAAGGAAAATATTCTCCCATTCCTTGATGTTAATATCCACCGACCGTCTTCATAATAGTTTCGAGATAGCCTTATACAGAAAACCAACTTTCACTGGTTTGAGTTCAAAATTTTCATCTTTTATTCCTCTTAATTACAAACGTAATCTAGTACGTACTCTTACCAACAGAGCCTTTAATATATGTTCAAGCTATTTCCACTTGGACATTGAACTAAAATACATAAAGGAACTACTCTTTAACAATGGTTTCCCTAAGAGATTTACAGACACTTATATAGGCAAAACCCTTAATAGGTTTTTTAGTCCCACACAGCCTCAAATCCACAGTCCCTAAATATTCTATCTATCTCACCATCCCGTACACAGGCCCACTCAGTTTCACCCTTAGAAATAAACTTAAGAAGCTTTTCAATGAATTCTATCCACAAATTTCTCTTAGACTAATCTTTAAAACCCAGAGTTTAATTAAGAAATTCTTTAAAATTAATGACACCATACCCACACACCTGCAATCCTCAGTTGTTTATCAATTTACGTGTGCTAGCTGTAGGGCAGCATATATAGGTAAAACTAAAAGACATTTGATAACTCGCATCCATGAACACTTGGGCCGTTCCGTTCGAACAGGCCATTTAATAACGCAACCACCACATTCAGCTATTCGTAACCACGCCCACCAACATGACCACCCGTTTTCGCCGTCTGATTTCTCAGTTCTTGGCAAGAGCGACTGTGATACAGACCTCCTCATTATGGAGACATTACACCAGTATAAAGAAAAGCCATCGCTTTGTGATATGGACTCCAGTGGATTGTTGTGTTTCTCGCACTAAGGCTCGTCTGAATTAAGGTAATACCCCCCTGTATATTTTATTTCATACTTTTTATTTCCTGATTTTAGCTTTGTATGTAGGTCTCTCGTCATTTTATCGGTTTTGAATTGGATTGCTCTTTTTTAAATTTTTAAAGTTTATCGAAGGTAAATTTTCGTATAATATTATATTTTTATTGTATATCACCTGTATTTTAAAACTTTTTCAAAACTGTTTAGGCTCTGATGATGGAAAAGGATTATTTCCGAACGTTAGCAATTAAAAGAAGCCCTTACTTCAAGATGTTTGTGTTTACCCTGGTTCTCTTCGTTATAAAACTACGCTTTCCACGTAACAAGTCCATTGCTGAAGTTATATATATATATATATATATATATATATATATATATATATATATATATATATATATATATATATATTACAATAAGTGGGTATGTAGAGCAGGCAGACTGGGTGCCACGTGCTATCTTACGTAAACTCGGGGTTCTGAGGTACTTAACTATTGTGTTGCCAGTCAGTGTATTTAATAATAATACCGGGTGGTAGTAGTAGTAATAATAATAATAATACCGGGTGGTAGTAGTAGTAATAATAATAATAATACCGGGTGGTAGTAGTAGTAATAATAATAATAATACCGGGTGGTAGTAGTAGTAATAATAATAATACCGGGTAGTAGTAGCAGTAGTAATAATAATAATACCGGGTAGTAGTAGTAGTAGTAGTAATAATAATAATAATAATAATACCGGGTGGTAGTAGTAGTAATAATAATAATACCGGGTAGTAGTAGGAGTAATAATAATAGTACCGGGTGGTAGTAGTAATAATAATAATACCGGGTGGTAGTAGTAGTAATAATAATAATACCGGGTGGTAGTAGTAATAATAATAATACCGGGTGGTAGTAGTAGTAATAATAATAATACCGGGTGGTAGTAGTAATAATAATAATACCGGGTGGTAGTAGTAGTAATAATAATAATACCGGGTGGTAGTAGTAGTAATAATAATAATACCGGGTGGTAGTAGTAGTAGTAGTAATAATAATAATACCGGGTAGTAGTAGTAGAAGTAATAATAATAATACCGGGTGGTAGTAGTAGTAATAATAATACCGGGTAGTAGTAGTAGTAATAATCATAATACCGGGTGGTAGTAGTAGTAATAATAATAATACCGGGTAGTAGTAGTAGTAATAATAATAATACCGGGTGGTAGTAGTAGTAATAATAATAATACCGGGTAGTAGTAGTAGTAATAATAATAATACCGGGTAGTAGTAGTAGTAATAATAATAATACCGGGTGGTAGTAGTAGTAATAATAATAATACCGGGTAGTTGTAGTAGTAATAATATTAATACCGGGTGGTAGTAGTAGTAATAATAATAATACCGGGTGGTAGTAGTAGTAGTAATAATAATACCGGGTAGTAGTAGTAGTAGTAATAATAATAATACCGGGTAGTAGTAGTAGTAGTAATAATAATACCGGGTGGTAGTAGTAGTAGTAGTAATAATAATAATACCGGGTAGTAGTAGTAGTAATAATAATAATACCGGGTAGTAGTAGTAGTAGTAGTAATAATAATAATAATAATACCGGGTGGTAGTAGAAGTAATAATAATAATACCGGGTAGTAGTAGGAGTAATAATAATAGTACCGGGTGGTAGTAGTAATAATAATAATACCGGGTGGTAGTAGTAGTAATAATAATAATACCGGGTGGTAGTAGTAGTAATAATAATAATACCGGGTAGTAGTAGTAATAATAATAATACCGAGTAGTAGTAATAATACCGGGTAGTAATAATAATACCGGGTAGTAAAAATAATAATAATACCGGGTAGTAATAATAATAATACCGGGTAGCAATGATAATAATACCGGGTAGCAATAATAATAATACCGGGTAGCAATAATAATAATACCGGGTAGTAATAATAATAATACCGGGTAGTAATAATAATACCGGGTAGTAACAATAATACCGGGTAATAATAATAATACCGGGTAGTAATAATAATACCGGGTAGCAATAATAATAATACCGGGTAGTAATAATAGTAATACCGGGTAGTAATAATATTACCGGATAGTAATAATAATAATAATATTACCGGATAGTAATAATAATAATAATAATACCGGGTAGTAATAATAATATTACCGGATAGTAGTAATAGTAATATTACCGGATAGTAATAATAATAATAATACCGGGTAATAATATTAATATTACCGGATAGTCGTAATAATAATACCGGGTAATAATAAAAATAATAATTACCGGTATATTAACAAGTATAGCTTTTGTTCTGGGGGACTTATCCTAGAGGACTTTTCGTCTAGGGGGCTTTTGTCCGGTTTTTTGTCCTAGGGGGATTATGCCCTACACTCGGTAATAGAAGTTGGGGAGGATGGTGGAGTAGCTTCGTTCCAAACTGACAGACGAGGTCATGGTGATGATCAGGGAGAGTTAATAGGGCCAGTGTACTGAGCGCCTCTTGATATGTAGTGTAGGGGTGGGAGAGAATAGTCTTGCACGCCCTCTTCTGCCCCCCCCAGGAAGACCAGGCAGGGGAAGTAAAGGTGAGCTTAGAAAGTATGTTGTATGTGTGTGTGTGTGTGTGTGTGTGTGTGCTGGGATAGGTGTAGGTGTGAGGAGAAGGGTGATATTTAAGGGGGAGAAGGTGGTGTAAGGGGGAGGTTTGGGAATAGGAGGTAGGTGTGGGGAACCCCAGCTGGAGAAAGACTTGTACCGCCCTACTTCCTGTGTTTATAAACAAACTTTCAGAACATGCTAATTGTCACACAGTCTCAGCCAAGTGTATGTATGTGTGTGTGCGAGTGGATGGCTCTCACACACACATAATTAGTTTCCCAGAAGGGTGACGACAGCATATGTATGTGTGTGTGTGTGTGTGTGTGTGGTGATGGAGGCAGGTAGGGTGTGGTTGGAGGCAGGTATATGATATGTCAGTAGTGGAGGCACAGTATGTGAAGCAAGTACAGTAGTTGTGATCCTCAGCCTGAGCACATAGTCACACTCGGCACCTACACCACACATTATACACCTATGGTTCACAATCACCACTACTGAGATACAACCCTTGAAACACACGCACGCGCACACGCAAGCGCACACACACACACACCTGTTTGGCTCAATCCGTACCTTACGCCTATCTCCCAGTGGATTAGTTGAGGGAGGGACGGAAGTGGGAAGGTATAAAAGTGTCGGGTGAGGGAAGAGGGATACGGAATGATATGTGGGGAAGATAAGAAGGGGAATGGTTAGTAGGTGTTGGGGGAAGAAGAGTGGAGGGGGAATGGCAGAGGGGGTGTGTGTGTGTGACTTGATGATAAGCACATGTTTACGCAGGTCCCCCACGACTCCCTCACTCACTCACTAGCCAAGACAAGGATATACCGTGAGTCTTGTTCCAGGGTCCTGCTGTTAATAAAGAGAGGTTGTTTACATCATTACGTTTTAGAAAAGTATCATCAGTTTGCTCAGTTGTGTGTTCATCTCTCTTGGTCACACTCATCTGGGTTGAGGGTTTGAGTGGGTAGTTCACTTGATTGTCCTGTAGATACGGTCAGTACCTTTAGAAGAGGTATTTTTTCCGGGAATGGTGGCCCAGTTTTCCCGGGAATGATGGCCCTCTTTGCCCGGGAATTGTGGCCCTATTTTCCGGGAATTGTGGCCCAATTTTTCTGGAAATTGTGGCATTCTTTTTCGAGTAATTATGGCCCCATTTCACCGGGAAATGTAGGCCTATTTTCCCGGGAAATGTAGCCATATTTTCCGAGGAGTTCTAGCCGTATATTTTCGGAAATTTTGAAAAGTATGGTCGAAAAGTCGTGGTTGGGCCTAGTTCCCGGGAGACGGTCAAACATCGAGGAATCTTTTCCACCAATCAGCCTCATAGTTGCAAGACGACTCAGGATTCATTCATAAGTTTACTCTGAGGCAACTGTACACTTTATTATGTTAACAGTACTACAAGCATTGAGGTAACTTACAGTATTTACCTATTTTTTCTTCAGAATTGCATGCATTTTTTCTAGGCGGAACTACCTGATGCGCATTATGCCTGATATCGGATTCCTCCTCCACCCTCTGGAAGAAGCTATCGGCGTCAATTTAATTCCCAAATTAGTGAAACATCTTCACTTAACCACAGCAGAAAGATCACTCCTTGCACTACCACAGAGACTGGGAGGAATGGGATTGTCCAATCCAGAGACCAAAATGATAAGTTGCAGCAACTGATGCTGAAAGTACCAAAGAATTTGAAAAAAAAGTAGCTATTAGTGCAGGAGGTTGGCGCCTCGAACTGGTTAAATACATTACCGATAAGGACAAATGGTTTCAGTCTCAATAAACAAGAATTTACAGATGCCATTGCTCTAAGGTACGGTAGACCAGTAGGTTTGCCCTCCCAATGCGTGTGTGGCTCTTCCTATGACGTTGATCACGCCATGGTGTGCAAGAAAGGGGGCTTCATATGCATGAGGCATGACGAAGGGATCTCACAGCAAATATGTTGAAGGAAATCTGTCGTGATGTCAGGGTAGAACCGACCCTCCTTCCATTGGACGGTGAGAATTTTCAACATAGGACTTCAAACACATCCAACGAAGCCCGTGTTGATATCAATGCTCAAGGATTCTGGGCACGGGGACAGCGAACCTTCTTCGACATCAGGATTTTTTATCCCATGGCAGCATGTCACCGTAACTTAGCTCTCGATGCTGCACACAGGAGAAACGAGAACAAGATAAGGGCATATGGGGAGAGAATTCAAAACGTTGATCAAGGCAGCTTCACTCCTCTGGTGTTCACAACCTCTGGTGGGATGGGACCAAGTGCAAGATGCTTCTCCGCTAGACTCGCGGAGGTGATCTCCGAACAGAAGCAGCAGCCCGGAAGTTATGTTACAGCCTGGATAAGATGTTGACTGTCCTTCTCTCTCCTTAGGTCTGCTTTGCTCTGCCTCAAGGAACGAGAGCATCGGCCCCAAAGCCGACAACAGTTGCAGATACTGACTATGAGGCAACAGTCACTGAATGCCGCATAGATCTGCGACTCCGCTAACTCAACACAGGTAGGATAGCTACTTATATATTAGGATATTTAACTTTAAGGTAAAAAAATGGCGGCGAAGTTGTGGCTATTGGGGGAGGCTGGAGGCCACGTTGTAGTAATAGTAGTGTGTGTGTGTGCCTGTGCAGTGAATGTGTAGTGCGTGTACAGTATGTGTGTGTTGGTGAATGTGTAGTATGCATAATGATGGTGATGGACGTTTGATGGGGTGGTGGCGGATGTAGACGTGTGGTGGGAGGGGTGGGGGTTTACCAGCTGTGTTTTGAGGGGAAGGATGGTGTAGGAGGTCGGGGTTTCCTGTGTGTGTGTGTGAGTCAGACACTTCCTGCAGCTGGCGGTGGTCAAAGTGCCTCACTGACCCCTTCCTCAGACAAGTCCTCCTCATTTCCTCACACCTCCCCCTACACAAACACACACACACACACACACTTCCCTTTCCTCATTCTTCCCTTTTCTTTCACATATTTTCTCAACTTGTTTTAAAACTATTTGACAACTTGACTACAACACTTTCTGGTTCTTGGGTTGGTGTGTTGGATGCAATTTCTGACACGCTTACGTTATCTGGGGATCGGCCACCCACGACCATAAGAGACAACATACTGCATGTCCTCGGCTATGGCAGGAACCAGTCCAGAGCCCGACAAATCCTGCAGAAGACATGCTGAGGGCGTGAGGTGTGGGCGGCGTAAGGGAGGGAGGGAGTGGGTGAGCAGCTTCGTTTCAACCCGGCTTATCCAAAATCATACCTTCCCCATCTAGATCACCTCTTCACAGCAACACTTACAGAACTCAGCGGGTAAAGGTTCAGAAGCAACCATGGTATAGTAACAGCAGCGACCATGGCTGTAAAATAAGAGCAGCAGGAACAGGAAGCAGACAAACGAGGAGGTTATTAAAGAAGTGTTGTTTTGTGGAACTTGTGGGCGAGGGGGGTGGAGATGAAGGCTGGAGTGATAAGAGGTGGATGGGTGGTCTTGGTACGGGCGTGACTGAGTCTTGTGGAGGGGAGGCAGGGGGAAGAGTGATGATGACGCACGCCCATTGTTTGTTTCCCCCTCCCCCTTCACTCTCTCCTTGTTGACGTCACCACACAAATACGCGTGAAAACAAGCGTGACTCTCCTTATCATCTCGTGACCTCGGGGAGGGGGGAGTATCTTCACACATACTCGAATAACAAAAAAAAAATGGTGTCGAAGTGGGGTGTCCAATAAACTAGCCCTCACACTCCGTAGAGGCGAATCTAAATCAAAATCTGATGAAAGATTTTAACTAGATTTCCTCGAGTTATGCTACGGACAGACAGACGTACATTCGTAGATACTGCATTTACCTAAGGAAAGATGTTAAGATCATATTTCATCGAGGTCCATAAACTTACTACTTTTGGGAGTGCCTTAGTTGTAAAGGCTATTTAGGCCGGTGGGAGCCTTAAACTGTCTTTACATAGGGATCCTTAACCTTATTTCTACTGCAGTCTTACTTAACGACGTAAATCCAACTCGCGAAACAACCGACGACTATAAGGAGTAATCTATATCCCTTCTGCCTCCGGTTCCTCTATCGGTGTACAATGATACTGTAAACACAGACATCCTGGCGGCGAGGATAATATCCTTGTTTGTGCGAGGGGAGTCAGGTGATGGTAGGAACAAGGCCGGCAGGAGCGTTTGTGCGAGATTAGTTTACCGGGATCAGTGAAGTGTGAGATGTGTGCATGAGATCAGTTATCTTCCCGGGAGGTGCGTGACGGTGGTGTCTCGGGTTCGGGTAGCCTGTAATGGTGTGTTGTTGCCTTAGCTGGGTGTGAGGGAGTGGGTACTTCTCTTGTTTTGTTTATACCCATGAGAACGTTTTAATGTAAAGTCACATTTTCATCAGCGTGTGTCAAACTTTGGAATAATAATAGGAAAATGAACACCCGGTAATAAGATTTTTTCGCCCATAACTTGAAAATATTGAGATTCGTGTAAAAGTTACGCCATACACCCAGTCTTCTGTGTGTGTGTGTGTGTGTGTGTGTGTGTGGATTTGATCTTAAATGAGTACATCATATAATCTGCTAAGGGGCATTTAAATATTCTTATTAATTTATAGACTGTTCTTTTTATATAATTATTGTTCACTGAAGCATAGCGTTAGTCACTCAGTGGAGTCTGTAAAAATCACTTAAATGCATAATGTGACTAACCATGAGTTAGGATAAAGTAAGGTCGGATTCGTTTACATCAGCGTCTAAATTAGTCGTAAACGAAGTGTTTATTTAAAGAAAAAAAATTAGGGGGGGCGATTTTCAAATTTTACTTAACGTATACATCGGTTAAACACATAATTTCTCCAAGAAATGTTCCTGGCCGCGCATTGAATACGTAACAAGAATGAGGTACTCAAGTTCTCAAATGCCGGGCAACGAATACCCGACGATAACCTGAGGTACTCAACCGCCACCCCTCAGAATTGAAATTTAAGGGGTTTAACTAATTAAGTACTTTCAGAATAACACACAAACCCTAAATCACATCACACCTTGGAACCCATAGTTGATGAGTAATTAACATTGAAAAATGTTAGTAAAATCTTTCAATGGTCATTTTAGCCACTAATTACTCTGCAATCGAATCGTGGACCATATATTCATAATCAGCAAGCTCATGAGTACCCATACTGTGATTTTCAGCAAAATCTAATTTTTGGCCCAAAGCCACCAAAAATGTAAGTCTTACAGGCCTACCACCTCTGGCCGAAGCGAAAAACACCTCGGAAATCGACGGATCTCGCCTGAATATTGTTCCTCGAAACTCGCCCATCATTCTCACACAAAAATCGGTGGTGTCCCCAGGGACCCTGCCAGAGGCGGTTGCGCCCTCAGGGGTCCTTCCAGGGACAGCAGCACCCCCAGGGGCACTCCCAGGGTCCCTGCCAGGGGCGGTGGTATCCCCAGGGTCCCTGCCAGGGGTAGTGGTGCTCACAGGGGCCCTGCCAAGGACTCTCCCGGGGGCAGCGGCGCTAACAAGGAACCACGGCGCCCCCAGGGGCCCTCTAATGAGCGGTGGCACAACCAGTGGCCCTCCCATGGACAGTGGCACCCCCAGGGACCCTGTCAGGGGCGGTGGCACAACCAGTGGCCCTCCCATGGACAAAGGCGCCCCCAGGGGTCCTCCCAGGGACCGCGGCGCCTCCAGGGGCCCTTTCATGGGCGGTGGCGCCCCCAGGGGCTCTCCCAGGGGCAGCGGCGCCAACAGGGACTCTCCCAGGGGCAGCGGCGCCAACAGGGGACTTCCCAAGGACAGTGGTAACCCCAGGAGCCCTTCCATGGACAGCGGCGCCCCCGGGGGCCCTTTCAGGGGCGGTGGAGCCCACAGGGGCCCTGCCAGGGGCTATGTATTCTGTAATTAACCAGTATATATTTCTGTAAAACCTGGGTGGTGACGGTAACCTAACTGAAACCCAGAAGTACAGTGCAGCATGTATTCTGTAAAAAACAATTTCAGGGCAATACTATGCTTTTCCCTCTCTAGTGAACGTAGCTAACTTGATAACTTGCCCCGATGACTCAACCAATGCAACCAAAGGCTATAAATTCTATATCAAAACCTTACATATAACATCCAGGCGACCTTTGACTATACAACGCTACTTCTTGGAATAACGTCGAAATCAGGGCATGGCAAGTGATGTAGTGTCTAAATTAGTGCATGGCAACTTAATACGCATTGAAAATGAATGTCACGACACTTGTCTTGCAATTCAGTGATCTGATTATGACAACACTATACTCTGGAGTGTGAGTTCATTTATAGTGGTTCATTCAAGTGGTGGGTTCATTCAAGTGGTGGGTTCATTCATGCGGTGGGTTCATTATCATCACCATTACGGTACAAACACCATCACCACCTATGCCATTACCATTACCACCGTCATTACTACCCTCCTCCCCCCCCAGCCACCACCCCTACCTCAGTGACAATCGCCCTGGGAGACAAAAAACAACTCATCTCTCCTACGGTATGCGATAACGACTCCCTCCCCCGTCTATTGAAACAACAGCAGCTTGACTGTCTAATGTTACCACCAGACTGGCATACCTGACTTCTTACGATAAAATACTTGTACTGTACACTTGTAACTCCCCAGATGGTGTCAGATACTGTACTGGTAACTCCTCAGATGGTGTCAGATACTGTACTGGTAACTCCTCAGATGGTGTCAGGTACTGTACTTGTAACTCCTCAGATGGTGTCAGATACTGTACTGGTAACTCCTCAGATGGTGTCAGATACTGTACTGGTAACTCCTCAGATGGTGTCAGGTACTGTACTGGTAACTCCTCAGATGGTGTCAGGTACTGTACTGGTAACTCCTCAGATGGTGTCAGGTACTGTACTGGTAACTCCTCAGATGGTGTCAGATACTGTACTGGTAACTCCTCAGATGGTGTCAGGTACTGTACTGGTAACTCCTCAGATGGTGTCACGTACTGTACTGGTAACTCCTCAGATGGTGTCGGGTACTGTACTGGTAACTCCTCAGATGGTGTCAGGTACTGTACTGGTAACTCCTCAGATGGTGTCAGGTACTGTACTGGTAACTCCTCAGATGGTGTCAGGTACTGTACTGGTAACTCCTCAGATGGTGTCAGGTACTGTACTGGTAACTCCTCAGATGGTGTCAGGTACTGTACTGGTAACTCCTCAGATGGTGTCAGGTACTGTACTGGTAACTCCTCAGATGGTGTCAGGTACTGTACTGGTAACTCCTCAGATGGTGTCAGGTACTGTACTGGTAACTCCTCAGATGGTGTCAGATTCTAGATAGGTTAAACCAGGCTTGGTTAGGTGGGTTAGATTTGGTTATGTTAACTGATAAAGGAGGGGAGGTGTTGGAGGGGGAGGTGTTGGCGAGGTAGTAGTGAGGGGGAAGAGGAGGTGTAGGACAGTAGGAGGGGTAACAGTGAGGGAAGGAGGAAGGTGGGGAAAGGGGGGGGGGAGGCGTCATCGTTCAAGGAGTAAATGAGTATTGAGTCAGCCGGGCACAGCTGCTTCCCCCCTACCATGAACTCTTCCACCCCCTCCCCGTACCTCTACAATTATAAAGTGACTATCACCAACATTTAGCTAAATTACCAACGCTAAAATTAACAAAAGCGTAAATAAATAAATGACCAAGAAAAATATATATAGTGTAGTAATAATGATAATAATAATAAACTGCAACGGGAAACCAATAATAACTTGATGGTGTGTGACAGAGACTTCAAGGAGTGTATGACAGTGGGTTATCGGTGGTGATGGTGGTGTGTTGACTGAGAGGAGGAGGAGGAGAGGAACAGATGAGAGCGAGTTAACACCACACTTTCCTCCACAACCAGGAAACTCTAACCTCTGTCGCCGCCACCGCTTGGGGATGAAAAATGGTAGACGACACGGGTGATCGACAGCTGTGTGGGAGTACATGTGTGTGTGTGTGCGCATCAACAAATCAACTTGCAAAACACTTGACCTTTGTACGAGTTTTCCCCCCAAAAGAGAATACGTACATGGAACTCTCTCACGGGGGAAAAATCTTATCAGTCAATCAGTTAGGAGGGGCAGTGATTGAGTTAACTAACGCAGCCAAATATATACTGCACACAGGCGGAGTGTCAGTCAGCTGGCTGGGGGGGGGGGGGGGTGTAATTTGAGCCACAGGTGACATGAAGGTGATGAGGCTAGGTGGGTAGGAACGGGGTGGCCTGGGGGAGGAAAGGAGCGACTAAGGGGAGGAAAGGGGTGACCAGGAGGTAGAAAGGGGTTAACAGAGGAGAAAAGGGGTGACTAGGGAGAGGAAAGGGGTATTATTCCCCGAGAGAGAGAGAGAGAGACCCCCCCCCAACAAGCAGCAGCTGTCGACGTGTATCGTGGCAGAGTGAGTCATGAGGCAGTAACACACACCCCTGTCAGTTTATCGCGTCTGCTGGGAGGGACGTGGGGGAGGGGTACAGAGTATGAGGGGGCAAGATAAGGGATATGCACGGAGTAAGGGCCTGGGGGGTAGGGGGTGGTTAGCAGGACGTGGGTAGGTGGACAGATAATGAGATTAGCTTTCAAAATACCAACACAAGCCACTACTGTCAGATCTTAGTGAGGCAACCTATGATGACTCACCACTGAATCATCCTCATTCTACTACCCCCTGACCGACCTGAACCAGTAGGCCACACTAACACCCATCAGTGAACGCCTTTTTTTTTTTACTGGTGGGGGAACGTTTGTCTGGCATTTTTTTGTGATGAAGTGGATGTATTATATTTTCCTGTGTGTGGGGGGGGGGGGGGGGTATTTTAACAGCCTAAGAGATGGTACTAAACAAGAGATCTCTTCAAAGACTGCTGGCGGCCCAACATGTATACCCTTACTACTGTATTTTCTGTCACCACCACCACCACCACCATCATCCAGAACATTTACGAGAAAAAAAAAAACGTTAAAAATGTACAAAACAAAAAAAAAGGTAGAAAAATAATTAATAAAAGCCAAATTTAACCTTATTTAGAATACTTAAAAAAAAACAACTTTCTTCCCATAACTTTTTTTTTTTTTTTAATATTTCCTGTAACTTTCCCGTGATTTTTTCTCCCCCTTACGCATCACGTATGGCAACTGTCGATCATATTCTGGCAACACAAGCAAGCAAGTACAAGGCCACGCACGTCAGCATCACAGGACTGCAAAACACACACTTCCTGGACCACATCATATCCGGTGATCCATTGTCTCAGGAGGATAATGTACATAAAATTTAAAACTTTTTTTTTTTTACACTATGTCAACACGAGGAGAGATAGACGAGAGATTTTTGTAGTCACAGTGAACAAAAATACAAGACCCAATTTTATATAAGACTCATGTGGTGTTTGAGCATTATTAGGCTAATTCCGATCGTCAAGTATTTTTGTTATCAAGTTTACAAGAAAAAAAAGGAAGGATCATTATTCTTTACACGAGAGGTTTTGTGGAACTTTAATGTAAGTCTATATTCTTGTTTTATCTCGTCTTTCTTCATGACATTATGAGGAAAAGTTTTAATCCATACTATTATCTGAACTAGCCTCGGTATCTTACAAAGACGTGATAACTCGAACCGGCAAACCCTCCTACATTTGTATACTTTTGATAGCACAAGTCCCCCCACGCACTTTTTTTCCTTCACCTTTACCCCAACACCTGACAGTAGCTGTTAATGCCATACTGAAGTGTCTAGCATAAATTGATACCAAACTTCCGCTGTGCATATATTAAAAGTGAAAGTGTGGATAGGCCACAGCACACCATATATATACTGAGCCTTAGATACACAAAGAGGTAACTGCACTGCAATCGATTGAATTCACTTCCTGCAATTATAAAGTTATGTACAGCATTTATAGTCGAGTGGACTGTGAGTGAGTGAGTCATGAACGACCCAGCGAGCCAACAGCAGTAGTGTTGTCTTGGTAGCAGCAGCGCGTGACTTTTGGATCGACTTTGTTTTCCATTTATGTAATTATACCGTTACCATCCGCTCCCCCCCCTTTTGGCTCTTCCTGTAATAACTGCGTCAGAGACTTCCCCAGTGTTACGCAAGGCAGTCAGTTCATTACCCTCCTTGATATAAACATCAATCTAACAAGTGATAAGTTCTTCAATCACATAAATAAATAAACGCAGACAGCTAAACCAACAGATAGTATTCCTCCGGCCAATTATAGTTTACTTTTCTCTATAAAAACCTTTAAACTGTCAACCCGGCAGTGCTGTATACATTCCCTTGAAGATAGAAAAAAAAAATAATTACCACCAGACTACCTAAACATTACGCTTATTTTAGCTGGCTGGAGTTATGTTTTTAAATATGCACAAAAGAACAAAACTGACTTAATCCCACACAAGAGTGAGTACAGTACTAGTATTTTCACACCTGTATCCAATAATTACCCCGATACATAATTACTGTATTTAGAAAGAATTGAATAATAAAAAAAACTAATAACGTAACTTTTAAATTCAAACTCGCCTTGGTGTAGTTCCGCACGTCGACTCACACCACTAGAGTACCTACCCGTACCCCGCCTCCCCTACTAGCTTGCTTTTGTTTTCATGTTGACGTCATCCCGGAAACCTTCACACCCTCCCCCCTCCCCATCCCTCCTTCTCACATGGGTTTGATTACCTCCCACAAGAGGAATTCGTTTAACCTCTTAACAGCTTCGTGGTAACATACATACACACACACACACAAGGACGCAGTTTTCACACGTACACCAGCACACACACACACTGAGCTCAACAGCACGTTCGTTATTGTAGTGTAGGGGAGAGTGAGAAGGGGTCTACGTTCGCCCTCCCTCCCCCTCCCTCTCTACCAGGCCCACCTCCTACTCACTCCCCCCTCACTATGATTCCCTCCCTCCAATCAACTTGCCTATTGACCTATCTACATGTCCCTTCCCATCTACCTATTGACCTATTTGCCTCCCTCCCCCCACCCCCTTCACCTGCGGGTAGTGTTCCGGGATACACGATAATTTTACCTTCATTTGTCTGGAGTTGAGAGATCGTAGCATCAAACTACGCTTAAAGTCTCAGTGCTAAACCGCCGCCATTTTTATTACATTATTTTTGTCGTCGGTTAAGGAAAATTTGTGTAGAGAGAGAGAGAGAGAGAGCAGTACTGGATTTAAAGCTAAACCACCATTCCCACTTCCTGCTGATGCCACGACCACTACCACCATCACCACCCCCACCACCATCACAACTACCTTCGCCATTCCAGAACTTCACAACCACACCATTAACCCCTACCCACAACTATTAACCCCCCACCCACAACCACTAACCCCCACCCACAACCACACCTCTAACCACCACAATGTTGTAGAGATAACCTAGAACGGGGGACACCTGTACAATGTTGTAGCAATAACCTCAAAAAAAGGGAGAAATACTGATGGGGATTAATCAATTGACGGGGAAAATACCAGGGAGGAAAAACACGTGTGGGGGGAAATACTAGGGAGGAAAAACACGTGTGGGGGGAAATACTAGGGAGGAAAAACACGTGTGGGGGAAATACTAGGGAGGAAAAACACGTGTGGGGGAAATACTAGGGAGGAAAAACACGTGTGGGGGGGGAAATACTAGGGAGGAAAAACACGTATGGGGAAAAAATACAAATTACTGGGTTACAATACTTTAAGACATATAATTATAAAGTGGAATGGATAACGATCTTACAGTAGCCAAATTTGAATATAAACAACTTTGATTCAATAAGACCTACCGTAGCTATGTTTTCTCTATGTTAATGTTTATAAACCAGAAGTAAGACAACGTAGTGAAGGTTCAAATATAAAATACGGATTGCATGAAGATTAACCACCCTAACCTACCCTCGCCCCACCCCCCCCCCCTAGCAAATTGTGTCAGTGGTTAATGTTTACGGTGAAATAAGCGGAGGTTAGAGATTCTTCAAGTGTTCCTAAAAATATTATTCCCAGGATGTATAACAGAAATTAAGAATAAATAAAAACAAAACCGAGTAACTAAACAGAGAAGTAATATTTAATTGAACTTATAAGACATAAATAAAAAAACTAAGTAAATATCTAAAGAAATACAAAATATATATAAAATAAACGAAACTAAAAAAAAATATGAAAAAAAAAAAAAAATCTATTTTCCCAGAACTCAAAAGAAGAAAGTAAAGGAATTCCTCAAATACCGTGAATGCCAGAGACATGGTACCTGGCGAAGGACGTACTTGAGCTGATGATAAGTGAAGGATGAGCCGACACCCCCCCCCCCCCCTCTCCCCCTGTCCAGGCGAACAAACACGTTGATTCACTCTCTAGCCTCTGCCGATAACCTGCCTCAAATAACACACATCTAAACCCTTTCTTTCCTCAGGGACAGGAAGTGAGAGGTTGGATGTCTAGAATACAACATCATCAATAACAACTACTACTAACCTAACCACACTACTACTACCACACTACTACTACTACTACCACACTACAACTACTACCACACTACAACTACTATTACCATGGACCATAAACTACCAACACTCCCGCAATTACCCACTATTACTACTACTATTATTACCACCACTACTACCACATCCCTTTACGCATTACCACACCACCACACCCTGCCGACAACCACACTGGCACACGAACCACACTACTATCACACCCCACCAAAAACCACACCGTCTCCACATCCCACCACATATACAACCCCCACACCCCCCTTACAACCACACCGTCCCCAACCCACAATATATATTATAACCCCACCCCTTCCCCACCACCCTTTAACCTCCAGCCATCCACCACTACCTATTGCCACCCTCCCACACCCGTCAACACCATCCATCGCAACTACCATCCACACCATCCACCACAACTACCATCCACACCACCCTTTAACCACCTGCCACACACAACCACCACCCACACAACCCTTTAACCAGCCATCACTAACTATTACCATCACCCACACCCAACACCACCCACTACAACTACCACCCACCCTTTAACCACCTGCCGCCCACCTCCACCGATCACCCGCCCACTCCACAGCCTCTCGCCTCCCGGATAACCTCCCTCGATATATTAAGTTTCACGGGTATCCTGATGCCATAACTTAAGAGCCAGGGCACCACTGCATTCCACCTGGGTGTAAGTGTGACAGCATCCTACCTATGTGCTATATATAAACACACGCACACCTAACACCTCAGGTACATTCTTAACCAATGTCTAAAAGATGTTCTACTAACTAATGTCTTTTTCAATCAATATCTTATTTAATCTGTCTTTAAATATTCAACCAACGACTTATTTCAACGCCTTATTCAATGTCTTGTATATTCAACCATGCAACCAACGACTTATTTCAACGCGTTATTCAACCAATGTCTTATTCAATCAATGTCTTGTATACTGTATTCAACCAACGACTTATTTCAACGCCTTATTCAACCAACGATTTATTTCAACGCCTTATTCAATCACTGTTATATATTCAACCACTCAACCAACGACTTATTTCAACACCTTATTCAACCAACATCTCGGATATTCAACCAACGTCTTAGATTCTTAACCAACGTCTGAAATATTCAACCCCCGCTTATTCCATATTAAATTAATCACTAACGTAATCTGACCTGTGTGTGTGTTTGTGTAAGTGCGCACTCGTGTGTCCTCTTTTTTGTTAGAAAAGTCACAATACAAGGGATCACGTATTAATAACAGTAATTACAAGGCCAAGATATTTATGAGGTCCTCATATGAATTGTTTCCTTGCTCATCTGAAGTTACACACACACATGACCACGTGAGGTCCCTCCCTATCAACACCCAAGGACGAGTCACTGCACCACGTGAACACCTCACCACCTGGTGTCTCCATGACCAGCCCAGGCGATGATCTATAAACTATAATAATTTGTATGTTCAATTCATGTTCCTTCTTCATTCAGTAATGAAAGCTTTTGTTAAATGACCCACCTACCCCATGTCTTTGTATGTACTGTAATAAGTCATTTTTTTTCCAATGTATATTTTCAGCCTTCGGGCTGCAGAGTTTTTTCAAGAAACCGCTAATAATTATTATTATTATTATTATTTATTATTATTATTATTATTATTATTACACACACACACACGTACAGGGGTGCGGATCCCGAGGGGGCTGGGGGGAGTTTTCCAATGGGGAGGGGAGAGGAAGAACATGAGCAGAGCGGGGAGTTGAGGAAAGAGTGAGAAGTGAAAGGGGCAGGGAGTAAGCGGAACCTGAGGGGGGCGTGGAGTGGGTGGCTGTCAGGGGGGGGGGGGGTCATAAGTTCCCATGGTTCTAGGGGAAGGAGGAACTGGCCACTTTATTTATTAGGGATGAGCCACTCTTCCGGGTACTGGTGGCAGCACTGACATTCTACTTGACATTTCCAGCTGACGATACAGGGGGTCGGACCCCCAACTACCTCACCCCCCCCCCCCCCCACCAGCACCCATCTTAATCACAACCCACACCCGTCAATCCCTAGCCAATTCACCTAAGCCCACACCAGTTAAACCCCCCTGCTCTATCAAACCAACCCACACATCAACCCCAACCCACACTTCAACCCCCAACTACCCAACCCCCACCCGTAAACCCACGCTCGTCTCCCAATAGGGTTATATCTTGGACTCGTAAATAAGTCTACCATTAAATAATTCTGTCATGACGCAACAAAATAGACTTATAAAAGGAATGAGAGAGAGAGAGAGAGAGAGAGAGAGAGAGAGAGAGAGAGAGAGAGAGAGAGAATTGTTACACGCAAAAAAAACAAAAAAAAATATGGGGGAAGTAAAAGATAGAGACGCACATCACCCCTTAACAGCAACACCCAGTCTCATCCATCCGCTCAGATCCAAATTAAAGACAGGGCCAGAACACCACCCCCCCCCCCCCCCCCACAAAGCAATACATCGAGGGAGCAAGCGCGACGGTGGTGAAATCTCTAACCCCCCCCCCCCCTACCCTACCCTAGCCCCAAGAGGAAGATACGGTGCTGGAACAAAATTAAATTATCCAAAGTAAATGCAAGCAACTTAGGCCTCTATATCCATAGGCCAAGAGGACCAAATTCTTGAGACGTCATGGTGAACGTGTGGGGCAAGCGGTTTGTTGGCTCCGAGTGTCGAAATATTTTTTTTTCCCCGTGAGAGAGAGAGAGAGAGAGAGAGAGAGAGAGAGAGAGAGACGACGAACACATTGCTATTCATTACAGATCTTCGTGGTTATTTTAAAAGATGTTTATACGTCACTATTTTTTTTCCTTTCGTTTTAACTGTTAACTAAAGCCAAGACATGACCACGGCTTGGGTTTAAAATATTCGAATTTATATCAAACAATTCTAATACTGTACATCATTATTGTCACGAGACATTATATAAAAGTAAATACACATACAGAAGTCTATCTAGAGATATAAAATAATATATACAATGAATATATATACCAAATCAATGTGTGTGGATAATTGTATATAAGAATACAGAGACTAGAACCAGATATAACTCTATGCTATATTGAACCTTACCTTACTTAATCTTAGGTGAATAAACATAAATTGCTACTCCCCATAAATCAATCAAATGAGCATAAATATTTATAAAAGCAAAAAACTTAAGATAATAACCTTCCTCTGTCTTCTCTATGTATACCTTCATACATAGTTCCGTAGTATGTATAACCTACCAGTATACCACCCACAACCACTATTCATAATGTATACATAATAAATTTCATTATAATTTATCATAATGTATGAACACCACTTCCATTAAACAAACCACCACCACTAAGTTTATTGGACTAACTGTGAGCACCGATGTACATACACTAGGATGGGCTATGACGCTAAACTATGTACAGTACAGATACAGTATACATTAATTTATTGCACCGAGATGAGAATAATAAGGTAAATTTAGTTTAAGATAGTTTAGGTAAGGTTAGACTAAGAGAGGTTTAGTACAGGTTAGGTGAGGTTGGGTTAGGTTCGCGTTGTCTGATTAAAACACGAGATTACAACATCACTGAATTTTAAACCAATCCTCTCTGCTCGAGCCACTATATGATGAGATGACTGGACAAATACTAGGTAAAACACGTACCTCTCACGCAACCACTGTTCGTGTAAATAAACAGCTCTCACACAAACCCATATACACACCCATACAACCCATATACACACAAACACCACCCACAACTCATACACACAACCTATACACAAATACCACCTACACACACCACCCACACACTACCACCAGGGGCTATTCTAGGAAAATTTTAATGACACATTCGGCTGTCATCCTGAGACCCCCAACAAAAAGATTATAATGAGGTGGGTAAAAGACATACTGTAGGACATCTTTTATTAGCATAGTGAGTAAAAAGAGCAGAGCAGGGTAAATTTAGGTAGCAGTTTCTTTTCTTAATGTCAATGAACCTAACCAGTGGTTTTTATAATATACAGTGTTAGTTTTAATGACCACTCAAGCTGTTGTTAGATAAGACACGCTTAAATAAATAGCCTATGCATTACTCACATAGAAATACCACCCACATACACACGCATATCCTATCCACACAAACACTTCACACACACACACACACAACACAACCCACACACAACTACTACCGCCACACGCACACAGACCCCTGGCATGTTACGTGGGTGTTGTTGGTGACCCTCGTGGACCCCACTGTGGCCGTCTAGTCATCACTGCCGATCTATCAGAAATATAAAATAACCGATACGAACCTGTTAATAACTGTAACAAACAAATAAACAAGTCAAATCCATACATAAATATACGTGAATTAAAAATCATCCAATGACAACTTTCACATCATCGAATTAAACTACGCCACTACGCCATATCTATGAATTATTCAGGGAAATTGACACAAGAAATTATATAAATTATGAAACAAACTTCTATCTGTTTCTATACATAGTTTAGTTCACAGTATTGCTCTTAATGAAGTCATCATCACATTTAGTCCAATCTCATCACACCTCACTGATGGCAGGTCGCTTATCACACGTTAACATCTTCAACACTCACCTCAGAGGAACGCTTGTGTTCCACTCCTTTTTCCCTCCTTTTCGAAGGTTTTGACGCAGGGACACAGAGTTGAGGACAGACAGTTAGTCTTCTCAGATGTCACAGACGCTAACTCAACGAGAAAGTTCTTCCGTCTCCTTCGTATTTTGAGAAAAAAGTCAATGACTTCCCGTGAAGGATGTGTCCACCGTCTCTCATTACACCAGAGACGGCGAGACTTGCATTACGTTCCATGTCAACAAGTTTACATGAGTCTAGTGTATCTTAAAAGTGTTAGGAAAACATAGACAAGTAACTGTCTTGTACACAATAGTTGTAGTCAACAAAAAATTGCACTTACACCCGCGTTGCCTTCATTAAAGTGAGCACTGGACCATCACCAACTAACCACACGCCATTTTCTCGCTTGATAACAGCGTCACCCAGTTACAGCGACGAACACGACTCTCCAACTTCATCTGAAAGCCAAAACAAATTATTGAACTTAAAATATCCAAACCATAACTTGTGTAAATTATCAAGAAAACTTAAAACAAATAATAATAATAACTTTTCTCTCATGGTCAACAGTATTTATTATTTACACAAATTTCTGACTAACATCCGCAAATATCGATGAGGAATTCGGACAAGTTGCCTAAACACACTACAGGAGACAAGAAATATAGAAAAGCTCATTCTTTGTCTTATAATAAAAAAGTTAAAGAAATGCGTACGTAGTCCTTTAAGTTTATTTTATTCGTGGTTAATGTTATGATATATTGTGCGATTTTGGTTAAAGGAATATTTGATTTGATTAGTTTTCAGCTTCCGAAAGTCGTTAATGTCCATCGAACGTTATCCCCCCCAGCCTCTCTCTTTTTTTCTCTCCTTCGGTAAATCATTGAAACTTTCCTCTCCTCCTCGCTCGAGTCTCTTCCCCTCCAAGTTTTTGTCAATCACCAGCGCGGGAAACTCTCAAGGTGAAATTGAATCTAACATTAGGAACTTGGTGCTAAAACTCATTTATTTGTCAGACAACTTGGGAGGAAATGTAACAAAATGGTTCAAGGAGAAATTCACCCCTTGCAATTTCATGTCGTTGAAAAGGCGGGAGAATTAGTTCGGATGTCAGTGTATGAGAATACTCAATGCATAGGCTAATTATTTTCCCTGTGCATGTAATTATTTTGCCTTTATTGTTGTTATTGTTATTGTTATTATACGGCAAGGAAGAGAAAATAATTAAAAACTCGCCTCTTTGTTTTAAAGGTGTTGAAAGGAAATAAACCTTTATTTTAATGTTTGATCACGAGATATGTATCATGACATAAGTATAATTACCACTACAACTACTCTAAAAGCGTTCAATTAGGTTAGGTTAGATTAAGTTAGTTCAGGTTAGATTAAATTAGGTCAAATTAAGCTAGGTTCGTGTTATTCTACTACGTTCTGCCATTTACGGGGAAGGCTGAATATGGTAAAAAGTTTATTGATTAATAATAAGCACCACGAACATTAGAACAGTTTTTCTCGTTTTCTTTATTATAATTATCCTGATTCAAAGATGACTATACAAACCAACTAAAACTAACCTAACCAAAACTAGCAGCTCACAAGATTAGGTTAGTTAGGTTCACTTACTTCCTTACGTTGTCTGGCGATGACCGGGATGTTGCGTACATCAAAGCTATCTCTACCTCTTGCTCGGGGTTCGGTTAGATCTGGTTTCTCAAGAATCATTAAATTCTCGGCCATCGCGAAACGTGACGGGATTTGTGTGTGCGATTAGCATCAGAAAAATAACTGGTTAAGCGTTGTTCGGCTTAAAATTTTCGACTTTTCTTTTCCTGTACATACTGAAGAAGGCAAGGCAAGACATTAAGGTAAAACTGAAAACTTTCCTTGCACGGTCTTGGTTTTCTTTTTTTTTTTCATTAAAGTTTGTAAAATAAAAGTTTTCCTAATTATTAAGATGACCTCTCCCACCAAAAAAAAAAAAAAAAAAAATACTGAAATTAAAAATTGGAAAGGGAAGAAAAGTTCAATACCACCGTTTTTATTAGTGACTCTTCTCAACCATACGTTCAGGTGCAGTCAGGTCTGAAGCTTACGACCAAACCTCTGCTTCCGAACCCCGAACCCTCAAACCCCGAATAACAAACATCTCATTTGTTGACATACATCCAATCAACACAAGCAGCTCATATGTTGACAGATAGACAACATAAACAGCCTATATGTTGACAGTGACAAAAAATCCCGTATGTCAACAAATACAATCAACACAAAAAGCCCATATGTTTACAGATACACAGGGTGGACCGGGTTCCACAAAAGGCGAGAATGGTGGCCTTCTTCCCCGCCTCGCTCAGGACCAATTATGTACAATTTTCTACATGACGTCATCGTTGCCAGCCAATCATAAGGGCTTAGCGTGGGGTGGTAGGGAGGAGGGGAAGGGCGCGAGACTACCGGCGAAGAGAATCAGAAAGAGAACATGGAAGATTAAATTTTTCTCTCAGAACAAATAAAGACATGTCGCGATACATAAATTAGGTAAGTTAAGGTTTTTTTTCTAAAGAATATTATTAATAAACTTGTAATTACTTGTCCTGCGTCTTCCAGTAGCTTGTAGATATTTTTATTATTGTCTAATAGGCGAAGGTTCATTTCGTCTGCACAGTCTTTTTGCTCCACACATATAGGACAGAAATCCGTCATTGCAGTGTATTATTAGTATTTTTTGTCACCAGTCAACGATGGAGAAGAACCAGAGGGCGTGTGAGACGGCCTCTATACACTGATGGTGTTGACATAGCAGCTCACCAAGATCACAGTCACACTGGGTTGCCACACGTAAACTTTACCTCATGATAACAATGTTTGGTCGATCCGTCAAGGTTGAGATTTATTCATGTCACTGAAATGGGATAAAAATAATGAAAATACTGTATATATATATTAATACCTCTACTATTACTACTACTACTACTATTATTACTATTCTTACAAATAATAATAATAATAATATTAACATAGTTCATTCTTTACGGTTACAAATCCTTTCCTTCAGGTGTTTGCTGGTCGGAATTAAGCTCCTCAATTCGTTTAGTTTGGTTTAGTTAGATCAGGTTAAGTTAGGTTAGGTTAGATTAGATTAGATTAGATTAGGTTAGGTTAGGTTTCAACAGGTGGACGATTATGAGTTGTGTAAGATGGTTAAAGGTGTTGATGATGAGGAAACAACAGCAAGTGGTGTGAAGAGAGAGAAGGTCTGGACAGAAAGTGAAAAAAGAGAGAGAGAGAGAGAGTCTGGAGAGAAAGAGAGAGAAGAGTCTGAAAGGAGAGGAGAAGAAAGAGAGAAAAAGAGATGGTAGAAAGACAGAAAGCAAGACCCGTCTCAGACAGATGGACTCCCCGCTTGGCCCCGTATTGACCCAGTCGCTGGGCTCCAGACCCCCCCTCCCCCTCTCTCCCAGACCCCCCCCTCTCTCTCTCCCAGACCCCCCCTCTCTCTCTCTCCCAGACCCTCCCCCCTCTCTCTCTCTCTCCAAACCCTATACTTCTCTCCGTCTTTCTCAGCAGACCCCTTTCTCACGTTAGGCTAGATTTGATTAGATTTGGTTAGGTTAGTTTGGGGTAAATTTGGTTACGAGTGAATGGAGTATGTATGTTAGTTTAGGTTAAATTGGGTTAGTTTAGGTTAGGTGCCGTTAGTCCTAAACTTGTTGACATTAGCAGTGGTTAATACGAACGGTCACGGATCACTTAACGAACGACCTTTATGTAAATCCGGTTGAGATATTTTCAATTTACCATCAAAATAGTCGATCAGCTGTTCTTGTTTACATGATAGTGAAGAAGTCAGCTGTTTTTGTTTACAAGTCACTCAGCTGTTTTTTATTTACAAGAGTCAGTCAGCTGTTTCTACACTGTCTGTCAACAATAATTACTGTATTGTATTACAGCAGAGAGAGAGAGAGAGAGAGAGAGAGCAATTTCCTTCCTAAAGTTCTAAGTCCGTGTTTAATAGCCGACACCTGTATCCCCCACACACTGCCGTTTGGTGTGTGTGTGTGTGTGGGTGTGTGTGTGAGATTAAATATAACTGAAATGCGTATATTTGTGAGTGTAACTATCCTTGTGTATGTATGCATGCATGTACGTATGTGAGCACTGTATTTGTATAGATAAATAAATAAACAAAAAGAAAATAAAAAACACTGAAGAAAGACAGAAAAACAATAAAAAACTAGGAAAATAAATAAATAATAAAAAAAAGAAAGAAATTACAAGAAAAACCAAGAGACGGACAGGCAGACAGACAGACATCAAGAGGTCATCAGATGCAAGTCGTAAACACAGCGACTAACTGACCACAAACATCATGGGATTAACTTTTAAAGCTCTGAAAACAAATAATTAAGTTATGAAAAGATAATATCCAGAGATTATAATTATCTGAAACCGTCTAAATTTAATTACTTTATAACAATCAATATTCTAGGAAGGACGAACGTGAAGGAATGGCTAATATATTATGTCAAGTTCACTTAGCAATGACTTATTTAATCAGTCATCTATTATTATTATTATTAATCATTTGAGGAAAGTTACTTGTTTAAATTTTCCAACATTGCCCAGAGCGTTCGTGTATGTAAATAGTAGACAGATTCATCGCTTCACTCTCGCTTGTAAAACATCCGGATGGTTTTCACGAACGTACTGACTATATAACCAAGACAGTGTTTACCTCCATAACTCCACTCATATCGACGGACCTAACGGGAACGTATATATAAAAAAAAAAATAAGGCGAGTGAATCTGTGTTTATGAGGGTGTCGCCATATGCTCCTTCATATATAGATTCAGGTCCAGGTACTGTTGTTCCCGCCATATACACTTTGCCTCTGTAATGACCATAATATTTTCTCCAGGACCATAAAAGTTTCCCTCCTCCCCTCTCTCTCTCTCCCCCCAACCTCCTACTCCCAACCCCCAACACATACTTACTCCTACCTTTCACTCCACCTTCCCCAACTTCACCCTCCCACCCCAACACACTCTTCCCTACCTTCCCCTACACACACACTCTCTCTCTCTCTCTCTCCCCCTTTCCCTTACCCTTATCTACCCCTTCCCTACCCCTTCCCTCCCTACCCCTTCCCTTCCCTTACCCCTCCTATAAGTAGCACACGTAACCATACCATTTTAGGCAACCTTCTTGTGTGACTAATCAGGTGATGGAAGAATGCCTTAACCAGAGGAGAAAAACTTATACCTTCTCTCTCTGTCTCTCTTTTTCTCTTTGTCATTCGCTCTGTTTGTCTTTCTTATCTCTTTATCTCTTTCTTTCTCTCTGTTTAGCTGGCTTTCCTTTTCTCTCTCTCTCTCTCTCTCTCTCTCTCTCTCTCTCTCTCTCTCTCTCTTACTTTATATTCTTTCTTTTTCTTCTCTCTCTTCACTCTCTCTCTCTTTCTCTCTCTCTCTCTCTAGCTGTAGTGTGCACGAACATACAACCACGAGCATATTAAACACGCTCACAACCACGAATTACATAACAAAGGCGTCCATAACCACGCAATAAAAAAATTATACAACTATTGCTTCTATAATAACTACGTGCAAGAATTCTCACATGTAGATCAGCTACGTCCATATCAACCACGTCCATATCAACCACGTGCAAGAAGGATCACTTGCATATCAACTACGTGCAAGAATAATCACGTGTATAACTATGTGTATAATAAAGTTACACATCAACCACGTTCAAAATAAGTCCGTTAATAACTACGTACGTTAATCAACACTAAGAACACCACGAACATAACCACGTACACATACATAGCAAATCACGTACCACATAACTATCCACAATATAAATAACGAAGTACATAACTACGTACGCAACAACTACCTAGACAACCACGTACAGACAATAATCACCCACAAGTACACAGCCACGTACAAGAACCACGTATACGTAGCCATTCACGAGAACAAACACGGCAAGAACTAGATACATAACCACGGACTACATATCCAAACACACAGCTATCACGTACATAACTACGACCACGAACCTAACGACCAGGTAGTGAGTGCAGGTGTAGCTTGCTGCTGGTAGAGGCGACGGTGGAGGGGGAGAAGGAGGGGAGGGGGGGGGAGCGAGGGAAGGGAGAGGGAGGGGGGGGAGGTTAGAGCAACAGCTACCTGGTAAGCTTAAAGGTGACCTAACCATGACCTTCCCTCCTACAGCTCAGGTGAGGCCAGGTGACGGGGAGGCCAAGTGATGGTGAGGCCAGGTGGTAGGAGGCCAGGTGATGGGAGGCTAGGTAAGGGGGGGTCAGGTGATAGGAGACCAGGTGATGGGGGGGGGTCAAGGTGGTAGGAGGCCAGGTGATGGGAGGTCAAGTAGTAGCAGGCCAGGTGGTAGGAGGCAAGGTGATGGGAGGACAAGTGATAGGAGGCCAGGTGATGGGAGGCCAAGTAGTAGGAGGCCAGGTGATAGATGGGCAAGCGGTATGGGGGCCAAGTGATAGGAGGCCACGTGATGGGAGGCCAGGTGATACGAGACCAGGTGGTAGGAGGCCAAGTGAAAAGAGGCCAGGTGGTAGGAGGCCAAATGATAGGAGGCCAGGTGACAAAATACATATCAGTTTTAGGTTTTGTCTAATATTAATTTATTTGTATACTTTTTTATGTGTAAATTGTAAATACAAAATAAAGACCTTTATCATAGTCAACATTTTGGTCTCATTCATTAAACGTAAGTCAAAATGTTCACTAAAAACTCTTAAGTAATTGTTTGTTTGTTTAGCTGTTTGGCAAGACAACAACAAGGACAGGAACAGCAACAAGAACAATAATAACAATAATAATAACAACAACATCAAGAACACGAACAACAACAACAAAAATAATGATAATAATAATAATAATAATAATAATAATAATATAATAATGATGATAATAATAACTAATAATAGTAACTAGCAATAATAACAATAATAATAATAAAGAGTACCATTTCTACTCTCATAACTTCAAATGATTTAATTCTTCACAAGTGTACCCCCCACGGGCTTGATACTTGCATCTGCTCTGTTTCTCACGCACGTTGCTGGTACTGTAGTGTAAACGACAGCCTGTAGATATGTAGTTAAACACAGGTCCTTACTAAGGCTTTTGCCCCTCCCTCTCTCTCTCTCCCAGGCACGTCGTTGATACAGCCTGTAGTTACGTCGTTACACCCAGGCTACCCCCCCCCCCCCGGTCACTCAAACAGCAGGTTCATTAGGCATTCGACTAGGCCTGTCCCATGATGGATTCAAATGAGGGACGATATGCTAAGGTGGTTTCCCCTTGGCAACCTCGACCAGAATACTCATGGGTATCTCGCTGCCAGAAGTTGTTGGTCTACTGACGGAGGGAGGTGCCCGCCAGGGGTGAACGGGATTTATGCATTTGTCAAGATTATGATATAGTCTTCTTGTGTAGTGCTATAGGCAGCTAAAGTAACCTAACTTAACCACAACTAAAACTAACTTAACCACAACTAAAACTAACTTAAACTAACCTAGCCAAAATTAACTTAACCCCCAACCTAACCTACCTTCTGTAATAAAAGGCATATAAAGTAACCTAACCTAATCTAACTTAACCCCATCAAACCTAATCTTACCCTAACCTGCATGTATGTATGTATGTATGTAAATCTCTCTCTCTCTCTCTCTCTCTCTCTCTCTCTCTCTCTCTCTCTCTCTTCCTTCGTCTTATTTTCCTTTACTTAAAATTGTATTATGAAGGTAAACAGACGTCACTAAAACAGGTGAGTGTCTCCTCTCTAGCTGTGAGGAGTCAGGAACAGTGAGCATCTCTTCCCCTCAGCCTCCCCCTTCCCTTGGGCTATACCTCACTTCAAATCCTACTTCCCCTTTGGCTTTTATGGTACCTCCCCTTACCACTTGGTCCCATCCCTCACATTTCTCCTTCCTTCACTCCTTTCCTCCCCTCACCTCTCCCCTTCCCTTACCCCCTTTCCTCCCCTCACTCCTCTCTTTCCTTCACCCCTTTCCTCCCCTCATCCTTTTCCTTCTCTCACCCCTTTCCTCCCCTCACCCCTCATGCGCCTCGGCTCAGTTGAAGCTTTAAAGTCGACCTGCCGTTCTTAGTCGTTAGTGGATGACCGTTGTTCTGTTGCATATCTGTTGTTCTATATCTGTTGTTCTGCTCTATATCTGTTATTCTGTTTCCTATGTTGTTCTGTTGTATTTCTGTTGTTGTTCTATTGCATCTCTGTTGTTGTTCTGTTCCATATATGTTGCTCTGTTCCACATCTGTTGTTGTTCCATATGTGTTCCGAAGTTCCATTTCATATGTTGTTCCGTTCTCTGTCGTACTGTTCCATCTGTTGCTCCGTTCCACAACTGTCTTCTTCCGCCCTGCTATTCTTGTGTCACTTCTGTTGTTCCGTTCCACCCCCATTCTCCTGTTCCAAGTGTCCTGTTTCACTCCTGTTTTTCCGTTCCACCCTCATTCTCCTGTTCCACTCGTCCTGTGTCACTTCTGTTTTTCCGTTCCACCCTCATTCTCCTGTTCCACTCGTCCTGTTTCACTTCTGTTTTGGGCTATACCCATTGTCTTCCACCCGTTTTATTTCTGTTGTTCCGTTCAACCCGATGTTCTGTTTCACTTCTGTTGTTTCGTTCCACAACCATTCTCCTATTCCACCCGTTGTTCTGTTCAGCGTAATAAAATTAAGAAACAAAAAATACTACTACTACTACTACTACTACAAATAATAATAATAATATATAAATCAATAATTTAATTTCTTATTAGTCATTATTTTTAGTAGTAGTAGTAATAGTATACTGTATGTAATTGCTATTATTATCATCATCATTCTCACGATCATCATTATACACTTGAACGAACGAGAATAATTAAAACATTCAAAATACAGCCTTAATGTTCAAACAGAAGCCGCACTCTAATTCCACCTATTTATTATTTATATTCTTCCTTTTTCGTGTGAGGGCAATCAAGCGGTGATGAAACCTCGCAGTGTGAGAGCAGCGTAAGACAAGTTGTACAAACGACAGGAAAGAGCTCAGATAAAGTAGAAATAACCATAATTTCAAATACCGAACTTGCATAAATCATTATACAAATTTAATACATTCTTAGGTAAAAAAAAAAATGCTTATGGGTCTATCATGGCGTCAGTGATGGTAAACACTCGCGGGCCATTGTCAGCTATTGGCAATGTTAACAAAAGGATGACCATATTTTGTTCCGTCTCCAGTCTTCGTTAATTTGGTGGAGAGATAAAAACTCTATCTCTCTCGCGCTCTCTAACATACGCAGTTATAATTTTATTCAGTATACTCAGGGAAAGAATGTAAAATTATGATATAAATAAAAGTGAAATAATATAATAAAAAAATAAGATCAGTGTTGACGTAAGCATAACAAAAGCTACTTCCTATTACGTAACGTAATTTGGCCTTCAGATAATGCCTGATATAAAAATGCTCCATACACACACATACGGTATGTGTGTGTGTGTGTGTGTGTGTATCCATGTATAATGTATTATTCCATTTTTATTATATGCGTTTTACAAATATACAATCCATTAAGTATGTTAATAAATATATACACCAAGAATTATTGTGGATAATATTTTGCAAGCGTGTTTTAGTTCGTCAACACTCATTCTGTTTTACCAACCTCTATATTCCTTGCCTCATTTATGCGTTACTCACCCAATCAATTAATTTGTTTATTTTATTTTAATTTTTTGGTACTTACATTTTGGACACTTCACACGTGACTTAATTATCTGTATACATATGGTTTAATTATCTGTACACTTGGCTTAATTACAACACATCTGATTTGATTTACACAAACATGTACGCCAATTTACTCGAATTAATTAAAAAGTAAATAACTTTTGATTATGACAAACGTGTCCGATCGTCACTCACTCTCACCAGGCCACTTGACTTTAATAATTACTAAACTGATTAAATACATCAATTAGTGTGTGTGTGTGTGTGTGTGGCAGCACGCAGCAGCAGCTGGTACAAGTTCCCGGACAGTCAGCTGCAGTATTGATCTGCTGGCCAGCACATGTTCTACCCTCCCTTCAGCAGGGCCGGATTTACCTACTTGTGGGCCCCCAAATGTATAGAAATGTTTGAATGCTTCAATAATCACAAGGAAAGAAGAAAACACGAAGTTCCCAAGTGCTTTCGTGTAATTCACATCTTCAGGGGTGAGTACAGACTAAGGAGGAGTACAAAACAAGGTATGTATATATTATATATATATATATATATATATATATATATATATATATATATATTTATATATAGATAGTGTTACGAACCACGCCATCTATTGTCCTGATCTACCTACCCAGCACCACGAGCAACGCCATCTAGGGACGAAACACGAGCATGACTAGTCTTAGTTACTACTCCGGGGTTTCCCTTCTCCATATCCTGGTTGTTGCGTCACCTCCTACAAGTCTTCTTCATCAGCTCCAGTTCGATGAGAGTTCAGTTCACTCTGGGAAGTGACCACATGATCACCTATCCTGGAAACCTACGGCACAGTGACTACCTACAGTCTTCTACAATACTCAGCCTTACTCGTCAGCCATCTCAGCTCCGCACTTAAGTATTTGTAATCTTATATTGCCTCCCCCACGTCCACTTGCTTCAAAATTATTGTATGTTGTATAAATATGTATATACTGTTAATGTTTAGGTTAAGTATGGTTAAGGGTAAATTAGAGAAAGCTGAATATTTTGTTGAGGAATTTATGGTACTTTATTTTACACAACAAAAACTCGCATCCTATGTCTAACCCTTTTATAGTCCGATTGTCTTTTTTTTTTTGTTGTAGCCTGTTGGGATCTGGGTAGACTTTTAACTATATTCTAAATCCCCAACTCGTAACAAAATATATATATATATATATATATATATATATATATATATATATATATATATATATATATATATATATATATATATATATATATATGGTCATGTATTAGGTAATGACCTTACTAATCGTAAGCATGCTGATTAAGGATCTGTTGACCAAAATTTGATATCTGGATTATTACTTGTTCAAATAGCTTTAAGAAAATTTTAATTATTTTTGCAATACTAATTGCTCGCCATTTTGGGTTTTCAAGGTAATTTCTTGGTGCTTATGTATTATTCTAGGTGTACTTAAATAGTTAGGCACATTAAATTTTAGTTCTGAGAGAAAAAGTATTTTGGCCAAAAATCCTGTAAGGGGTAAGCCTTACAATTTTTGGCATTTCGTCCAAAAATAGATTTTGTTCAAAATCTCAGTGTAGGTACTCCTGAACATGCTGCTTAAGGTTCTGTTAACCAAAATTTGATATATGGATTTTTGCTTGTACAAATGATTTTTAGAAAATTTTAATTACTTTTGCAATGCTAATTAATCGCCACTTATGGGTTTTCGAGGTCATTTCTTGGTGGTTTTGTATTATTCTGGATGTCCTTAAATAGTTAGGCACATTGAATTTTAGTTCCGAAAGAAAAAGGATTTTTGGCCAAAAATCTTGTAGGCATAAGACTTACAATTTTTGTAATTTTCGGCCAAAAAAATAGATTTTGTTCAAAATCTCAGTATAGGTACTCCTGAATATTCTGTTTAAGGATCACTTAACCAAAATTTGATATCTGGATTAATACTTGCTCAAATGGCTTTTAGAAAATTTTAATTATTTTTGCAATGCTAATTGCTCGCCATTTTGGGTTTTCAAGGTAATTTCTTGGTGCTTGTGTATTATTCTGGGTGTACTTAAATAGTTAGGCACATTAAATTTTAGTTCCGAGAGAAAAAATATTTTTGGCCAAGAATTCTGTAAGGGGTAAGACTTACAATTTTTGTCATTTTCGGCCAAAAAATAGATTTTGTTCAAAATCTCAGTGTAGGTACTCCTGAATGTGCTGCTTAAGGATCTGTTAACCAAAATTTGATATCTTGATTATAACTTGTTCAAATGGCTTTTAGAAAATGTTCAAATGATTTTTAGAATATTTTAATTACTTTTGCAATGCTAATTACTCGCCACTTATGGGTTTTCGAGGTCATTTCTTGGTGCTTGTGTATTATTCTGGATGTACTTAAATAGTTAGGCACATTAAATTTTAGTTCAGAGAGAAAAAGTATTTTTGGCCAAAAATTCTGTAAGGGGTAAGACTTACAATTTTTGGCATTTCGTCCACAAATGGATTTTGTTCAAAATTTCAGTATAGGTACTCCTGAATGTGCTGCTTAAGGATCTGTTAACCAAAATTTGATATCTTGATTATAACTTGTTCAAATGGCTTTTAGAAAATGTTCAAATGATTTTTAGAATATTTTAATTACTTTTGCAATGCTAATTACTCGCCACTTATGGGTTTTCGAGGTCATTTCTTGGTGCTTGTGTATTATTCTGGATGTACTTAAATAGTTAGGCACATTAAATTTTAGTTCAGAGAGAAAAAGTATTTTTGGCCAAAAATTCTGTAAGGGGTAAGCCTTACAATTTTTGGCATTTCGTCCACAAATGGATTTTGTTCAAAATTTCAGTATAGGTACTCCTGAATGTGCTGCTTAAGGATCTGTTAACCAAAATTTGATATCTTGATTATAACTTGTTCAAATGGCTTTTAGAAAATGTTCAAATGATTTTTAGAATATTTTAATTACTTTTGCAATGCTAATTACTCGCCACTTATGGGTTTTCGAGGTCATTTCTTGGTGCTTGTGTATTATTCTGGATGTACTTAAATAGTTAGGCACATTAAATTTTAGTTCAGAGAGAAAAAGTATTTTTGGCCAAAAATTCTGTAAGGGGTAAGCCTTACAATTTTTGGCATTTCGTCCACAAATGGATTTTGTTCAAAATTTCAGTATAGGTACTCCTGAATGTGCTGCTTAAGGATCTGTTAACCAAAATTTGATATCTTGATTATAACTTGTTCAAATGGCTTTTAGAAAATGTTCATTTTTAGAATATTTTAATTACTTTTGCAATGCTGATTACTCGCCTCTTATGGGTTTACGAGGTCATTTCTTGGTGCTTGTGTATTATTCTGGATGTACTTAAATAGTTAGGCACATTAAATTTTAGTTCAGAGAGAAAAAGTATTTTTGGCCAAAAATTCTGTACAATTTTTGGCATTTCGTCCACAAATGGATTTTGTTCAAAATTTCAGTATAGGTACTCCTGAATGTGCTGCTTAAGGATCTGTTAACCAAAATTTGATATCTTGATTATAACTTGTTCAAATGGCTTTTAGAAAATGTTCAAATGATTTTAGAATATTTTAATTACTTTTGCAATGCTAATTACTCGCCATTTATGGGTTTTCGCGGTCATTTCTTGGTGCTTGTGTATTATTCTGGATGTACTTAAATAGTTAGGCACATTAAATTTTAGTTCAGAGAGAAAAAGTATTTTTGGCCAAAAATTCTGTAAGGGGTAAGCCTTACAATTTTTGGCATTTCGTCCACAAATGGATTTTGTTCAAAATTTCAGTATAGGTACTCCTGAATGTGCTGCTTAAGGATCTGTTAACCAAAATTTGATATCTTGATTATAACTTGTTCAAATGGCTTTTAGAAAATGTTCAAATGATTTTTAGAATATTTTAATTACTTTTGCAATGCTAATTACTCGCCACTTATGGGTTTTCGAGGTCATTTCTTGGTGCTTGTGTATTATTCTGGATGTACTTAAATAGTTAGGCACATTAAATTTTAGTTCAGAGAGAAAAAGTATTTTTGGCCAAAAATTCTGTAAGGGGTAAGCCTTACAATTTTTGGCATTTCGTCCACAAATGGATTTTGTTCAAAATTTCAGTATAGGTACTCCTGAATGTGCTGCTTAAGGATCTGTTAACCAAAATTTGATATCTTGATTATAACTTGTTCAAATGGCTTTTAGAAAATGTTCAAATGATTTTTAGAATATTTTAATTACTTTTGCAATGCTAATTACTCGCCACTTATGGGTTTTCGAGGTCATTTCTTGGTGCTTGTGTATTATTCTGGATGTACTTAAATAGTTAGGCACATTAAATTTTAGTTCAGAGAGAAAAAGTATTTTTGGCCAAAAATTCTGTAAGGGGTAAGCCTTACAATTTTTGGCATTTCGTCCACAAATGGATTTTGTTCAAAATTTCAGTATAGGTACTCCTGAATGTGCTGCTTAAGGATCTGTTAACCAAAATTTGATATCTTGATTATAACTTGTTCAAATGGCTTTTAGAAAATGTTCAAATGATTTTTAGAATATTTTAATTACTTTTGCAATGCTAATTACTCGCCACTTATGGGTTTTCGAGGTCATTTCTTGGTGCTTGTGTATTATTCTGGATGTACTTAAATAGTTAGGCACATTAAATTTTAGTTCAGAGAGAAAAAGTATTTTTGGCCAAAAATTCTGTAAGGGGTAAGCCTTACAATTTTTGGCATTTCGTCCACAAATGGATTTTGTTCAAAATTTCAGTATAGGTACTCCTGAATGTGCTGCTTAAGGATCTGTTAACCAAAATTTGATATCTTGATTATAACTTGTTCAAATGGCTTTTAGAAAATGTTCAAATGATTTTTAGAATATTTTAATTACTTTTGCAATGCTAATTACTCGCCACTTATGGGTTTTCGAGGTCATTTCTTGGTGCTTGTGTATTATTCTGGATGTACTTAAATAGTTAGGCACATTAAATTTTAGTTCAGAGAGAAAAAGTATTTTTGGCCAAAAATTCTGTAAGGGGTAAGCCTTACAATTTTTGGCATTTCGTCCACAAATGGATTTTGTTCAAAATTTCAGTATAGGTACTCCTGAATGTGCTGCTTAAGGATCTGTTAACCAAAATTTGATATCTTGATTATAACTTGTTCAAATGGCTTTTAGAAAATGTTCAAATGATTTTTAGAATATTTTAATTACTTTTGCAATGCTAATTACTCGCCACTTATGGGTTTTCGAGGTCATTTCTTGGTGCTTGTGTATTATTCTGGATGTACTTAAATAGTTAGGCACATTAAATTTTAGTTCAGAGAGAAAAAGTATTTTTGGCCAAAAATTCTGTAAGGGGTAAGCCTTACAATTTTTGGCATTTCGTCCACAAATGGATTTTGTTCAAAATTTCAGTATAGGTACTCCTGAATGTGCTGCTTAAGGATCTATTAACCAAAATTTGATATCTTGATTATAACTTGTTCAAATGGCTTTTAGAAAATTGTAATTAAATTTGCAAGTCATTTGAATAAGTAATATTGCAGATATCAAATTTTGGTTAACAGATCCTTAGAGATCTACTGTACTTGTGACTGAGGGGGTTAATTGATGCTCCTACTGTCTGTGTACAGAAAAAGATGAATATATTCTAAATATGTCAGTTTACCCGACATGACATGAAGTTGTATTATGTATAATATTTATTGTTGATTCGACAAGTCTTTATAAATGCTAAAATAGATTATAACGGTGTATTGAAAGTTTATCTACGGATTACTATAGGACTCAGGGAAGGACATGCAATATTGTGTAGTATTGAGGGAAGGACTCCCGAATTGTGTAGGAATGAATGAGGGACTTGCAGTGTTTTGTAGGACCTAGGGAAGGACATGTAGTGATGTTCGTAAATGAGGGAAGGACTTGCTGAGTGAGTGGACGACTTACTGACCTGCTAAGGAGTGAGAGGAGGATTTACGGACCTTTGGGGTGAGAGGAGGACTTACTGACCTAAGGAGTGAGTGGAGGATTTGCAGTGTTTTATAGGAGTGAGAGGAGGACATGCAATGTTGTGTAGGATAAGGGAAGGACGTGCTGTGTGTGGGAGTGAGAGTAGGATACAATGTGTTGTGGAGGATTGAGGGAATGACTTACTGTGTTTTGTAGGAGTGAAGGAAAGACATGCAGCGTTGTGTAGTATGAGGGAAGGACTCACTGAGCTGTAGGAGTGAGGGAAGGACTCGCTGTGATGTGTAGGATTGAGGGAAGGTCTCGCTGTGTTGTGTAGGAGTGAGGGAAGGACTAACTGTGTTGTGTAGGAGTGAGGGAAGGACTAACTGTGTTGTGTAGGAGTGAGGGAAGGACTAGCTGTGTTGTGTATGAAGGAGTCACGTTGATTCTTAGGAGTGAGGAAAGGACTCGCTGTGAGGTGTAGGAGTAAGGGAAGGACTCGTTGTGAGGTGTAGGAGAGGGAAGGACTCACTGTGGGGTGTAGGAGTGAGAGAAGGACTCGCGGTGAGGTGTAGGAGTGAGGGAAGGACTCACGGTGAGATGTAGGAGTGAGGAAAGGACTCACGGTGAGGTGTAGGAGTGAGGGAAGGATTGACTGTGAGGTGTAGGAGTGAGGGAAGGACTGATTATGAGGTGTAAAGAGAAGGGCTTTTGTCTCACCAATGAGGCAGACTACTGGTGATGACGTCATTGCTCTTGTGGTCTGTTCCACCTTTGACGTAGGCTACTAGTGGTGACGTCACTGCTGTGGTCCACCAATGGAATGCCTAAAGTGACTTCAGCTCACTTAAAAACTTAAAATGCAGAGAACTTGTGACATGATGTTACAATCAAGCTGTAATGATTTAATAAGAAATGAAAATTACAGTAAATTCTTGAAGTAGCATCTTTTAATCCAGTGCCAGCAAGAGTAAAATAGTTCGTTATACAAGTGGAAAAAAAACTGAAGTACAAAATAAGTCAACAATGTCATAACATTGTTGAAGTTACGATATTTTGTACAGTAGTTTCATCTTCATTTGTATAACACAATGTCTTACTCTAGCTGGCACAGCACTGAAATAAAAAATGTCAGTTTAAGAATTTACCTTAATTATCAGTTATTTATTTATTACGTGTTCACAACTTACTTTGTAACCTATGAATTTTTCCTCTGGACGAACTTTTGTATTTGTTTTTGTTTTTCAAAATGTTATACATATTAAAAATTAAGTACAAGGCAGTGTATCTTCAAGGGGATAAGTGATGTTTGTGGTAACTTGGGGATGTGTGAGGCTCTTAAGAGCTGTCTGTGTCTCTGGGGAGGCTGATTGATTCTCCCCTAAGATCTACATGATGCTTCTAGGGGGCTTATAAGTAGGTAGTTGTGTACAGCTAGTAAGGGCTATGTGATGACACTAAAGGCTGTCTGCCAGGGACAGTGATGCTGCCAAGGGCTGGGTGCCGAGGCTTGTCTGAGCCCCCTACTATAGAGATAGGCGAGACATGTCGACCAAGGTACTGTAGTGGAATTCTCCCCTACAAACGCTGTTTGTCGCTGCCTAGCCGACCCCACCAATTCCCCAGTATATGCCTCGTGGTCTAGGTCAACCAGCGCCGCCATACATCACGGAGCGGGGGTCAACTGCTAAGCCACGCCTACCCCCGCTATTTAAGACCTGACCTCGTGGTGATCTCTCTCTTTCTACCAACAGCCGCAGCCAGCAACACCTCCTCCGCCTGCCTGGCGGTCCTCTCTCCCGCTGGCGAGCATGGCGACCCACAAGCTGTCCTTCTCTGAGCGTCCTCGCCAACCAGCTCTCTCTACATCACGCTTGTAACCATGCTGCCTTCCCAGCACCAAGCTGCATTGTACATCCAATACAACATGTATATAGAGAGCACATTGTGAGTTTCCTTTCTCCATTCCATCCTGAGTGTGAACCAAACAATCTCATACCCCACAGTACACTGGTAGCCTTGCATGATCCAGGTTGGGTCGCGTTTATGGGATCCTGTGTACACTGGTTGTAGTACCATAAGGGCAACCTAACCTAGCAGTAACCTGGTGTCAATCATTACAAAAAATATTTGTATACTGGTTTAATGTGTCGAATAAATGAAAAAAAAATATTTTATTGTTTTTAATAATCCTAATAAAAAAAGTTGAAAACAAAAGGATTCCAAAGGCAAAAATGATAAGAGCCAATTTTTATACTTTCCCGAAAAGTAGATACGATCTTTTAAGAATTAGAAAAATCCTAAGTTATTTTTTCTCTTAAGTTCAAACTTACGACAATTAAAAAGATCGTAAATTCGGATTCTCAAAAGATCGTAAGTATCTACTTTTCGGGAAAGTAGATTATCGACTTTTGGGAATATATTACCAAATTTTCTGAATTAGATTATCATAGAAAACGGGAAATTTATATCATAGAAAATGGGAAATATCTACTTTCCGGGAAAGTTGGTTATCTACTTTCCCGAAAAGTAGATTTTTTTTCTACTTTTCGGGAAAGTAGATTATGGACTTTTCGAGGAAGTAGATTATCGAATTTTGGGGAAATATTACCAAATTTTGCGAAGTAGATTATCATAGAAAACGGGAAATTTGTATCATAGAAAATGGGAAATATCTACTTTCCGGGAAAGTTGGTTATCTACTTTCCCGAAAAGTAGATTTTTTTTCTACTTTTCGGGAAAGTAGATTATCGACTTTTCTGGGAAGTAGATTATCGAATTTTGGGGAAATATTACTTAATTTTGCGAAGTAGATTATCATAGAAAACGGGAAATTTGTATCATAGAAAATGGGAAATATCTACTTTCCGGGAAAGTTGGTTATCTACTTTCCCGAAAAATAGATAGATTTTCTACTTTCGGGAAAGTAGATTATCGACTTTTCGGGGAAGTAGATTATCGAATTTTGGGGAAATATTACCTAATTTTGCGAAGTAGATTATCATAGAAAACGGGAAATTTGTATCATAGAAAATGGGAAATATCTACTTTCCGGGAAAGTTGGTTATCTACTTTCCCGAAAAGTAGATTTTTTTTCTACTTTTCGGGAAAGTAGATTATGGACTTTTCTGGGAAGTAGATTATCGAATTTGGGGGAAATATTACCTAATTTTGCGAAGTAGATTATCATAGAAAACGGGAAATTTGTATCATAGAAAATGGGAAATATCTACTTTCCGGGAAAGTTGGTTATCTACTTTCCGAAAAGTAGATTTTTTTCTACTTTTCGGGAAAGTAGATTATCGACTTTTCGAGGAAGTAGATTATCGAATTTTGGGGAAAAATTACCAAATTTTGCAAAGTAGATTATCATAGAAAACAGGAAATTTGTATCATAGAAAATGGGAAATATCTACTTTCCGGGAAAGTTGGTTATCTACTTTCCCGAAAAGTAGATATTTTTTCTACTTTTCGAGGAAGTAGATTATCGAATTTTGGGGAAATATCACCAAATTTTGCGAAGTAGATTATCATAGAAAACGGGAAATTTGTATCAGAGAAAATGGGAAATATCTACTTTCCGGGAAAGTTTGTTATCTACTTTCCCGAAAAGTAGATTTTTTTCTACTTTCCGGGAAAGTAGATTATCGACTTTTTGGGAAGTAGATATCGAATTTGGGGAAATATTACTATTTTGCGAAGTAGATTATCATAGAAAACGGGAAATTTGTATCATAGAAAATGGTAAATATCTACTTTCCGGGAAAGTTGGTTATCTACTTTCCCGAAAAGTAGATTTTTTTTCTACTTTTCGGGAAAGTAGATTATCGACTTTTCTGGGAAGTAGATCATCGACTTTGGGGGAAATATAAGTAGATAACCAACTTACCCAGAAAGTAGATATTCCCCATTTTCTGTGATGCAAATTTCCCGTTTTCTATGATAATCTACTTCGCAAAATTAAGTAATATTTCCCCAAAATTCGAAAATGTACTTCCCCGAAAAGTCGATAATCTACTTTCCCAAAAAGTAGAAAATCAATCTACTTTTCGGGAAAGTAGATAACCAACTTTCCCGGAAAGTAGATATTTCCCATTTTCTATGATACAAATTTCCCGTTTTCTATGATAATCTACTTCGCAAAATTAAGTAATATTTCCCCAAAATTCGATAATCTACTTCCCAGAAAAGTCGATAATCTACTTTCCCGAAAAGTAGAAAAAAAATCTACTTTTCGGGAAAGTAGATAACCAACTTTCCCGGAAAGTAGATATTTCCCATTTTCTATGATACAAATTTCCCGTTTTCTATGATAATCTACTTCGCAAAATTAGGTAATATTTCCCCAAAATTCGATAATCTACTTCCTCGAAAAGTAGAAAAAAAATCTACTTTTCGGGAAAGTAGATAACCAACTTTCCCGGAAAGTAGATATTTCCCATTTTCTATGATACAAATTTCCCGTTTTCTATGATAATCTACTTCGCAAAATTAAGTAATATTTCCCCAAAATTCGATAATCTACTTCCCAGAAAAGTCGATAATCTACTTTCCCGAAAAGTAGAAAAAAAATCTACTTTTCGGGAAAGTAGATAACCAACTTTCCCGGAAAGTAGATATTTCCCATTTTCTATGATACAAATTTCCCGTTTTCTATGATAATCTACTTCGCAAAATTTGGTAATATTTCCCCAAAATTCGATAATCTACTTCCTCGAAAAGTCCATAATCTACTTTCCCGAAAAGTAGAAAAAAAATCTACTTTTCGGAAAAGTAGATAACCAACTTTCCCGGAAAGTAGATATTTCCCATTTTCTATGATACAAATTTCCCGTTTTCTATGATAATCTACTTCGCAAAATTAAGTAATATTTCCCCAAAATTCGATAATCTACTTCCCAGAAAAGTCGATAATCTACTTTCCCGAAAAGTAGAAAAAAAATCTACTTTTCGGGAAAGTAGATAACCAACTTTCCCGGAAAGTAGATATTTCCCATTTTCTATGATACAAATTTCCCGTTTTCTATGATAATCTACTTCGCAAAATTAGGTAATATTTCCCCAAAATTCGATAATCTACTTCCCAGAAAAGTCGATAATCTACTTTCCCGAAAAGTAGAAAAAAAATCTACTTTTCGGAAAAGTAGATAACCAACTTTCCCGGAAAGTAGATATTTCCCATTTTCTATGATGCAAATTTCCCGTTTTCTATGATAATCTACTTCGCAAAATTTGGTAATATTTCCCCAAAATTCGATAATCTACTTCCTCGAAAAGTAGAAAAAAAATCTACTTTTCGGGAAAGTAGATAACCAACTTTCCCGGAAAGTAGATATTTCCCATTTTTTATGATAGAAATTTCCCGGTTTCTATGATAATCTACTTCGCAAAATTAGGTAATATTTCACCCAAAATTCGAAAATGTACTTCCCCGAAAAGTCGATAATCTACTTTCCCGAAAAGTAGAGAAAAAATCTACTTTTCGGGAAAGTAGATAACCAACTTTCCCGGAAAGTAGATATTTCCCATTTTCTATGATACAAATTTCCCGTTTTCTATGATAATCTACTTCGCAAAATTAAGTAATATTTCCCCAAAATTCGATAATCTACTTCCCAGAAAAGTCGATAATCTACTTTCCCGAAAAGTAGAAAAAAAATCTACTTTTCGGGAAAGTAGATAACCAACTTTCCCGGAAAGTAGATATTTCCCATTTTCTATGATACAAATTTCCCGTTTTCTATGATAATCTACTTTGCAAAATTTGGTAATATTTCCCCAAAATTCGATAATCTACTTCCTCGAAAAGTCCATAATCTACTTTCCCGAAAAGTAGAAAAAAAATCTACTTTTCGGAAAAGTAGATAACCAACTTTCCCGGAAAGTAGATATTTCCCATTTTCTATGATGCAAATTTCCCGTTTTCTATGATAATCTACTTCGCAAAATTCGGTAATATTTCCCCAAAATTCGATAATTTACTTCCCAGAAAAGTCGATAATCTACTTTCCCGAAAAGTAGATATTTCCCATTTTCTATGATACAAATTTCCCGTTTTCTATGATAATCTACTTTGCAAAATTTGGTAATATTTCCCCAAAATTCGATAATCTACTTCCTCGAAAAGTCCATAATCTACTTTCCCGAAAAGTAGAAAAAAAATCTACTTTTCGGGAAAGTAGATAACCAACTTTCCCGGAAAGTAGATATTTCCCATTTTCTATGATACAAATTTCCCGTTTTCTATGATAACCTACTTCTTAAAAGTAGGTAATATTTTACCAAAAAGTCGATAATCTACTTCCCCGAAAAGTCGATAATCTACAACAATTTAAAAGATCGTAAATTCGGTTCTCAAAAGATCGAAAGTATCTACTTTTCGGTTACGTAGATTTTCTACTTTTCGGGAAAGTATAATAATTGGCTCTTCATTTTTGCCTTTGGAACCCTTTTGTTTTCAATTTTTTTATTAGGATTATTATAAACAAAGAAAAAAGTACTTTTTTCATTTATACGACACACTAAGTTGCTATACAAATATTTATTGTAATGATTGACACCAGGTTAGGTTGCCCTTAGGGTACTACAACCTGTGTACACAGGGTCCCATAAAGGCTACCAGTGTACCTTGGTCAACGTGTCTCGCCTATCTCTATAATAGGGAGCTCAGACAAGCCTCGGGACCCAGCCCTTGGCAGCATCACTGTCCCTAGCAGTGACAGACAGCCTTTAGTGTCATCACATAGCCCTTACTAGCTGTACAGAACTACCTACTTATAAGCCCCCTAGAAGCATAATATAGATCCTAGGGGAGAATCAATCAGCTTCACACATCCCCAAGATGCCACAAACATCACTTATCCCCTTGAAGATACACTGCCTTGTAATTAATTTTTAATATGTGTAACATTTGAAAAACAAAAACAAAATACAATTACAAAAGTTTGTCCAGAGGAAAAATTCATAGGCTACAAAGTAAGTTGTGAACACGTAATAAATAAATAACTGATAATTAAGGTAAATTCTTAAACTGGCATTTTTTATTTCAGTGCTGTGCCAGCTAGAGTAAAACATTGTGTTATACAAATGAAGATGAAACTACTGTACAAAATACTGTAACTTCAACAATGTTATGACACTGTTGACTTATTTTGTACTTCAGTTTTATTTCCACTTGTATAACGAACTAGGTATTTTACTCTTGCTGGCACTGGATTAAAAGATGCTAGTTCAAGAATTTACTGTAATTTTCAGTTCTTATTAAATCATTACAACTTGCCTGTAACATTATGTCACAAGTTCTCTGCATTTTAAGTGAGCTGAAGTCACCTTGGGCATTCCATTGGTGGACCACAGCAATGACGTCACCACTAGTAGTCTACGTCAACGGTGGAACAGACCACAAGAAAAATGACGTCATCACCAATAGTCTGCCTCATTGGTGAGACAGAAGCCCTTCACTTTACACCTCACAATCAGTCCTTCCCTCACTCCTACACCTCACAGTTAGTCCTTCCCTCACTCCTACACCTCACAGTGAGTCCTTCCTTCACTCCAACACCTGATAGGGAGTCCTTCCCTCACTCCTACACCTCAGTGAGTCTATTCCTCACTCCTACACCTCACCGTGAGTCCTTCACTCACTCCTACACCTCACCGTGAGTCCTTCACTCACTCCTACACCTCACCGTGAGTCCTTTCCTCACTGCTACATCTCACCGTGAGTCCTTCCCTCACTCCTACACCTCACCGCGAGTCCTTCTCTCACTCCTACACCCCACAGTGAGTCCTTCCCTCTCCTACACCTCACAACGAGTCCTTCCCTTACTCCTACACCTCACAGCGAGTCCTTTCCTCACTCCTAAGCATCAACGTGACTCCTTCATACACAACACAGTGAGTCCTTCCCTCACTCCTACACATCACAGCGAGTCCTTCCCTCACTCCTACAGCTCAGTGAGTCCTTTCCTCACCCCTACACCTCAGTGAGTCCTTCCCTCATACTACACAACGCTGCATGTCTTTCCTTCACTCCTACAAAACACAGTAAGTCATTCCCTCAATCCTACACAACACATTGTATCCTACTCTCACTCCCACACACAGCACGTCCTTCCCTTATCCTACACAACATTGCATGTCCTCCTCTCACTCCTATAAAACACTGCAAATCCTCCTCTCACTCCTTAGGTCAGTAAGTCCTCTTCTCACCCCAAAGGTCCGTAAATCCTCCTCTCACTCTTTAGCAGGTCAGTAAGTCCTCCTCTCATTCCTTAGTAGGCCAGTAAGTCCTCCTCTCATTCCTTAGTAGGTCAGTAAGTCCTCCTCTCACTCCTTAGTAGGTCAGTAAGTCTTCCTCTCACTCCTTAGTAGGTCAGTAAGTCTTCCTCTCACTCCTTAGTAGGTCAGTAAGTCCTCCTCTCATTCCTTAGTAGGCCAGTAAGTCCTCCTCTCATTCCTTAGTAGGCCAGTAAGTCCTCCTCTCACTCCTTAGTAGGTCAGTAAGTCCTCCTCTCACTCCTTAGTAGGTCAGTAAGTCCTCCTCTCACTGCTTAGTAGGTCAGTAAGTCCTCCTCTCATTCCTCAGTAGGTCAGTAAGTCCTCCTCTCACTCCTTAGTAGGTCAGTAAGTCCTCCTCTCACTAATTAGCAGGTCAGTAAGTCCTCCTCTCACTAATTAGTAGGTCAGTAAGTCCTCCTCTCACTAATTAGCAGGTCAGTAAGTCCTCCTCTCACTAATTAGCAGGTCAGTAAGTCGTCCTCTCATTCATTAGGTCAGCAAGTCCTTCCCTCATTTACGAACATCACTACATGTCCTTCCCAAGGTCCTACAAAACACTGCAAGTCCCTCATTCATTCCTACACAATTCGGAAGTCCTTCCCTCAATACTACCCAATATTGCATGTCCTTCCCTCAGTCCTAGAGTAATCAGTAGATAAACTTTCAATACACCGTTATAATCTATTTTAGCATTTATAAAGACTTGTCGAACCAACAATAAATATTATACATAATACAACTTCCTGTCATGTCAGGTAAACTGACATATTTAGAATATATTCAACTTTTTCTGTACACAGACAGTAGGAGCATCAATTAACCCCCTCAGTCACAAGTACTGTAGCTCTCTAAGGATCTGTTAACCAAAATTTGATATCTGCAATATTACTTATTCAAATGACTTGCAAATTTAATTAAAATTTTCTAAAAGCCATTTGAACAAGTAATAATCCAGATATCAAATTTTGGTTAACAGATACTTAAGCAGCATATTCAGGAGTACCTTTCCTGAGATTTTGAACAAAATCTATTTTTTGGCCAAAAATCCTTACAATTTTTGGCATTTCGTCCACAAATGAATTTTGTTCAAAATTTCAGTATAGGTACTCCTGAATGTGCTGCTTAAGGATCTGTTAACCAAAATTTGATATATGGATTATTGCTTGTTCAAATGATTTTTAGAATATTTTAATTACTTTTGCAATGCTAATTACTCGCCACTTATGGGTTTTCGAGGTCATTTCTTGGTGCTTGTGTATTATTCTGGATGTACTTAAATAGTTAGGCACATTAAATTTTAGTTCAGAGAGAAAAGGTATTTTTGGCCAAAAATCCTTTAAGGCACAAGCACCAAGAAATGACCTCGAAAACCCATAAGTGGCGAGTAATTAGCATTGCAAAAGAAATTAAAATATTCTAAAAATCATTTGAACATTTTCTAAAAGCCATTTGAACAAGTTATAATCAAGATATCAAATTTTGGTTAACAGATCCTAAAGCAGCACATTCAGGAGTAAATATACTGAAATTTTGAACAAAATCCATTTGTGGACGAAATGCCAAAAATTGTAAGGCTTACCCCTTACAGAATTTTTGGCCAAAAATACTTTTTCTCTCTGAACTAAAATTTAATGTGCCTAACTATTTAAGTACATCCAGAATAATACACAAGCACCAAGAAATGACCTCGAAAACCCGAAAACCCATAAGTGGCGAGTAATTAGCATTGCAAAAGTAATTAAAATATTCTAAAAATCATTTGAACATTTTCTAAAAGCCATTTGAACAAGTTATAATCAAGATATCAAATTTTGGTTAACAGATCCTTAAGCAGCACATTCAGGAGTACCTATACTGAAATTTTGAACAAAATCCATATGTGGACGAAATGCCAAAAATTGTAAGGCTTACCCCTTACAGAATTTTTGGCCAAAAATACTTTTTCTCTCTGAACTAAAATTTAATGTGCCTAACTATTTAAGTACATCCAGAATAATACACAAGCACCAAGAAATGACCTCGAAAACCCATAAGTGGCAAGTAATTAGCATTGCAAAAGTAATTAAAATATTCTAAAAATCATTTGAACATTTTCTAAAAGCCATTTGAACAAGTTATAATCAAGATATCAAATTTTGGTTAACAGATCCTTAAGCAGCACATTCAGGAGTACCTATACTGAAATTTTGAACAAAATGCATTTGTGGACGAAATGCCAAAAATTGTAAGGCTTACCCCTTATAGAATTTTTGGCCAAAAATACCTTTTCTCTCTGAACTAAAATTTAATGTGCTTAACTATTTAAATACATCCAGAATAATACACAAGCACCCAGAAATGACCTCGAAAACCCATAAGTGGCGAGTAATTAGCATTGCAAAAGTAATTAAAATATTCTAAAAATGAACATTTTCTAAAAGCTATTTGAACAAGTTATAATCAAGATATCAAATTTTGGTTAACAGATCCTAAAGCAGCACATTCAGGAGTAAATATACTGAAATTTTGAACAAAATCCATTTGTGGACGAAATGCCAAAAATTGCAAGGCTTACCCCTTACAGAATTTTTGTCCAAAAATACTTTTTCTCTCTGAACTAAAATTTAATGTGCTTAACTATTTAAATACATCCAGAATAATACACAAGCACTAAGAAATGACCTCGAAAACCCATAAGTGGCGAGTAATTAGCATTGCAAAAGTAATTAAAATATTCTAAAAATGAACATTTTCTAAAAGACATTTGAACAAGTTATAATCAAGATATCAAATTTTGGTTAACAGATCCTTAAGCAGCACATTCAGGAGTACCTATACTGAAATTTTGAACAAAATCCATTTGTGGACGAAATGCCAAGAATTGTAAGGCTTACCCCTTACAGAATTTTTGGCCAAAAATACTTTTTCTCTCTGAACTAAAATTTAATGTGCCTAACTATTTAAGTACATCCAGAATAATACACAAGCACCAAGAAATGACCTCGAAAACCCAGAAGTGGCGAGTAATTAGCATTGCAAAAGAAATTAAAATATTCTAAAAATCATTTGAACATTTTCTAAAAGCCATTTGAACAAGTTATAATCAAGATATCAAATTTTGGTTAACAGATCCTAAAGCAGCACATTCAGGAGTAAATATACTGAAATTTTGAACAAAATCCATTTGTGGACGAAATGCCAAAAATTGTAAGGCTTTCCCCTTACAGTATTTTTGGCCAAAAATACTTTTTCTCTCTGAACTAAAATTTAATGTGCTTAAATATTTAAATACATCCAGAATAATACACAAGCACAAAGAAATGACCTCGAAAACCCATAAGTGGTGAGTAATTAGTATTGCAAAAGTAATTAAAATATTCTAAAAATGAACATTTTCTAAAAGCCATTTGAACAAGTTATAATCAAGATATCAAATTTTGGTTAACAGATCCTTAAGCAGCACATTCAGGAGTACCTATACTGAAATTTTGAACAAAATCCATTTGTGGACGAAATGCCAAAAATTGTAAGGCTTACCCCTTACAGAATTTTTGGCCAAAAATACTTTTTCTCTCTGAACTAAAATTTAATGTGCCTAACTATTTAAGTACATCCAGAATAATACACAAGCACCAAGAAATGACCTCGAAAACCCATAAGTGGCGAGTAATCAGCATTGCAAAAGTAATTAAAATATTCTAAAAATCATTTGAACATTTTCTAAAAGCCATTTGAACAAGTTATAATCAAGATATCAAATTTTGGTTAACAGATCCTTAAGCAGCACATTCAGGAGTACCTATACTGAAATTTTGAACAAAATCCATTTGTGGACGAAATGCCAAAAATTGTAAGGCTTACCCCTTACAGAATTTTTGGCCAAAAATACTTTTTCTCTCTGAACTAAAATTTAATGTGCCTAACTATTTAAGTACATCCAGAATAATACACAAGCACCAAGAAATGACCTCGAAAACCCATAAGTGGCGAGTAATTAGCATTGCAAAAGTAATTAAAATATTCTAAAAATCGTTTGAACATTTTCTAAAAGCCATTTGAACAAGTTATAATCAAGATATCAAATTTTGGTTAACAGATCCTTAAGCAGCACATTCAGGAGTACCTATACTGAAATTTTGAACAAAATCCATATGTGGACGAAATGCCAAAAATTGTAAGGCTTACCCCTTACAGAATTTTTGGCCAAAAATACTTTTTCTCTCTGAACTAAAATTTAATGTGCCTAACTATTTAAGTACATCCAGAATAATACACAAGCACGAAGAAATGACCTCGAAAACCCATAAGTGGCGAGTAATTAGCATTGCAAAAGTAATTAAAATATTCTAAAAATCATTTGAACATTTTCTAAAAGCCATTTGAACAAGTTATAATCAAGATATCAAATTTTGGTTAACAGATCCTTAAGCAGCACATTCAGGAGTACCTATACTGAAATTTTGAACAAAATGCATTTGTGGACGAAATGCCAAAAATTGTAAGGCTTACCCCTTACAGAATTTTTGGCCAAAAATACCTTTTCTCTCTGAACTAAAATTTAATGTGCCTAACTATTTAAGTACATCCAGAATAATACACAAGCACCCAGAAATGACCTCGAAAACCCATAAGTGGCGAGTAATTAGCATTGCAAAAGTAATTAAAATATTTTAAAAATTGAACATTTTCTAAAAGCCATTTGAACAAGTTATAATCAAGATATCAAATTTTGGTTAACAGATCCTTAAGCAGCACATTCAGGAGTACCTATACTGAAATTTTGAACAAAATCCATTTGTGGACGAAATGCCAAAAATTGTAAGGCTTACCCCTTACAGAATTTTTGGCCAAAAATACTTTTTCTCTCTGAACTAAAATTTAATGTGCCTAACTATTTAAGTACATCCAGAATAATACACAAGCACAAGAAATGACCTCGAAAACCCATAAGTGGCGAGTAACTAGCATTGCAAAAGTAATTAAAATATTCTAAAAATCATTTGAACATTTTCTAAAAGCCATTTGAACAAGTTATAATCAAGATATCAAATTTTGGTTAACAGATCCTTAAGCAGCACATTCAGGAGTACCTATACTAAAATTTTGAACAAAATCCATTTGTGGACGAAATGCCAAAAATTGTAAGGCTTACCCCTTACAGAATTTTTGGCCAAAAATACTTTTTCTCTCTGAACTAAAATTTAATGTGCCTAACTATTTAAGTACATCCAGAATAATACACAAGCACCAAGAAATGACCTCGAAAACCCATAAGTGGCGAGTAATTAGCATTGCAAAAGTAATTAAAATATTCTAAAAATCGTTTGAACATTTTCTAAAAGCCATTTGAACAAGTTATAATCAAGATATCAAATTTTGGTTAACATATCCTTAAGCAGCACATTCAGGAGTACCTACAGTATACTGAAATTTTGAACAAAATCCATATGTGGACGAAATGCCAAAAATTGTAAGGCTTACCCCTTACAGAATTTTTGGCCAAAAATACTTTTTCTCTCTGAACTAAAATTTAATGTGCCTAACTATTTAAGTACATCCAGAATAATACACAAGCACGAAGAAATGACCTCGAAAACCCATAAGTGGCGAGTAATTAGCATTGCAAAAGTAATTAAAATATTCTAAAAATCATTTGAACATTTTCTAAAAGCCATTTGAACAAGTTATAATCAAGATATCAAATTTTGGTTAACAGATCCTTAAGCAGCACATTCAGGAGTACCTATACTGAAATTTTGAACAAAATGCATTTGTGGACGAAATGCCAAAAATTGTAAGGCTTACCCCTTACAGAATTTTTGGCCAAAAATACCTTTTCTCTCTGAACTAAAATTTAATGTGCCTAACTATTTAAATACATCCAGAATAATACACAAGCACCCAGAAATGACCTCGAAAACCCATAAGTGGCGAGTAATTAGCATTGCAAAAGTAATTAAAATATTCTAAAAATGAACATTTTCTAAAAGCTATTTGAACAAGTTATAATCAAGATATCAAATTTTGGTTAACAGATCCTTAAGCAGCACATTCAGGAGTACCTATACTGAAATTTTGAACAAAATCCATTTGTGGACGAAATGCCAAAAATTGTAAGGCTTACCCCTTACAGAATTTTTGGCCAAAAATACTTTTTCTCTCTGAACTAAAATTTAATGTGCCTAACTATTTAAGTACATCCAGAATAATACACAAGCACTAAGAAATGACCTCGAAAACCCATAAGTGGCGAGTAACTAGCATTGCAAAAGTAATTAAAATATTCTAAAAATCATTTGAACATTTTCTAAAAGCCATTTGAACAAGTTATAATCAAGATATCAAATTTTGGTTAACAGATCCTTAAGCAGCACATTCAGGAGTACCTATACTAAAATTTTGAACAAAATCCATTTGTGGACGAAATGCCAAAAATTGTAAGGCTTACCCCTTACAGAATTTTTGGCCAAAAATACTTTTTCTCTCTGAACTAAAATTTAATGTGCCTAACTATTTAAGTACATCCAGAATAATACACAAGCACCAAAAAATGACCTCGAAAACCCATAAGTGGCGAGTAATTAGCATTGCAAAAGTAATTAAAATATTCTAAAAATCGTTTGAACATTTTCTAAAAGCCATTTGAACAAGTTATAATCAAGATATCAAATTTTGGTTAACATATCCTTAAGCAGCACATTCAGGAGTACCTACAGTATACTGAAATTTTGAACAAAATCCATATGTGGACGAAATGCCAAAAATTGTAAGGCTTACCCCTTACAGAATTTTTGGCCAAAAATACTTTTTCTCTCTGAACTAAAATTTAATGTGCCTAACTATTTAAGTACATCCAGAATAATACACAAGCACGAAGAAATGACCTCGAAAACCCATAAGTGGCGAGTAATTAGCATTGCAAAAGTAATTACAATATTCTAAAAATCATTTGAACATTTTCTAAAAGCCATTTGAACAAGTTATAATCAAGATATCAAATTTTGGTTAACAGATCCTTAAGCAGCACATTCAGGAGTACCTATACTGAAATTTTGAACAAAATGCATTTGTGGACGAAATGCCAAAAATTGTAAGGCTTACCCCTTACAGAATTTTTGGCCAAAAATACTTTTTCTCTCTGCACTAAAATTTAATATGCCTAACTATTTGAGTACATCCAGAATAATACACAAGCACCAAGAAATGACCTCGAAAACCCATAAGTGGCGAGTAATCAGCATTGCAAAAGTAATAAAAATATTCTAAAAATCATTTGAACATTTTCTAAAAGCCATTTGAACAAGTTATAATCAAGATATCAAATTTTGGTTAACACATCCTTAAGCAGCACATTCAGGAGTACCTATACTAAAATTTTGAACAAAATCCATTTGTGGACGAAATGCCAAAAATTGTAAGGCTTACCCCTTACAGAATTTTTGGCCAAAAATACTTTTTCTCTCTGAACTAAAATTTAATGTGCCTAACTATTTAAGTACATCCAGAATAATACACAAGCACCAAGAAATGACCTCGAAAACCCATAAGTGGCGAGTAATCAGCATTGCAAAAGTAATAAAAATATTCTAAAAATCATTTGAACATTTTCTAAAAGCCATTTGAACAAGTTATAATCAAGATATCAAATTTTGGTTAACACATCCTTAAGCAGCACATTCAGGAGTACCTATACTAAAATTTTGAACAAAATCCATTTGTGGACGAAATGCCAAAAATTGTAAGGCTTACCCCTTACAGAATTTTTGGCCAAAAATACTTTTTCTCTCTGAACTAAAATTTAATGTGCCTAACTATTTAAGTACATCCAGAATAATACACAAGCACCAAAAAATGACCTCGAAAACCCATAAGTGGCGAGTAATTAGCATTGCAAAAGTAATTAAAATATTCTAAAAATCGTTTGAACATTTTCTAAAAGCCATTTGAACAAGTTATAATCAAGATATCAAATTTTGGTTAACATATCCTTAAGCAGCACATTCAGGAGTACCTACAGTATACTGAAATTTTGAACAAAATCCATATGTGGACGAAATGCCAAAAATTGTAAGGCTTACCCCTTACAGAATTTTTGGCCAAAAATACTTTTTCTCTCTGAACTAAAATTTAATGTGCCTAACTATTTAAGTACATCCAGAATAATACACAAGCACGAAGAAATGACCTCGAAAACCCATAAGTGGCGAGTAATTAGCATTGCAAAAGTAATTAAAATATTCTAAAAATCATTTGAACATTTTCTAAAAGCCATTTGAACAAGTTATAATCAAGATATCAAATTTTGGTTAACAGATCCTTAAGCAGCACATTCAGGAGTACCTATACTGAAATTTTGAACAAAATGCATTTGTGGACGAAATGCCAAAAATTGTAAGGCTTACCCCTTACAGAATTTTTGGCCAAAAATACCTTTTCTCTCTGAACTAAAATTTAATGTGCTTAACTATTTAAATACATCCAGAATAATACACAAGCACCCAGAAATGACCTCGAAAACCCATAAGTGGCGAGTAATTAGCATTGCAAAAGTAATTAAAATATTCTAAAAATGAACATTTTCTAAAAGCTATTTGAACAAGTTATAATCAAGATATCAAATTTTGGTTAACAGATCCTTAAGCAGCACATTCAGGAGTACCTATACTGAAATTTTGAACAAAATCCATTTGTGGACGAAATGCCAAAAATTGTAAGGCTTACCCCTTACAGAATTTTTGGCCAAAAATACTTTTTCTCTCTGAACTAAAATTTAATGTGCCTAACTATTTAAGTACATCCAGAATAATACACAAGCACTAAGAAATGACCTCGAAAACCCATAAGTGGCGAGTAACTAGCATTGCAAAAGAAATTAAAATATTCTAAAAATCATTTGAACATTTTCTAAAAGCCATTTGAACAAGTTATAATCAAGATATCAAATTTTGGTTAACAGATCCTTAAGCAGCACATTCAGGAGTACCTATACTAAAATTTTGAACAAAATCCATTTGTGGACGAAATGCCAAAAATTGTAAGGCTTACCCCTTACAGAATTTTTGGCCAAAAATACTTTTTCTCTCTGAACTAAAATTTAATGTGCCTAACTATTTAAGTACATCCAGAATAATACACAAGCACCAAAAAATGACCTCGAAAACCCATAAGTGGCGAGTAATTAGCATTGCAAAAGTAATTAAAATATTCTAAAAATCGTTTGAACATTTTCTAAAAGCCATTTGAACAAGTTATAATCAAGATATCAAATTTTGGTTAACATATCCTCAACCAGCACATTCAGGAGTACCTATACTGAAATTTTGAACAAAATCCATATGTGGACGAAATGCCAAAAATTGTAAGGCTTACCCCTTACAGAATTTTTGGCCAAAAATACTTTTTCTCTCTGAACTAAAATTTAATGTGCCTAACTATTTAAGTACATCCAGAATAATACACAAGCACGAAGAAATGACCTCGAAAACCCATAAGTGGCGAGTAATTAGCATTGCAAAAGTAATTAAAATATTCTAAAAATCATTTGAACATTTTCTAAAAGCCATTTGAACAAGTTATAATCAAGATATCAAATTTTGGTTAACAGATCCTTAAGCAGCACAATCAGGAGTACCTATACTGAAATTTTGAACAAAATCCATTTGTGGACGAAATGCCAAAAATTGTAAGGCTTACCCCTTACAGAATTTTTGGCCAAAAATACTTTTTCTCTCTGCACTAAAATTTAATATGCCTAACTATTTGAGTACATCCAGAATAATACACAAGCACCAAGAAATGACCTCGAAAACCCATAAGTGGCGAGTAATTAGCATTGCAAAAGTAATAAAAATATTCTAAAAATCATTTGAACATTTTCTAAAAGCCATTTGAACAAGTTATAATCAAGATATCAAATTTTGGTTAACAGATCCTTAAGCAGCACATTCAGGAGTACCTACAGTATACTGAAATTTTGAACAAAATCCATATGTGGACAAAATGCCAAAAATTGTAAGGCTTACCCCTTACAGAATTTTTGGCCAAAAATACTTTTTCTCTCTGAACTAAAATTTAATGTGCCTAACTATTTAAGTACATCCAGAATAATACACAAGCACGAAGAAATGACCTCGAAAACCCATAAGTGGCGAGTAATTAGCATTGCAAAAGTAATTAAAATATTCTAAAAATCATTTGAACATTTTCTAAAAGCCATTTGAACAAGTTATAATCAAGATATCAAATTTTGGTTAACAGATCCTTAAGCAGCACATTCAGGAGTACCTATACTGAAATTTTGAACAAAATGCATTTGTGGACGAAATGCCAAAAATTGTAAGGCTTACCCCTTACAGAATTTTTGGCCAAAAATACCTTTTCTCTCTGAACTAAAATTTAATGTGCTTAACTATTTAATTACATCCAGAATAATACACAAGCACCCAGAAATGACCTCGAAAACCCATAAGTGGCGAGTAATTAGCATTGCAAAAGTAATTAAAATATTCTAAAAATGAACATTTTCTAAAAGCTATTTGAACAAGTTATAATCAAGATATCAAATTTTGGTTAACAGATCCTTAAGCAGCACATTCAGGAGTACCTATACTGAAATTTTGAACAAAATCCATTTGTGGACGAAATGCCAAAAATTGTAAGGCTTACCCCTTACAGAATTTTTGGCCAAAAATACTTTTTCTCTCTGAACTAAAATTTAATGTGCCTAACTATTTAAGTACATCCAGAATAATACACAAGCACTAAGAAATGACCTCGAAAACCCATAAGTGGCGAGTAACTAGCATTGCAAAAGAAATTAAAATATTCTAAAAATCATTTGAACATTTTCTAAAAGCCATTTGAACAAGTTATAATCAAGATATCAAATTTTGGTTAACAGATCCTTAAGCAGCACATTCAGGAGTACCTATACTAAAATTTTGAACAAAATCCATTTGTGGACGAAATGCCAAAAATTGTAAGGCTTACCCCTTACAGAATTTTTGGCCAAAAATACTTTTTCTCTCTGAACTAAAATTTAATGTGCCTAACTATTTAAGTACATCCAGAATAATACACAAGCACCAAAAAATGACCTCGAAAACCCATAAGTGGCGAGTAATTAGCATTGCAAAAGTAATTAAAATATTCTAAAAATCGTTTGAACATTTTCTAAAAGCCATTTGAACAAGTTATAATCAAGATATCAAATTTTGGTTAACATATCCTCAACCAGCACATTCAGGAGTACCTATACTGAAATTTTGAACAAAATCCATATGTGGACGAAATGCCAAAAATTGTAAGGCTTACCCCTTACAGAATTTTTGGCCAAAAATACTTTTTCTCTCTGAACTAAAATTTAATGTGCCTAACTATTTAAGTACATCCAGAATAATACACAAGCACGAAGAAATGACCTCGAAAACCCATAAGTGGCGAGTAATTAGCATTGCAAAAGTAATTAAAATATTCTAAAAATCATTTGAACATTTTCTAAAAGCCATTTGAACAAGTTATAATCAAGATATCAAATTTTGGTTAACAGATCCTTAAGCAGCACAATCAGGAGTACCTATACTGAAATTTTGAACAAAATCCATTTGTGGACAAAATGCCAAAAATTGTAAGGCTTACCCCTTACAGAATTTTTGGCCAAAAATACTTTTTCTCTCTGCACTAAAATTTAATATGCCTAACTATTTGAGTACATCCAGAATAATACACAAGCACCAAGAAATGACCTCGAAAACCCATAAGTGGCGAGTAATCAGCATTGCAAAAGTAATAAAAATATTCTAAAAATCATTTGAACATTTTCTAAAAGCCATTTGAACACGTTATAATCAAGATATCAAATTTTGGTTAACACATCCTTAAGCAGCACATTCAGGAGTACCTATACTAAAATTTTGAACAAAATCCATTTGTGGACGAAATGCCAAAAATTGTAAGGCTTACCCCTTACAGAATTTTTGGCCAAAAATACTTTTTCTCTCTGAACTAAAATTTAATGTGCCTAACTATTTAAGTACATCCAGAATAATACACAAGCACCAAAAAATGACCTCGAAAACCCATAAGTGGCGAGTAATTAGCATTGCAAAAGTAATTAAAATATTCTAAAAATCGTTTGAACATTTTCTAAAAGCCATTTGAACAAGTTATAATCAAGATATCAAATTTTGGTTAACATATCCTTAAGCAGCACATTCAGGAGTACCTACAGTATACTGAAATTTTGAACAAAATCCATATGTGGACGAAATGCCAAAAATTGTAAGGCTTACCCCTTACAGAATTTTTGGCCACAAATACCTTTTCTCTCTGAACTAAAATTTAATGTGCTTAACTATTTAAATACATCCAGAATAATACACAAGCACCCAGAAATGACCTCGAAAACCCATAAGTGGCGAGTAATTAGCATTGCAAAAGTAATTAAAATATTCTAAAAATGAACATTTTCTAAAAGCTATTTGAACAAGTTATAATCAAGATATCAAATTTTGGTTAACAGATCCTTAAGCAGCACATTCAGGAGTACCTATACTGAAATTTTGAACAAAATCCATTTTTGGACGAAATGCCAAAAATTGTAAGGCTTACCCCTTACAGAATTTTTGGCCAAAAATACTTTTTCTCTCTGAACTAAAATTTAATGTGCTTAACTATTTAAATACATCCAGAATAATACACAAGCACTAAGAAATGACCTCGAAAACCCATAAGTGGCGAGTAATTAGCATTGCAAAAGTAATTAAAATATTCTAAAAATGAACATTTTCTAAAAGCCATTTGAACAAGTTATAATCAAGACATAAAATTTTGGTTAACAGATCCTTAAGCAGCACATTCAGGAGTACCTATACTGAAATTTTGAACAAAATCCATTTGTGGACGAAATGCCAAAAATTGTAAGGCTTACCCCTTACAGAATTTTTGGCCAAAAATACTTTTTCTCTCTGAACTAAAATTTAATGTGCCTAACTATTTAAGTACATCCAGAATAATACACAAGCACTAAGAAATGACCTCGAAAACCCATAAGTGGCGAGTAACTAGCATTGCAAAAGAAATTAAAATATTCTAAAAATCATTTGAACATTTTCTAAAAGCCATTTGAACAAGTTATAATCAAGATATCAAATTTTGGTTAACAGATCCTTAAGCAGCACATTCAGGAGTACCTATACTAAAATTTTGAACAAAATCCATTTGTGGACGAAATGCCAAAAATTGTAAGGCTTACCCCTTACAGAATTTTTGGCCAAAAATACTTTTTCTCTCTGAACTAAAATTTAATGTGCCTAACTATTTAAGTACATCCAGAATAATACACAAGCACCAAAAAATGACCTCGAAAACCCATAAGTGGCGAGTAATTAGCATTGCAAAAGTAATTAAAATATTCTAAAAATCGTTTGAACATTTTCTAAAAGCCATTTGAACAAGTTATAATCAAGATATCAAATCTTGGTTAACATATCCTCAACCAGCACATTCAGGAGTACCTATACTGAAATTTTGAACAAAATCCATATGTGGACGAAATGCCAAAAATTGTAAGGCTTACCCCTTACAGAATTTTTGGCCAAAAATACTTTTTCTCTCTGAACTAAAATTTAATGTGCCTAACTATTTAAGTACATCCAGAATAATACACAAGCACGAAGAAATGACCTCGAAAACCCATAAGTGGCGAGTAATTAGCATTGCAAAAGTAATTAAAATATTCTAAAAATCATTTGAACATTTTCTAAAAGCCATTTGAACAAGTTATAATCAAGATATCAAATTTTGGTTAACAGATCCTTAAGCAGCACAATCAGGAGTACCTATACTGAAATTTTGAACAAAATCCATTTGTGGACAAAATGCCAAAAATTGTAAGGCTTACCCCTTACAGAATTTTTGGCCAAAAATACTTTTTCTCTCTGCACTAAAATTAAATATTCCTAACTATTTGAGTACATCCAGAATAATACACAAGCACCAAGAAATGACCTCGAAAACCCATAAGTGGCGAGTAATCAGCATTGCAAAAGTAATAAAAATATTCTAAAAATCATTTGAACATTTTCTAAAAGCCATTTGAACAAGTTATAATCAAGATATCAAATTTTGGTTAACACATCCTTAAGCAGCACATTCAGGAGTACCTATACTAAAATTTTGAACAAAATCCATTTGTGGACGAAATGCCAAAAATTGTAAGGCTTACCCCTTACAGAATTTTTGGCCAAAAATACTTTTTCTCTCTGAACTTAAATTTAATGTGCCTAACTATTTAAGTACATCCAGAATAATACACAAGCACCAAAAAATGACCTCGAAAACCCATAAGTGGCGAGTAATTAGCATTGCAAAAGTAATTAAAATATTCTAAAAATCGTTTGAACATTTTCTAAAAGCCATTTGAACAAGTTATAATCAAGATATCAAATTTTGGTTAACATATCCTTAAGCAGCACATTCAGGAGTACCTACAGTATACTGAAATTTTGAACAAAATCCATATGTGGACGAAATGCCAAAAATTGTAAGGCTTACCCCTTACAGAATTTTTGGCCAAAAATACTTTTTCTCTCTGAACTAAAATTTAATGTGCCTAACTATTTAAGTACATCCAGAATAATACACAAGCACGAAGAAATGACCTCGAAAACCCATAAGTGGCGAGTAATTAGCATTGCAAAAGTAATTAAAATATTCTAAAAATCATTTGAACATTTTCTAAAAGCCATTTGAACAAGTTATAATCAAGATATCAAATTTTGGTTAACAGATCCTTAAGCAGCACATTCAGGAGTACCTATACTGAAATTTTGAACAAAATGCATTTGTGGACGAAATGCCAAAAATTGTAAGGCTTACCCCTTACAGAATTTTTGGCCAAAAATACCTTTTCTCTCTGAACTAAAATTTAATGTGCTTAACTATTTAAATACATCCAGAATAATACACAAGCACCCAGAAATGACCTCGAAAACCCATAAGTGGCGAGTAATTAGCATTGCAAAAGTAATTAAAATATTCTAAAAATGAACATTTTCTAAAAGCTATTTGAACAAGTTATAATCAAAATATCAAATTTTGGTTAACAGATCCTTAAGCAGCACATTCAGGAGTACCTATACTGAAATTTTGAACAAAATCCATTTTTGGACGAAATGCCAAAAATTGTAATTAAAATATTCTAAAAATCATTTGAACATTTTCTAAAAGCCATTTGAACAAGTTATAATCAAGATATCAAATTTTGGTTAACAGATCCTTAAGCAGCACAATCAGGAGTACCTATACTGAAATTTTGAACAAAATCCATTTGTGGACAAAATGCCAAAAATTGTAAGGCTTACCCCTTACAGAATTTTTGGCCAAAAATACTTTTTCTCTCTGCACTAAAATTTAATATGCCTAACTATTTGAGTACATCCAGAATAATACATAAGCACCTAGAAATGACATCGAAAACCCATAAGTGGCGAGTAATTAGCATTGCAGAAGTAATTAAAATATTCTAAAAATCATTTGAACATTTTCTAAAAGCCATTTGAACAAGTTATAATCAGGATATCAAATTTTGGTTAACAGATCCTTAAGCAGCACATTCAGGAGTACCTATACTGAAATTTTGAACAAAATCCATTTGTGGACGAAATGCCAAAAATTGTAAGGCTTACCCCTTACAGAATTTTTGGCCAAAAATACTTTTTCTCTCTGAACTAAAATTTAATGTGCTTAACTATTTAAATACATCCAGAATAATACACAAGCACCAAGAAATGACCACGAAAACCCATAAGTGGCGAGTAATTAGCATTGCAAAAGTAATTAAAATATTCTAAAAATGCAAATTTTCTAAAAGACATTTGAACAAGTTATAATCAAGATATCAAATTTTGGTTACCAGATCCTTAAGCAGCACATTCAGGAGTACCTATACTGAAATTTTGAACAAAATCCATTTGTGGACGAAATGCCAAGAATTGTAAGGCTTACCCCTTACAGAATTTTTGGCCTAAAATACTTTTTCTCTCTGAACTAAAATTTAATGTGCCTAACTATTTAAGTACATCCAGAATAATACACAAGCACCAAGAAATGACCTCGAAAACCCATAAGTGGCGAGTAATTAGCATTGCAAAAGTAATTAAAATATTCTAAAAATCATTTGAACATTTTCTAAAAGCCATTTGAACAAGTTATAATCAAGATATCAAATTTTGGTTAACAGATCCTTAAGCAGCACATTCAGGAGTACCTATACTGAAATTTTGAACAAAATCCATTTGTGGACGAAATGCCAAAAATTGTAAGGCTTACCCCTTACAGAATTTTTGGCCAAAAATACTTTTTCTCTCTGAACTAAAATTTAATGTGCCTAACTATTTAAGTACATCCAGAATAATACACAAGCACCAAGAAATGACCTCGAAAACCCATAAGTGGCGAGTAATCAGCATTGCAAAAGTAATTAAAATATTCTAAAAATCATTTGAACATTTTCTAAAAGCCATTTGAACAAGTTATAATCAAGATATCAAATTTTGGTTAACAGATCCTTAAGCAGCACAATCAGGAGTACCTATACTGATATTTTGAACAAAATCCATTTGTGGACAAAATCCCAAAAATTGTAAGGCTTACCCCTTACAGAATTTTTGGCCAAAAATACTTTTTCTCTCTGCACTAAAATTTTATATGCCTAACTATTTGAGTACATCCAGAATAATACACAAGCACCTAGAAATGACCTCGAAAACCCATAAGTGGCGAGTAATTAGCATTGCAAAAGTAATTAAAATATTCTAAAAATGAAAATTTTCTAAAAGACATTTGAACAAGTTATAATCAAGATATCAAATTTTGGTTAACAGATCCTTAAGCAGCACATTCAGGAGTACCTATACTGAAATTTTGAACAAAATCCATATGTGGACGAAATGCCAAAAATTGTAAGGCTTACCCCTTACAGAATTTTTGGCCAAAAATACTTTTTCTCTCTGAACTAAAATTTAATGTGCCTAACTATTTAAGTACATCCAGAATAATACACAAGCACCAAGAAATGACCTCGAAAACCCATAAGTGGCGAGTAATTAGCATTGCAAAAGTAATTAAAATATTCTAAAAATCATTTGAACATTTTCTAAAAGCCATTTGAACAAGTTATAATCAAGATATCAAATTTTGGTTATCAGATCCTTAAGCAGCACATTCAGGAGTACCTATACTGAAATTTTGAACAAAATCCATTTGTGGACGAAATGCCAAAAATTGTAAGGCTTACCCCTTACAGAATTTTTGGCCAAAAATACCTTTTCTCTCTGAACTAAAATTTAATGTGCCTAACTATTTAAGTACATCCAGAATAATACACAAGCACCAAGAAATGACCTCGAAAACCCATAAGTGGCGAGTAATTAGCATTGCAAAAGTAATTAAAATATTCTAAAAATCATTTGAACATTTTCTAAAAGCCATTTGAACAAGTTTTAATCAAGATATCAAATTTTGGTTAACAGATCCTTAAGCAGCACAATCAGGAGTACCTATACTGAAATTTTGAACAAAATCCATTTGTGGACAAAATCCCAAAAATTGTAAGGCTTACCCCTTACAGAATTTTTGGCCAAAAATACTTTTTCTCTCTGCACTAAAATTTAATATGCCTAACTATTTGAGTACATCCAGAATAATACACAAGCACCTAGAAATGACCTCGAAAACCCATAAGTGGCGAGTAATTAGCATTGCAAAAGTAATTAAAATATTCTAAAAATCATTTGAACATTTTCTAAAAGCCATTTGAACAAGTTATAATCAAGATATCAAATTTTGGTTAACAGATCCTTAAACAGCACATTCAGGAGTACCTATACTGAAATTTTGAACAAAATCCATTTGTGGACGAAATGCCAAAAATTGTAAGGCTTACCCCTTACAGAATTTTTGGCCAAAAATACTTTTTCTCTCTGAACTAAAATTTAATGTGCTTAACTATTTAAATACATCCAGAATATACACAAGCACCAAGAAATGACCTCGAAAATCCATAAGTGGTGAGTAATTAGCATTGCAAAAGTAATTAAATATTCTAAAAATCATTTGAACATTTTCTAAAAGCCATTTGAACAAGTTATAATCAAGATATCAAATTTTGGTTAACAGATCCTTAAGCAGCACATTCAGGAGTACCTATACTGAAATTTTGAACAAAATCCATTTGTGGACGAAATGCCAAAAATTGTAAGGCTTACCCCTTACAGAATTTTTGGCCAAAAATACTTTTTCTCTCTGAACTAAAATTCAATGTGCTTAACTATTTAAATACATCCAGAATATACACAAGCACCAAGAAATGACCTCGAAAATCCATAAGTGGTGAGTAATTAGCATTGCAAAAGTAATTAAAATATTCTAAAAATCATTTGAACATTTTCTAAAAGCCATTTGAACAAGTTATAATCAAGATATCAAATTTTGGTTAACAGATCCTTAAACAGCACATTCAGGAGTACCTATACTGAAATTTTGAACAAAATCCATTTTTTGGCCGAAAATGACAAAAATTGTAAGTCTTATGCCTTAAAGGATTTTTGGCCAAAAATACTTTTTCTCTCTGAACTAAAATTTAATGTGCCTAACTATTTAAGTACATCCAGAATAATACACAAGCACCAAGAAATGACCTATTACTGTAATTATTTTGCAATGGCCAAATGTCATCAAATATTACATAATATCATAATAATATAATGTAAGAAATAAGAATTTCAACACAATGTGACACCATTACTTTTAATCAAATTAGTTCCATATCATGTACATCTTATATATGGGAATAATGAAAGAAATACAATTAACTTGAAGCATAGTCAATTTTGCAAGCACATGAAGTACAGCAAACTGTGTGAATTTCAAAATAAATTCTTCCTACCTTTTTCATGGAAAAATTGTCAATGATACTGTTTGTGTCAAGGGATTGTAGGAGGCCAGATTCAATGCATAATAATGAAAGTGAGTTTAATCTGGTTTGTCCCATGGTAGACCTCAGGTGATTTTTCACCCTAGATAGAGTAGAGAAAGACCTCTCTCCTTCACAATTTGTAATGGGGATGGTAAGGAAAATTCTTACCATGATACTAATGTTTGGAAAGGCAGTTGTCAAAATACCATCTTTGGACCTGTTAAATTCAGAAGACAAGATGTCTTTAAATTGCAAAAACTCATCTAGAACAGATGCTTCCAGGTCACTGGAATAGGTACTGACAACCAATTCCAGTTGGGCTTTGAGATCATGATATTTCATACTGTCATACTCCGTTAAGAAGCTAAACAGCTTTATTTTTGAGTAGGCATTCACTCTGAGCTGAGGCTGAGAAGATACTGACTGGCTGAACGAGCTGTCAGCAAACCAAAGGTAACCCTGACACGTACTGAACGTGAAACGATCCTGTCCTTCACACGTCAAGGCGCTGAAGGTTTCTTGAACTTTACTCTCTCTCTCTCTCTCTCTCTCTCTCTCTCCAGTATATATGTATGTATAGATAGATAAATAGATAGATAGATCGATGGTGGGACACGGACATTTAAAAAATGTAAATTTTTTTATTATCTTATTTTCTTCGTTTTACTATAGGGCCTAGTTCATGGCCCACCTGAGAACCACCCCATGGCCCACCAGTTGAAGATCACTGCGGGCCTATACTTATTGTACAGGAGCCCCATACTCCGGGACCTATACTTATTGTACAGGGGCCCCATACTCCGGGCCCTATACTTATTGTACAGGGGCCCTTATGGTTGTGAATATATTATATAATGAAATACTAGGTGTACGCTTGAAACAAGATTATACACTGGCACGCTGCGCAACAAATTAGTTTCAGTAGGCCCCCAGATACCGGTGGGCCCTAGGCCAAAGGCCTACTTGTCCTATTGGTAAATACGGCTCTGCCCTTCAGGCTCAGCTGTTCCCGCTTTCCCTCTAAACATGTCCTCAACACACCTGTCCTTGCACACACCTGTTCTTTTCACCCATCCGACCTTCAACACACCTGCCCCCCATGTATATGTCTGCTCCTCCACACATGTTTCGCCACATATATCTCATCATACATCTCATCCTGTACATGTCTACTGCACTGCACATCTGTCTCTGTAGATGTCTACTTCATTGCACATCTGTCTGTATCTGTCTATTTTACTGTACATCTGTCCGGGACAGGGACAGACTGTCCATGTACATGTTTACTTCACTACACATCTGTCCCTGTACATGTCTACTTCACTACACATCTGTTCCTGTACATGTCTACTTCACTGTACATCTGTTCCACCATACATAATGTCCCATTGCACATCTCTTCTTCCACACACAGGTCCCTCCAAATAAGTATCGGTAAATGCACGCATCCTGTAAAAGTCCCTTCATATTTATATAGTATTCCTCCATATATATGTCCGTCCAAATATTAAGATTTTCCAAATATGTTCTTTCAAATATCCTTCAAATATGTCTGTCCAAATATCTGTCCTTATGTTTTGTTTTACACCTCTTCTTTAAACCTCCTGCCCATGACATGTCATTATGTGTCTTGTGTTAATGTTCCCTAGGATACATAGTGACCTGTGTATCCTGTGTTACGTGATAAAGTTCCATTTACCACAACGTAACACGCATAAAGACCGAAGTGTCAGTGGACCACATTACAATTCATGCGAGTACTGTACATATGTTATCAATATGTGCCACGGCTCATAATATGTCCGTTGTTGGTATCAAGAGCCTTGTGCACGGAGCCTCAAGCGCTGCTACTCACTAGGCGCTGGCATTTATGGGATCTGAAAATCTCCTGCACGGTTCCATACATGTTGCAGTGCTTATTGTTTGCAGGAACTCACCGCAGCCAGATTAAGTGAATGGGAGCAGCAGCACGCGTATAAAAGCTCAAGGATTATGGTACAGCATGACTGCAGCTGGGTCCCCCCTCAATTCAGAATACACTGCTGAAAATCCATCATAGCGCTGTTGTTTAGGAACGAGCCTGTTTTTAAAAAAAATGCTGATGGCTTTTCCAATGACGTCCTCTATCAGCTTCATGTCTAGAGTTTCACCATCCTTCAGTGACCGAATATCTTAATGATACGATTAATGTAGAATGTATAGAAGAAAAAAAGACAAAATACTCATGAACTGGTGGCATATCGTGTAGAGAAACGGCATTGAACTGCTCAGTGGTTGTTGTCTTATCGTCGTGGGTAAGTATGCGGTATACACTTCCCCTTTTGACAACAAGGTCCAAAACTTTTTGTTAAATGTGCTGTCCTATTTAAATTTCAGGGATTGTAGACAGGATATTCTTGGGTGCAGCTTTCAAATTGCCTCTCAGGATGCTTGGTCCCGCCACTTAATCAAGAAACGCAGCAGAGCATGGAAACTGGACAAGCCTCCTCGCCCTCTCAATATCTGAACCCGCACTCTACACAGACACCGATTGAAGATTTGAACGTCGACTCTGCTTAATTTGAATAATTTTGAGAGGACAGCCGTTCTTTCTATCACGTTATGGATTGCTTTGGTCCTCTCTATATAAACTGCATTGCGAGGCTGAGAGCAGTGATACAATCTGTTGCAATACAGTATACTTGTCATTGATGGTTCACCCTGAATATTCGCCCCAGCTTAGTTCATCTGAAGAATGACCACCCCAACAGTTACCTAACCTAACCAAACCAAATCTAACCTAAACCTCCCAGGTAATGTTAGGCTGGTCAATCTTTAGGTAAAATAAGCTAGGGACGAATCTTCAGTTGATCCCTAATCTGTTATATTTGTTAAGAGGACTCCTGCACAGTCTGCATTACTAGCAACGATTCTCCTTTTCGCATTATACAACTATGATCCGTAAGGTGTTGTTCGCTTTTTGGCGACAGGAAGTTGGGTATGAAGTATAAAGGCTTCCATTAGGCGCTTAACACGAATAAATTTCTTTCGTTAATGGTGTACACTGCAAGTTACAGTATGTAATCGAGGCCGAGACCACACAAATTTAGCCTTTTTGGATCACCTGATGATTAGCCCACAGCTTAACGAGCCTTTAGTTTAACCATGCCGAAACCATCTAGTTGGGTGGCTAATTTTCAAGTGATCCACTGGCGCTTTGTTATGTTAGTCATTTAAAAAACTCATATTATTATCTAAGTTAAGGATTAATCAAGTATTGTATAATAACCGGAAAATGCTGAGTAAATTTTTCTGCAGACAAAGTGACGACGTTCGTAAAAAAAGAAAAAAAGAGAAAAGTAAGCTGTCACTTCCTGTGTTCTCGTTGTCACATATAAACTGTATTATTTATGCTTCACTACACGTGTAATGCTTGAGGCATAACTGACACTATTTTGTAAAATGGTATTAGGACTTACCTCGATCCCAGACATCGCATACTAAAAATCTTCGCTAATCTTGGTCCATACTATCCACCATCATCAGTGGCATAATCTTCAGTTGTTTTTTTACTTCCTATCCGGGTGTCACGTGCGGAGACTGTACAGTGCTGAAAGTGTCAGGTTAAATTTGGTTAGATTTTGGTCGAACTGTGCATCTTGGATCGTTTTCAGTATGCGATACAAAAATCAGAGCAGACTAGTACGTAATGTTGAACACATTTCTACCATGAGTCACAAGTCACTATGAGTGCTGTCTTAACACGGTCTCTTCACACCTGGATTATAAATGCAGTATTTAGGGTCAAACACCACAAGAAAACAATGTGTCCCAATGTTTAAAATGTGCCATGAACTGAAGAGAATCGTGTACTCGTTCCCATCAGCCTTAAGTTGTGGTTTGTTGACTTATTTTGGGAGCTTAATTTTAGTACTCAACCTCAATCAAAAGCATAAATGAATCGACAAGAAATAATAATAATAATAATAATAATAATAGTATTTCAAACAATATACAGTGGGGTATGCTATAACGAACGTAATTGGTTCCAGAACCTCGTTCGTTATAGCATTCGTTCGTTATAGGATTAATTCGTTACAGGCCCCCAAATACAACCACTTAACACTGAAAAAATTCTGTGGAAAATGTAAAAAATACGGTACTTTATCTTACCTTAGTGTTGTTCAGCATACAGGACAGGAGGCAGGGGGGAGGAGAGAATTATGGAGAAGAGGTGGAAGGAGAGGAGTCATCCTTCCTAGCCCTCTTTGGTGACCCTCACAGGCACTTTGTCTGTAGGTTCTTTTGTTACCTTTGTAAAGAAGGAATCCGGGGTTGGCTGCTTCAACCTTGATTTCTGGACCTTCCAAAAGTAGTTCATAACATTGTCATTAAACACACTGATGGCCTTTTGCACAGAACCAACATCAGGATGATAATCCTCAGCAAGCTTGGACAGTTTGCTCCAGCAAAAGAACGCATCCTTGAGATCTTTGGCTGGAATGATGCGGCTTTCCTCCTTGTCCTCCTCCTCCCCTGACTCCTCAGAAGTTAAGCTCCGCTTCAGTGTCTCATTTCCTCTTTGTGAAGCTCAAGCAGCTCTTCAGTGGACAATTCCTTACTGTGCTCTTCCACCAACTCCTCAACATCATCATCATCCACTTCCAGGCCCATGGAATTGCCCAGAGACACAATTTCATGAACAACAGCCTCTTCTTCTAACTCTTCGAAGCCTTCAAAGTCTCTTTGAAGGACACATTCAGGCCACAATAGCCTCCAAGCAGCACAAAGACACCTCACAGTAACCTCTTTCCAGGCTGAGGTAATTAAAAATACAGCATCTGTTATATTGAAGTGACTCTTCCAAAATTCCTTCAAGCTAACATCACTGGAAGAAGTGGATGCAAAACATTTTCTAAACAGTGCCTTTGTGTACAACTTCTTAAAAGTTAGAAATTACATGTTGATCCATGGGCTGGATGAGAGGTGTTGTGTTGGGTGGCAAGAAGTGCACAGTGATGAAGTTGAACTCCTCTGGCAATTCAACCATCAAATTAGGAGGGTGGGCTGGTGCATTGTCCATCACCAACAAAGCTTTCAGTGGAAGATTATTCTCCCTGAGGTATTCCCGAACACTGGGTCCAAACACCTCAATCACCCACTCAGAGAATAAATTCCTGGTCACCCAAGCCTTTGGGTTTGACCGCCACATAACACCAAGGCGGGTCTTCCTAATTTTTTTGAAAGCTCTGGGGTTTTCTGCGTGGTACATAAGGAGTGGCTTTATTTTGCAGTCACCAGAAGCATTAGCACAAAGAAGGAGGGTAAGCCTGTCTTTCATTGGCTTATGGCCAGGGACAGAAGTTTCCTCCTTGGTAATGTATGTACGGCGAGGCATTTTTTTCCAAAAAAGTCGTTTCATCACAGTTGAATACCTGCCGAGAAACAAAGTCTCCCTCTTTAATAATATTCAAAAAAATGTCATGGTGTTCCTTAGCTGCTTCCTTATCTGCACTAGCAGCATCACCATGTCTCACAACACTATGTATTTTATTTCTCCTTCTGAAACCAGTAAACCACCCCTTGGTACCCATAAACACTGGCACATCACTATCACTTGCACTGGGAGTCTTGGCTTTAAGGTCCTCAAACAATTGTCTGGTCTTCTCACAAATTATAGCTTCACTAATGCCATCACCTGCCATTTCTTTCTCCTTTATCCACAACAAGAGTAAATTTTCCATCTCCTCAATCACATTACACCTTGCTTTGCTAAGTCTAGAGATTTCCTTAGCCACTTGCACTGTTTTTAATTCCTCTTTATTCTTTAAAATCGTACATATAGTCGATTTAGCCATCCCATACTCATCACTAAGTTTCGCAATGCTTGTTCCATCCTCACGTTTCTTTGATTTCTTTCTTAGTTTCAAGAGTTATGAGCTTTCTCACTCGCTTTGGACGATTCATTGCCACAATTGTACACTTGTATAATAAAATATTTATACAAATAACTCTATTTCCACATCAAGAGACGAAATTTCAACAATAACAGTGGTGCACTGGCTACACAATGAGACAAAGATGGCGCCTGACGCTCTTGTTGTGGGTCGCGGTACAACAATATTTATGCGCCAGGCGAAATAGACCCGTATTCATCCGCGTTCGTTGTAGGAGTTGCGTTCGTTATAGCATTCTCAATTTTATAGGTAAAACCGTTCGTTATAGGAATATTCGTAGTAGAATCCGTTCGTTATAGCATACCCCACTGTAATAAAAATACAAATAAGTAACTCAAGGGTGCAACAACACCAACCCTCATGGCAGTCATGGGTCTTAATAGTTTACGAGCAAACAGTTGTACAGGTTGTTGACGTCTACCAGTCGTAAATGATATATTTCACATTCATAATAAATGGACTTAATTGTCACTAGAGGGTATAATAGTTATTGAAAGGCGCCATTTACTGTAATGATTGACAATCTCCAGGCCTAAAAACTTTGCGCCAATTAAACAAGACAAGAAAAATGTACTTCTAGTAGTTATACAGTACAGTATACGTATTCAGTAATGTCGAGGGGCATAGTTTTTTTTTTTTGGTACAAGTTCTAAAAAGAAAGAAGGGATACAAATGATAGATAAATACGAACTTAATGTTTTTATTTTTTAATTTGGCCAACATTCACTTGTCCCCTCGATATCAAATCACATACTATACATATACAGTAATTACCCCAAAAATCACAATACAGTATACAGTATTTTATAGGATAATCAATATGGTCTGCTGTGATACCAGCATAATTTAAAACTAATTACAGTACTGTCTTGTCACAAACTACAGTATTTTATAAATCTTAAGAAGACATTCTTATCCCATGAGTGTAGTGTATGTGAAAATAATCACCATTTATAAATCAATAGAAATGTATTCCAACACTGATCTCTAGCCTGAAATAAAAAAATTATAATCCATGTTATTTACAAATTATTTACAAGTTACAAATTATGTATGCAAACTGCCTTTTTCTTAGTAAAATGAGGCGAAGAAATTTATCACCGTTTTATATTAAAGAGTCATTTTAAAAAAAAAAAAAAAATTAATGATCAATTACAACTCAACTGCCTATTATTAACCAATTACAGTAGTATATATAAATATGTTAGTCTACAAATAATACAAAATTTCCACTAGACTTATGATATACAGCAGTACAGTAATATTCAGAAACCAACAACGATCACACATACATAAACGTCTTGCTCTGCTCTTGCCATTGTATACAATAAAAAAAAAAGGCTGTAATGCCTACAAATATCTAGAAGATGCAATTTCAATGAGAAAAAATAACTTCATATAGCACTCAAACAAATACAGGGGAGTACTGCATATGTATGTGTGCAGAACCAGTAGTACAGTACGGTATTGATGTTCAGGATCATATATTTATGAGTAAAATTGTTAGATGGTGTGAAGTGCTCAAGTCGTGTGCAGCATTATGTGTAACAATCAACTATGAATGTGCTGTGGTAGTAAGCAAAGTGCATCTTGTTGAATTTGATTTCTTGAAGAGTTCTATAACATCTTGTACATGAGCTAATTAACAGTCCCTGTGAAACAATGTGATTATAGGATTTCTTTGTCTACTCATGCTTCTTCACCCCCGTAAAATATTTTTGATCTTTGCCAAGTAATAATGCATAATTACAGTACTGTACTTATTCCAGTTTCATTCTACAACAGTACATTTCACTTACAGTACATCCTCTACCCCTACTTCTCTTTATGCTCATACTATCAATATTTTCTCTTCTTGCCCTTTTCAGATCCATCTATCAAAATTTACATAACTTTCATGTAACTATATTTTGCCAAGACCTGATGGCCCATTGCAATATGGATACACCAACGTGTACAAAACTTTGGGTACACAAGAAGGTAATGCACCCTATCACTTTCACTTCCTAATTGTTGTTAGCAAGAGTAATTATTTACAGCTGGGTAAACTAAGAATGTCCTGGGCGAGAACCAGCAACCCTTAAGACAGGAAATGAGCACTGTATCCTCAAAGCCTTGAATATACGGTACTCTACCAGTCTAAATCAGTGTAGGTGATGCTATGATGTACAACCTCAAAACCCATAGTATAGTTTTGTTTTTCCTGGTCAGTGAATTTTTCAGGATTTTTATCATCTTTGTCCGTAATCACCTTTAATAACTTCAGCTACAATAACAGCACAGTGTATGTCTACCATGGTTTATCTCCAGGGAAGTTGTATCACCTACATGCAAAAGCATTCCACTTTTTCTGTACAGTATTTGTAAAAATATTCTTTTAACAATCAACATACTCAACCAAGCCATCACTGTAAATATTAACAGATTGCAGACCTCAGGATATATGTACTGTACAGCAGTAGCACCACTAACTCACCTCCTTCAGTACCAATTATTTTCTAGCAAGTGTATAAAGATATGGATACATATGCCTGATATCTTTATCCAAAATACTCTTAAGTAATATTGCTAAGTAAACAAAACACTTCTGTACCAGGCTACACCATATGTTTAGAAAACAAAATTTAGGCAATTCAGCAATAATTAATATTTGTTCATTTGGCCTGTAATGTACAAGAATACTGTAGCCCTGAACTCATTAAATCATTAATGCTCACCCAAATCTACTGTCCTTTGCACTACCATACTATTCATAACCTAGCTTCTGCTTAACACTAAATACAAAGTACACATTCTAATCATTCTCTTACAAATCTCTCCAGCTCTCATTAGCACAGGCAAAATTGACATATACAATACTTATACCTTAACTTGAATTTCCCAACTCCATAAAACTTTTACCCATTATTCAGGGTTTTCTATAACAAGTTATCAAGGGCCCATTGGGATGATACAGTACTTAAGTGTGCTGCCTATTCACAACAGAGCAAAAAGTAAATAAAATATAAAATGAACTTATTTGATAATAAATTAAAAAATAAATAAAATAAAATTTGATAGTCAAAAAGTCCAGATGTAAAATGAAGTACACATTGTAAAATCTCCATTAGCTAGACTCCCTCTTAGGCAGAACTCTCCAATAGCCAGAATTTAAATTTGCTTAGGATTTTTCCTGAAATTTCTCTCATTTCCGGGTTTGGGAATGATTTTCCGAGGTTGAAAATTAGACAAATTTTCTGCAAAATTTCAAGAAAAATTCTGGAAACTCACCAAAATTTTTTCCCCAGGTTTGGGAGCAAATTCCGAGGATGAAATAATGCATAATTTCAGGACATTACTAGAAACTTTTCCCATACAGTACCAGGACAAATTCCATGGAAGGGAAATTTTTTCCAGGTTTGAGAGAGTCATCTTGTTACGTGGAAATCTCTCATTCCTGGAAGTGCTTTATACCAATTGTTCCAGCTAATGAGGATATTACTGAGAAAAAAAAATCTGGGTTCCATGTTCGTAGTCTTATACAAAGGTTAATTATCATTTTATTTGGTGCAGTCATCCTCTTACTTCTACCTTGTACTCAACTCATTGAAAAGACGCACACTATTGTAACTATGAATGGCAATACTGTTTGCATGATATTACAAAACAAAGCATTGTGAGGTATACTGTACTGTACTTAACCAAGCTCACAGCATGTCACAGAAAATATTACAGGTACAAATATAAAAATGAATCAGTCAATTAAACAAAACAAAATATTTACCATACTTATTTCCTCTCACATCCACCAACTCATCTTTAATCTTTTGAACTTTGATCCTTCTGAACCTAACAACAGGGGTAGTTTTCCCTTATTTCTTCCTATTACTGTGCACAGTAAAGCACAGTTATGTATGGTACTGTACATTACTTCATTATTTTTATGGTAAAACAAATATTATTTCCTCACTACTACCTGGGTATTGTATGTTTTCATTCTTAATGGTAGGATTACTTGTCTTACTGAAAACTGGTACCATTTCCAAGTTTATCCACTACAGCACTGTACTGTATTTTGACAAACACACATTCCTCCCCTAAACACCCATGTCCTTTGCTGTAGGACATATTCTTCAGTTTGACCATTCAATGAATACAAAATCAACAAGGTATGAAACATAACATTCTTGTTGATCTTCTATTCTTCACAAACTAAGGTTTTCAAATTCATATCAGAGTAAATACAGTACTGCATAAAATTACTTATACTGCCAAAATAATAAGCTAATAATATTGTAAGTCACTGTCATAAACTACTGTCATTTAGAAATGGTGAGTGTAAATAGCAGTGTTAGTGACAATAATTTCTTTCGATCACAATATCAGAAAAAATGTCACAAATCATGAGAAGATTTGTAATATGAAGAAAATAAGGCCATCATATTTAAAGATAATGATTGGATACCTGTCAACCAATCACAGAGCATGAAATGGCCAAACTGTGACCATATTTAAATGATATCTGAGGAACCATAAGACACATCTATTGGTTCAATATGAAGACAATGTGTTCCAAACAAAGATACAAAACCCTTCTGCTAACAAACAGATGGACGAGTGAGTATACAACCTGAGTAGCTACATACCGGGGAACACCTTTGGGAGAGGCACTACAATAGTGTACAGCATTTAATAAAACTACAGTACAATGTTAAAAAAAAAATGAATAACAAAAGAAATCACTTAGAAGCTACATAATTTGACAAATTTATTTATTGAACAGATAATAATTTAAAGACAAAAACATACCGGTAATTCATAAATATTGAAGAGAATAACAATGGGTCTCTACAAATTAGAACATATCAAATGAATTAAACAAATTAATTACACAAATGAAATAATCATCTAAATAAATCCAAATAATACTCCACATTAAAAAAGAAAATTCATAAATTCTTTCTCAAAATCCCAACTTTAATTGCTCTTCCACCATACAGTACAGTGCAGTATTACCAACACCTCTACTAGTACTACTGGCATCTCCCGTGACACACTGGAAAACTTCAGCCGTACCCTTTCATACCTGCTAGTGGTGTTGTTTCTGGTTCTAATGATTTATCTACCAGGATCATCAAGTACCATACATCCAGTTTAAAAATACAGTCTGAAAAACCAATACTAACTGGTCAATTTATCATTAAACATGCCATTTTCAGACAAAACTATCCTATGCTTCCCATCCCAATTTCCTACTTACAACTTATTCTCAAACTTTTCTTTAACCTACATACACCCTACTGGAGCTGTACAAAGAGACTAAAAAACTGTACTTAATTTCTTCTTTTTTGAGGTCACTGTCATGTATATTTTCTATTACATAAACTTCACCCTGAACTTTAGCTTTCCCACAATCTTCCCTCATAAAGCCTGCTGGGCAACATTACAAAATACAATCCATTATCAAGCTAGGCATATTTCTTACAAAACAACTAGAATAAGTTATAACAACTATATAAATGTCCTTAATTACAGCCAGACTTCATTTGATATACAGTACAGTATCTATACAATGTCACTACTCTCTGAAACTTACCAAATGTTTGAAAATCCACAATTAGCATAAATCTCTGCGACAAATCCTACACGTCAATCCTTTTCACATCAAAACAGTCAAGTTTCCACTGGTTTATTTTTACTGACAACCAAAAAGTTTGTCTGACGTAACAATAAACACTGATCACGTATGTGAATAACATTTCCGATAAGTAGATGGCATGTTACACTGACTAAATAAAATGTCATGTTTTGCTAATAACAGCCAAGAGCTTTTTTTCATCATCAAAGCCCTTGTCAATCACACACCTATGTATTCCTCAAATAATTTATCATTTGTCCAGCCATTATTAATCTGTTACAGGGCCATATTGGAGAGTATTGATGGCCAATATGATCAAAGGACTAACGTGGTCAGTGTTGGGGACAATGGTAAGGTTATTTGAGCGACCAGCCACTAAAACAAGTTCAAAGATTAAATATTTTCCCTTTTTGTAACTTGGTTTTGGTGTGAGATTAACTGATACTCGCTTTCATTATGGTCTTTGCATTGGCCTGAATCTTCTATATATTACATGTAGAATTAATTTCAGGTCGTGCCCAAATAAACTTATTCACCTATTTGCATAAAACTTGAATGTGGAGAAAATATTACTATATACAGTAGAGATATCTTAATAGTGAATGAAAAAAATTAATACCAGTACAGTATACAGGAATATCTTCATTATTTAAGATGGCAGTTTTTCATCACAGAGATGTTAATATTGGCATAAAAAATTCAGGGACAACTTGCTATTTACTGAGAATGTTACCAGAAATAATGGGACTGTCTACGAGTAAAATGAATCGGCTCTGGTTACTTTGGCCAGCACAAATATTCTACAGTGGGCAGATCAGTATGTTGGTAGCTGGAAGTACAGGATTCAAAAAGTATATTGTAAGAAGTATGAACAGAGGGGCCAAGACAAAAAGCCAAAGGATTTTGTTAATGTCAAAGAATAAAACGTTTTGGGAGGAAACATACGAGTCATGCAGTGTATCAATAATGTGGGATACACCACCTATTACTGTCTTTCCTCATTGTTTTGGTAAACTACATAGATATGCTACAACACACACTTAAAAAATTAATTATCCATTTCAATTCTCATCTATCTTTTACTTGTTCAACAAATTTACACAAAATTCCTTATCTACTTTGTTCCCTCCATCAAAACTTTTCCTTTTCCATTTTAAGTACTGTACCATAATTGCATTATTATCTCTGTCTCCCTACTTTGTCTACTTTGTTTAAAAACTCCCATCACTCTCTTCAATCTGCTCACAAAAACAAAGTTCACTTACAAATTATTACTTTAAAAGTGACACATAAGCATCATAAAATGCCTCAATTGCATGACTTAAAAGCTAGCTGTCGCAATTAGCCATGCACATACAGTACAGTACTTCATATTATTACTTCATGGTGTTATGAAATAAAAAACAGCAAGTTAGACATTTGATGGTGTTACTTATGATGCCAAAAAATGAGAATCATTATAAGTAAGACATTTAATGGTGTTAATTCATAGCATTAAAGTGAGAATCATTACGAGTATGAATGTGGTCACATGTTTCTCTTACGAATATTTCTACACTAACCAACACCCTACAGCTTCTGTCTTTACATAACAAGGATGAAAGGGTTCAGCATCTTGTTAAAATTCACTTCAAATGTTTCCTCTCCTGTGAATATCATACAGCATAATTGTACTGTAGTTAAAAGTTTATTACACAAAAAACAACTCAACTGTAAATCAAATAAAAACAACCAAAACACAATCACTTTTTTTCTTTACAAATTAAGGCTACGTAAATAAAGCAATGGAGGTAAACCAGAAGAAAATCTTTGGGCACTACTGTTGAAGGGGACACCATTAGAGACAACACCTGGTAAGACAGCAAGAATAGGTCTGTGTTGCTAACTCTGGCTCTACAAACTTAAAACAATGTAATTTATATCTAGTTTTATATAAAGAATTAAAAATATACAGTACAGTATTCTTTAATCAGCATAACCAAATCAGGTTGTGTAAAATTAAGAAAACAGCAAATCATCTGCTACAGTCAGTTACAAAATTAATAAAAATATCAACTCACTGCTATGTCTTGAACTGCTAACTGTAAGAAGTAAATGACAGTATATAAACTATTGTTACTGTTGTCCTTTAGTGTTGCCTTTTTTTTACATTTGCCTTGCATCACTGTTTCTCATATTTACCTCTTCCTTGAGGTTTCTTTGCTCTTTAATCCACTCCACACAAGAGTGGAGTAAAGGTACAGTACAGCTTCTCCCCGACTTACGACCTACTCGACTTATGACCACTCACACTTACGACCTGTCTCAGTCATACCAAAGTTTTGTCAAATTACGTATTTTCGAGTCCCAATGTCAGCACACAGAGAAAATTTTCGTTTGAAATTCACTTTAAAATGGCTAGCAAGCCTAAAAGTGAGAGTTTTGTGGTGCTGAGAAGAAAGAGACACCCATTTTAGATTTTCTATGTATAATTTAAGCATTTTCGACTTACGACCTGGATTTGGGTCCCTAACTCCATCGTAAGTCGGGGAGGAGCTGTACTGTAATAAATAAAATAAAAAATAAAATAAAAATAAAAAATAAACACGAAACTGACAATGATACCTTATAATATCTTCTGCTCTGTAGGTGTATAAAAAATAAATCATTACAGCACCCTAATACCCAAACATACCTGTACAGTATATAGGATCCAAGAAGCATTTTCCTTGGAGACATACCGAGGTCAGTTGTAACACGTCACTCCTCATTGCTCGTTCACATACTCCAAAATCAGTTCCAAAATAGGATTGTGGCTTACCTATAAATACCTATACAGAATTCCTTGTAAAACCATCTGCCCTATTACTTGAAATAGAGAAACAAAACAAGAAAATAAGGATAAAGAGAAAAGCAACATGGATGGATAAAATCTAAGATACTATTTGACAAAAGTTGCAACATTATGAATTTAATGGTGCAACCAACTTGAACGGAGCAAATAGCATGACTGAATACCTTTGATGTACACTACCTTACAGTAATGTAACTGATATATACTTTGCATATCATGATGGGTACAGACTTGCATCTTACAGCAATGTACACCAAAACATTAACATTGATTCCTATTTGTATAATATGACTTTACTAAGGCATATAAGATCAAGGCAATTCTGATACAGTAACATTCTTTTAAAAAATATACAATCAAGGTCTAATTAACGGCCTTAATCGGATTCTTTATAAATAATTTGTGTATGTTTCACAACAAACAGGTATTCAATAATGTATATCTCTATTATATAAAACTAATATTTTTCAATCTTGAACTTGACAAACACCGACTCAAGTTATACACTTAAAAGTTTCATTTTATATTTTGGTTTACTCAAATATAAACAATCAGTTCCAAGCATTTTGAACTCAAATGTGAGAATAAAGCTTCACTTTACATTCTAGTCTATCCAAATGCAAAGAAAATAAGTTCCTAAAATCTGGAACTGGAATACCAGAGGTACACACACACACACTGAATACTTCAAGATCAAATACTGTAATACTAAGAGTCATAATATAAGACTGATACAAATAGGTTGATCTTACCAGGAACATGTACTATTGCTCAGTGGTAGTTACCCCCAAAGCAGGCCAACAAAGTTTTTGCTCACAATACAAACACCAATAAGTGCTGTATTTCAAAATTTTAAAGGAAACAGCTCTGTTCATTCTTTTGTGATCTGGTACAGAAGTTCACTTTTGTGAAGTAGAAAATCTTGTTGTCGTTAATATGCAATTACAGTGAACTGTACTTATGACAGCCACTGTAAAATAAATACAGTATTTGTACTGAAGGAAAGGAAATGATCTCTTGTTCACCTCTATATGTAACACAATCAATAAACTATGAAAGTTAAGGATAAATACAGAACACCTGTATCTATCTTATCTATGATGGCTCACTCCTCCAGGGAAGGTGGTCACAATACAGGAACCTCCAGGTCACCTTAACACTACATATTTGCTTTCATCTCTCTTGTCCCTTTATTCCTACACTGTTAAAATAACATCAGGTTTGTTTACTGTCTGCAAATGCAGAGGTGATCAATGAAAGATTCATTTTCCCTTTAGCAACTTAAAACTTAATAAGGTATTTTTCCTTTCTACAATCAATATACAACAGTACTAGATTAGTGCTAATCTATTTATACTTAAACAATGAACTTTTTAAACTAACATGATCACATGAAATCACTACTGGTCTTGTACTAAGACTGTTTCCAAGGATTTTTTTCCTGGAATGGTGTATCAAGTAGGCAGTTCTTTTCCACTTGCATACAAACCCTAAGTCAAATAGATATTTATTTGTCAACTCATTAATTCTGGTTTGTCTGAAATTTCTAAAGTAGAAAATTATGATGAAAAGCTACAATGTCGAATCTGAAGTGATCAATATAATAGAATTGTTTACTGTTTCAATTGTAATGACAGTATAGGTAATTTAACAAAAAATCAATATTAATAAAAGAGGATACATAAGCAATATGGAAACACTCTTATGCTCTTCTGTGAAAAATATCAGGGCTTTTCCACATAAAATTTGAACTTTCAGACATACAAGGCTTACCTTAAGCAAATACATTTTCTCCAGGGGAAAATGTGCATGAGTTTCTTTTAAGACAAAGAACATATCCCAAAATTATCATGTGGGGCCTACCAATCACTCATTTGGTTACTCGTGTACAAACTAATTTAGAATGTAGAGCACACTATGCAAGATCTAATATGCATAACGGTAAACATTAATGACAAACATTACAAGATCTTCCACTTAATAATTAAAATACTGATCAGAGTAATAGACTAATCCATCTATTCATCCAATAAGATCAATCCCATCCAAGGAAGTGACATTAGATTTGTTACGGAGTCATTAAATTTAATTACAAATAACCACAAGTTACAATAAAATTCCATCTAAAAGTATTAATGGCTTAACCCCTTCCTTACCACACAGACAAGCTGTTATATCAATGTACGGCATTAACAATACACGTTAACACAGTCATCAGGAGCTGTAATAAGCATGGGGTTAAGGATCAGTTCGAGGATATGAGACTGCACAATTTAACACATAATCCTGGCCAAATGCCTACCACAGGGAATTAAATGAGAGGCATATCACTGTGCAATGTAAAGCTCTTAACACGTGAAAAAGCCAAAAATGGAAACTTGTTGGTATCACTGACGTCAATATGTGATACATTCTGTTTGTCATCAAAATGAACAGAAATAATGGTGTAATTCCTCCACACTAGCATCCAGTGAGGCCTCTCTCTTACTGGTCGGATCTCAAACTCCTGTAAAAAACAACAATAAACAGAACAAAACATTTTAAATTATTAGTTACATTGTTTTTTCAAACATATGTTGCCTCACTAACAGATGTCTTTTGAATCTTCAAGACTAAGGATGAACACAATCTAATAAAAAAAACTGAGAAAAAAAACACCACAAATACAGTAATACATAATGTGCTTGCTGAAATGTTCAATCATTATTCATTTGTGAAAACTGGAAAAAAATTGTATTATATTAAACAATGAAAAGAGAAAAACATTGTTTTTGAATCTGCAAAAACAGTCATGGGACTCACTTAATAACCACCCACTGATCAACAGCTATGAACTGTAATGATTAGTAAGTAGACCAATAGTGGGGGGGGGGAGTTGAATCCATTGGCCAAATAAACTCGCTGTCCATTTTGTAGGAATACCGTTATATAGTAATAGGAGAAAAACATCAAAGGTAACTTAAGTAAGTGAAAATATAATGGAATTGCAAAGGCCTGGCTGAGGCATCAACAACAACCTTTGCCTGCACAGTACTGTGGGGTATCTAGTCAACCACAAAATTAGAAGAGGTACTGTCAATGAAGACTTACATAATAGAAATACTAGAAAATAACTGAAATACAAAAGGACAAAGAGACAAGTAAAGGCTACACAAATATAAATATAAATAAATGCACTTGGCTCTGTGACAGTACATAAAAACAAATGTAAAAAGAATCAAGATAAACAATTCAACACCAACACTCCACACAACAGCCAGTTACAGATGGTGCACTGTATATTTTAGGCCTGGTGCTTCAAATCCCGGACAAAAATCCTATCTTGCAACCCCAGATCCCAAGGATAAATACCTGTGGTCCTGCACCTGCACTTAAATTTACCATCAATGCCATTTAAGCACAGCAACAGTATATTCTGGTAATAAAGAATGAACTGATGGAACTTACAATCTGAAAGATGGTTTCAGCGACATCAGTGGTTCCACCTATACGCCTGCGCCCCTTCCTCCTATTACTCATCATCTCCCGAGACCGTCGCTTGAAAATCAGCGAAACATTTGACCCATGTATGCGGTAATGTCCTCGCAGTACCTGAAGTAAAAATCAACATTCCTACATTACACATTTTAATTAAGAAAAGAAATATGGCATAATATATAAAAAGAAGATTTATCCAATACAAATCTGACAATTTCAAAGCCAACTAGACCTTGTTAGCAAGTAATCACCTTATACTGCATATGCCAATGCCTTCAATCCTATTTCTGAAATAATCAGATTTTTTCAGATTATTTGTGAGAGTATTTTCCTATTATCATTTATTTGTATGTTTTATGTGTGTGTGTCTAAACACACACACACGCACACATTTACAATACAGGTAAAGGAAATTGCTGTCTCTAGAATGAGTGGCTCCCTGTCCCAGCTGCAAAAATGCCGGCAACTTTAAAACTACCCACAGACATTCTTGGGTACATCCAGGGTGTCATCCACGAATAAAAGAGGACAGCAAAACAAAAATCAGCAAATTTGGGGGCTCCCCTGCATTTGCAGTGCTGGTTTGCAATCCAAACATTCAAAGCTTTTCTGTTTTCACTACGTTCTTATCACGAACAGTCTGCACCACTTTAGCCCTCGTAAGATTTACTCGCTGTAACAGTCATGAATCACTTGTTCTTTCTTCTTAATCTACAGCACCCTGAAGTCGCTCACACCAAACTACCGGCCAACTGTGGCGGCGTTCATTCATTACTTTAACTTATCTAATAATTGAACTTTCTTGGTAAGGGTCAACACTGACTTTTGCCTTTTATGTTTCATTACACTCTTATCACTATCACTAGGCAGTCTTTTAGGGGCCATTTAGCACAAAAAACACTAAAGTTTTGAGCACATCATGAGAGATGCTGCAGTGGGGACAATGGCTCAGCATAAACAAGAGAGCGGAGACGCTATGAGCACGTAGGGGTAACTCACAGTGCTCCCGCAGAGGCTTGTGAGCTAGCTACTATCTGCTTACTGCAAATGGTAAATCCACAAATAACAAGGGTACTTTCTTATGTAACACAAAGACTTATCTTAAGCCAAGCAAAACAACTTTGAATGCTTCCTCTTACTACCATATCAGCCTAAATAGGCTTACATGTTTTTCTCCAACTGATAATAATTAAAAAAAAAAAGAAAAAAAGCCAGATTATTTATTCTTTGCCCCTTTTGTCTCGCATCAAATAAATGCTGTTTTGGTCACAAATTTCATATACAGGTACTGTACTGTAATTTCATCATGTCACAAATTATGTTTTTGCTCCATTAAAACAATAATAAATATTGTCACAGCGAACCATCACTGCACTATACTCTGTTTATACAGTATTAAAAGGATTAAGTCGTCATGCTCATGGGGTTAAGATACAGTATCTTACTCACGGGAATAATTCACTGTATACTCAGGGAGTAGAAATGTACTCACAAGATAAAGATATGTATGTTTCACTGTCTTCTTCCATATTATAAATTTTTCCCAGTACTGACCTGTGGATTTCTCACTTCTCTAGTTCGCAGATGCGACACAACAGCTGATGGCTCATCAGCAGTAGTCAACATGGTGGCCACGCCATCTGAGAAGAATCTGTAAGAGATTTATCCTATTATATAAAAACATTACACTTTGTATGGAAAAAATGCATGCATACACACAAACAAATTGTATGTCAGTTGGTCTCCATAGCAAGTACAGGGTAAAAATCTTTCCTTTAATGTGGCTTATGAGATAAATTGCTTACCTTGTAGCAAATGGTCAAGAGTTCAATTCCTAATTAGACTGGAGAATTGGGTTATCTCCTGAAACACTCAGCAATAGATATCTGCATTATTAGGTGGACCGTACTTGGTGACGGTGTAGAGGGTACCTATGTGCTCACCTCACATATCGGTAATACTGGACCAAGTGCCACGGCTGGTAGTTTTGGTCTTGGAAGCTACTCTCTCCGGCACGGAAGTACGTTGTGCGAGAAATATAACAGCCATTGTAGCGTGGGTGAGGTCGGTGGATGAACATCTCTCGCCACGACCCAAATGCACCCAACACTCCACAGTTGATCCCCCAAATCCTAAGGATAGAAATCCACAATTACATCAATCTTTATACACACAGTGAAAGTGGGTACAATAAACTTTTTGGTTTCTTTCAAATACTATGTGGAATGTTTGGACAAAGACTAAGACAAAGCAAGTTCTATTTATTCATCTACTTCTTTCTAACATCATCAAATACCAAACATAATGAAAACAGTGAGTGCCCAATAAGCACCACCCCACTTGTGTACTTACTACTGTATACCTCCAAACCCCTAATTCTTACACACAATAAAAATTATGCACCAAGCTTCTTGTTTTTAATAAGCTAAAAAATATCCATGTTACTAATCACATTCTGCTGGAGCAAATTAATGCAAATGTCTAAATGAGTGACATAAAGTCATTAGGTTATGAACTTTGAAGACATCTTGGTGTGGCACCTTGTATAGTACAGTATATCTCTTTCTGAGTTAAAATTATCACATTCAAATATATAAAAAAATCTTTTATAAAAATTTTACCCTTATCTACAGAAGAACCAAAAATAACTTTAAGCAACTTAATGCTGTCAGGGCTTCTGGCTTATCTGCTATGCTTAACAACAATTTCACACAAAGAAATGGGCCTCCCAGGAGACCCCATACTCACCAATATCAGTATGGAGAGTGGATGTTTGGCAAAAGATTCCTAAACAGTTGAAAAAAAGAGCATTCAACTGGTCTTCTGATATTAAAACATGTAAACATATCATGAATCACAAGATGAATGAAGTGTATGCTAATTTTTTCCATATCTTCAGATTCACTAATGACATTTAAATATTCTTGCTATTGGATTATAGAAACACAAATGCACCCAATGTAAATGTTTCACCCATTGGTCACTTCTTTAGTGACAGTGACTTTAATCGTTTCCCCATGAAAAGAAAAGGCCACACACACAGACTCTCTGGGCCAAGGGATTGGTTGGGGAAATGTAAGTACTGTACCCAGCCCAGGCATGAGCAAAATTGATGAATAAGGAGGGAAAAAATGTGTGTAACTTTATTACCCATCCACACCAAGAAACCAATAAATTACTGTTATCAATTACAATCGACAATTTCAAAGCCCTACAAAACTTCTCTTACCTGAGACAGGCTTTGTGCCATATCTCCGGGTTCCTTGCCACCAGGTAAAAGCCTTGGCACACTCTAGAGACCTGTTCCAATGAGCGCATATCCAGGTCACTGCCAACTACCCAGCACATGATACGCTCCAGCATCTCGGGTGGCAAACATGATATGTGTGGAGCCTGGAATAAACAGAATGTGAGACACACTAATGTCTCTAATAATACTTCCTCCCCTAAAAATAAGTGGTGTGTGGTGCTGCAGCAAGTTTCTTTTAGCAATGGTCATCTTACCTTATCTTTAAGTCAACAGAGCAAATTACAATAGTCCATCTGGGGCTAAGGTTCATATCAACCTAAAACCATCACCCACAGTGGAGGAAACATATACCCTGTACTACATACTCACGCACTGTAAAATTAATTATAGACTGTCATCATTCTACCATCCACAGGCGGGTTAACAACTGTGGAAACTGATAGGAAAGGTATCTCTATGGGTACCTTTACTTAAATGTGCTGCAGCTCCACATTTTGGAAGAACAATGAGAATGTTCAGGGTTAATAATCTCTTAAAAAACATAAGGTCTGTATACGTGTTACCATTAAGACAGGAGAGAAAGAACTCTAAAAAAAAGAGAATTTGAACCAGTTTACAACAAAATGAACAGAATCAGACAAAGATTGTATGGCAGAAACACCTTGAGAAACAGATAGATTCAAAGAGCTTTCCTTTTAAGAGGAGAATTTTAATGATTAGGTCTGAAAAAAGATGAATTAGATGACAGTGGTTTATTGTACGATTTTACCCGTGATTTGTTAAAAATAATACAGTACAGTACAATCAGTTTGGTAAATAAAGATGGAAACTGCTGATTACTGAACTGACTAATAGTGTGGACGGACAGGCAAGAGTAACTAACCAAGTGATATTCTATAGTGGGGGGGGGGGGGGGGGGAATAAAAATCAATACATCTATTATGAATTATATGGCACATCATCCTGAGAAGACATAACACAAACCTTCAGTGTTCATCATTATGTGATGGATATACTGTGATGGTAAGATTCAAAAGTATCTTTTCAACTACATCTTGAAAAGTTAATATAAATAATCCTCTTGGTTACATTAGACTGTGGTACTACTAACTAAGAGTACCTTTCTTACCTCCTGGTCAAACTGTGGCACACACATTGCCTGAGTGGGAGCCATGAGCATTTGGAATCGCATGACCAGGTCCTGCAGCTCCTCTTCATCAAGGTCATCCTCAGTTGCTGAATCTTCACTTTCAACAGCTGTCCCACGGTACCCTGAAAACACAACTGTACTGTTGGTAGGTAAATTTCCCTGGGTGTTAAGGTGAATCTAGAATTTGCATGAGCATTCTGTAATTAAGTAGAAGTGTAATAGGTCTGTCCTTTAGATATTTAGTAAATAAGTAAGATATAGTGGGAAAGTAATATTATTGTGAGTATACTGTACTGTATAAATCATCAGAAATACTGTAGTATGTGGTGTACCAGTAATTTCATAAAGTACAACAGACGGCTTTGTCTCACACTATACATCTAGTTAGAAACATAAGACACAAGTGGCACTTAACTCTCTCTCTCTCTCTCTTTCTCTCTCTCACACAACCCCATTACAATTAATACACAGATTAGTAATAAAAATGTCTATGTGCCTGTACCTTCATTCCTCTCCAGAACATTTCGACGATGAACCCTAAATTCAATGTCAGGAACAAGGGTCATGGCTCGTCTGTAGAACTGGATGGCTTCATACAGCTGCCCACTTTGCTCCAATTCTACTGCTTTATTGAACAGTTCAGTTGCCTGCAATATTTAAATTCATCTTGTAGTTTATATTCCGTAAGTGCAGGACTAAAACCAGAAATTAAAATTACCATAAATGTCAAAGCAATTGGACTTGAGAAACACAAGCAAGTGAAAGTGAAATTTGTAATTGTTCTTTATTCTGTCTATCCTCCAGCACATGAAGGGGGCTTGCAAGAGTGAGAAGAAATAAATATTTTAGCATGAAGAGACAAGAAATAGAGCATTGAAAACCACAAGTTTCAGACCCCTTCAATTGGTAGCTCAAAGGAGATCTAAATAAAAATAAGGCCAATACCCAATTTTCCAAACTTGAAGCAGCATAACTCCAGACTGGTAAAGTACAGGGTATATCTAACTCTAGTCAACCCCAATTTTGGAAAAGCACAAACACTAGCAGCAATAACCCTATAGTACAGTGGATAAAACTAGTTCATATCTTTAGTACAGGTAGCTACTGTAGCTGAAGATCAATATGATAAGTACCTACAGATATGCAGACAGTATTCCTGCTATATGATCTAGAGATATTAAATATTTGGGAGTGGAAGGACACTCATGAAAGGAGAAGAAAATTCTAATTAAGAGTGCAAGGACAAATGGAGGAATGAGTTGGTGAGGAAGAAGATGGGATCAGCCATGGTTGTGTTGTTTCTATGGTTGTGTCATGTTTTTATAAATAAAAACTGTAAGGAAGGTCACTAGAAGTTCATTGTGAAGTACAGTATGAGGTTGGAAAAGGATGGCAGAGAGCAATAAATGGATGATAATGTATTTTGATACTGTAATGCTATTATTAATAGTAGAGAGGGTAGACGATGTGTTACAGTACAATAATTAAAAACTGTATAGGGGGACAGAAGCAGTGGTGGATGAGAGAGTTAATGTCTGGAGAGGAGGGTGAGTATGAACAAGTGTTGGGAGTTATATTGGGAAGGGGCAGTATAGAGATGACCATTGACTATGAACAAGCTATTGGGTTGGATAGCTGGAGACAGCTTTTAGAATAAGGATAAAGAGTGAAAAGTATAAGTACTACAACAGCATTAGGAGCTGCATCTTCATTATCTCTTACCTTTAGTTCAATGTCAGGTCTTATTTCTTCTTCCACTCTTCCAGTGCTACCGGTACCACTGCCCCCAACACTTTCACCACTACTAACAGTCCCACCACTGCTGCCTCCATCAGTCCCTGGAGTCTGAGTCCTCTGCACAACTCTTGGACTTCCTCTGGCTGGACCTGAAGGCCCCTGGGATCCTCTTGAGGGAGATCTCGCAGGTGCATGATAGAGACCTTTCTGATTGGGAGTTCCCACCAACTCCCGCTGCCACTCCTCACGGAATGTGGCAAGCACAGATTCTGGATCCTGTTGACAGAAGACCATAATTAAACAAACAAACAAACAAACAAACATATTCTTCAAGATACAGCAAGTAATTCCACACCTGTAGTCCTGCATTAACTGTTACTTACTTCCCAAGCATGTCTACTGTACAGGCATTTCAAAAAGTGATTCTGTGCCTTCACCCTTTAGCCACAAACTGTAATTACTTTCCAGCTGTATTCCTGATGGTCGTCAATTTTCCAGTAAAATACAAAAATGATAACTGGTCCTTTACTACGTTTTCTTCAACACAAAACCATAAAGTTTCCATATCTGACATTAATACAGTATTTCTTAAAAGTAACATATGGCCACAGGTGAAAGAAAATATAATAAAACTGCTGGGTCATCACTGTAAGAAACACTACGACCCATAAGTTTTTTCATACTTTTAGTTAAAGAAAGCATCATATGTGAGGTTGGACCACCATTTTAGCAAAAAAATCTTAAAACATTTACCTAATACCTACTATATAGTGTTCAATAAGTATTCTGTACCGTATAAAAAAAAAATTATATTCCTTCATGAAATCATGAGCTGAAAATGAAACATACAGGTAGTTTTTATATGGTAATTTTAGGTAAAATTTCATAAATAAATATTTTGTCGTGTCCTCTAAGATCATGTAAGCAAACTAATTACCCCCAGGAATACAAGTCCAATCATCGAATTCTTATTTACTGTACAGTATATTATTATTTAAGACACATTAAGGGAAGCAATTTTTTGGAGAAAAAATTTAACTGGACATTATACAACCACGTGCTGCCAACTTGTAAACAATCGTCATTAACATCGTAGAGCTGTACAGTACAGTGTATCACCCGTACTGTAGATCATTAGATTACTGTACAGTATTAGTGAATTATAGCTAACAAATAATACACACATACTGTATTGCACAGCATATGTAATTATAACATCCATAACTTACCTAAATAACGGTGAAAACAAAGCAAACGGGTGACAAGATAAATGCATTACATCGTGTGTGGCAGTGGTCAGCCTAGTGAGTCATTGTGGGGGCAGTACAGTCCAGGACTCTGGCACCATTTCATGTTTGGGGAAGTCAAAGAAATAACACCATTTTTCTCTTTTATGTCAGCCGGCACTCTTAATTGGCTGTCAAACAGATTGTTCTACACAATTTGTTTGAAGTGAAAAAAATGAAATATAGAAATACTGTAACTGTAAATAAATCAAATAAAAAAGTTGGCAAGCAGCTGCTTCCACATACCTGATTGCCCTCAGGACCAGATACACTGTGGTCAGTTATGTCACCAAGAGCAATGTCATCATCAGCTCCTGCAGAATTTCTGGTGTCAGCCTGAAAAAATCCATAATCTGTTTAAATTTAAAAACCAAAAGATTATACAGTACAGTAAAGTATAATAAAAATAATATGTTTACATAAATACAGTACAGCTCCTCCCCGACTTACGACCTACTCGACTTACGACCTGCCTCAGTTGCACCAAAATTTTGTCAAATTACGTATTTTCGAGTCCCAACGTCAGTATACAGACAAAATTTTCGTTTGTAATTCACCCATTTTAGATTTTCTATGTATTATTTAAGCATTTTCGACTTATGACCTGAATTTGGGTCCCTAACCCCGTCGTAAGTCGGGAAGGAGCTGTATATATAAAATGTACTTACTGAAATGTTGAAGGGCTCAAAAAGTATTTCAGAGGCGGATTGCAAGTGAGGACAAGTCATACCCAAAGGCTTTCTATTGTACCATTACACCAAGTTCAAATTAAAGACACGTGTGGGCGTCTCAGATCAGAGACTTGAAGATGGCAGTTACACACACTCAGAACAGGTCAAAGCGGAGAGGTTAATCAAATTATTTTCCTCAGTATTCACAGGAGAGGATGTGAACAATCTCCCTGCATTTCAGGAAAGAAAATTAGACACAGTGGTGACACACAATATGTTCTCAGAAGAGTCTAGTACAGTATTAAGAAAAGTGTCTTAAAATTGTCTAAATTATTGATGGCAACCACAAGGAGCTGTTCAATTTTGTAAATTTTTTCCACAGAAGTTTTTATCATTACACAGTAGTAAGTATTTTAAATGAGGCAACAACTTTTTATTTTAATTCTAAGTATTTTTTTTTATTTCTTTAGATTTTCTCGGTTAATATACTATAGGACTAACCCGCAAGCGAGTTATTTTTATTACTGTTTATTTTCCCATAATATTTTCATCAGTGAGTTCTGATATAATAATCATTTCTTGTGGAAATTGTTCGTTTCAGGGATAATTAGGCGCCTAGGCATGCACTAGTTTGTGTTGCCGGCGGTATTGAGGCAGCACTCGAGATGAGTGTTGTCTCTTCCCAGCGGCAGTTTCATTTTCAGCATGACGTTGAGTGTCGTCGCTGGTCTTATATGGCCGTAATTTGCGAATTTAGGGATAAAGACACCGAGACCCTAAAGTTTTTCAAAGTCCACGGCATCGTTCCTTTAAGTAGAAAGTATTGCTCGCAGCAATACTGTGAAATAGAACTGGGTTTGTGTGGTAAGACAGTTGTTGTTTGGAAACAGTCATTCATTACTTAATCGACGCCGTGGCTCAAGTTTCCCTCCATCTCAATAACAAATCACTCCGCTGCCCGGGCTCAGTAAGCGCCTATACATCTCACGTCCAGAAAATGCCTCAAATTACACAATATCATAGTAAGTTCTTTCTGTTTAATATACCGTGCCCCCCGGGAAGGAAGTTAGGTAAGGTTAGGTAGCTTTGTTTGGTTAGGTCTGTTTTTCATAACCACAAATGTTAAGTAACTTTTATTTTAAAAATATCAATTTTTTTAACATATTTCCACAAACTACAACAGTGCCCACTATTTTAGAAGTAAAAATCCTGTGTTTTTATAATTGTTTTCAATCAATTTCGCTCACAGGTTAGTCCAATACAGTATAATTAACCATTTTCTCTATTTACGAAATGTAAATCACCTATAGTGAGCAGGACATGAAGGATGAGGGAAATTGTGGGGTAACACATGGTGAAAAACTGATTACAGTATATGAAAATAAAATTATGTCTGTAATTGCTTTTTACGTGAAGCAATTAATTATTTATCGTAAATACTCTTCTGAAAACTCTGCTGAGTCAGTGCGTGTTGTCGTCTGCTCAGTTTGTTTACAACTGACCTGCTTGGTCCGAGCGTACTTTCACATCCACAAAAAATGTAAAATTGCACCATGACACTTCAACAAAGTTGCTTTCATCGGTACCAGACATCAAAATAAGTACCTGTACTGTACTTTCTGTTTAAAATGGCGGGGGGCGCCGACCCCGGGTAAGAAGTTAGGTAAGGTTAGGTAAATTTCTTTGGTTAGTTAGGTCAGGTTCTATTAGGTTCAGGTAAATGTTGTCTCTTTTAAAATACAGTACTGTACTGGTAAATTTTTACTTTAGGACATGAGTCCCTAGGGGTTGATTTTGGCGTTTTAAGCGAATCTGACCTTAATTTTTGTCGGAAATTGCTCGTTTTTGCCCCACCCTGACCCCCCAACAATAATGGGGGAGAGCCTGGGAAATCGGGCGTTTTTATTTATTTGTTTTTTTTTTACGGGGATTAGCCCACCCGGGGACAGGTCACTGACCCACATCGGGGCCTGGGGGGCAAAAATGTAATAATAATAATAATAATAATAATAATAATAATAATAATAATAATAATAATAATAATAATAATAAGGAACCATAAATACAAAAAGTAAAAAAAAGATTAATGGTGGAGAACACAAATACGAGTCATCTAACATAACCTAACAACTTAACGTAACATATCCTAGCGTAACCTTACCTAACCCCTAGCCGGGGGCTCCGGAACCCGGTAGGCCTAGCTTAAACTAACCTAACCTATCCTAACCAAATGTAGCCTAACCGTGATTACGTAGGAATTGGATAACATGATTGTCTTTCTCGCAAAACTCGGCAATAAACTTAAAATGATCATAGGAGCACAAATCACACCCAACCACCATTGTCAGACTGGTGATTGAAATTCAAATCCGTACCCAGGCTGCTTCCTATGAAAAAAGTCAAATGTGATTGGTCGAAAAAAAATCGCATGATGAGATCGATATAATTGGTCACGACTGGATGACGTCAGTCAACATTGCGCATGCGTGATATAAACACATGCATTATTGTAAAATCAATTAAATTCAATTGTGTCGCTACTTTCCATTTCCGAATGGTAAAAATGGTATTCAAAATGCTCATAATAGGGAGAGCTGAATGTTTCAGTAGTTTATAATTTTGGGTCGTGCTATGTCCGAGAGTAAAATAACACCAAAATACTACTACTGTATAATGATAAGAACATCTGAGGAAAAAATTAACGAAATTGAACAACTCCTTCTGGTAGTAATGTTGTTCTCAGACATTATCCGGGTTGGTAAAATTATCGTTTCAGTCATCTACCTATGTGGAAGTAGTTGAGAATCGTTCAAAACACATCAAAAACCATCGAAAAAAAAATATTTTCTACCTAACCTAACCCAATCTAACCTAACCCAATCTAATCTAACCTAACCCAATCTAATCTAACCTAACCTAAACCTCTCTCAGATGGTGGTAACTTAAAATCCTAAAACTAGCTGGATGACCTAAACGCTAATACTACTCCCAGGTGACCAACTCTTGACTGCCACCTCAAACCAACTCTTAAATCTATCAAAATAAGTAGATTGGGTTTTCCATACATTTAACTCAACTAATGAAGTGGCGCCCTTACAAGTTACCTTCATCAAACTTACATCCATCAGGTGCAGCCAACTGAGGGTGGCTTAGCCTGATGCCAATGAATACTTGCAAATAATGAGAGAAATTCTGAGCCATGTGTGAGACTGCTACAAATCACCACTTCAATTAATACAGTTTTTAAAGAGTGGAAAGCTTTATACATTAACCATATCATTCTTACCATATCTATCTGCTTGGTGATTAGTTCAGGCAATAGATTCACGGTCGGAGAAACGTACAACACAAGAGAAATATATTCTCGACCTTACAACGGCTGCCATGTTCAGGATCAGTTGTGTTGATGTTCAGGTGATTCTCGACCTTATCGTCCTTATGCTCAAGATGAAGCAGAATATCATCCGCTTATTTTTCAGGATACATAAAGCAACCAGATTTATCCTAACCTTAAAATAATTATCATAGGATATTTAGATTGTGATAAGTCTGTATCTTTTATTTAAAAACAAATATTGGTTTAACAATTAGATTCGTGGTATGATCCTAACATTGACTATCGTGTACGTGGGGCTATAGAGGCGAGTCTTGCGTGAAATGATTTGTTTACGAGGACGAACACTTGTCCGATTTCTATAGTTCATTGATATACTTGATTTATTTCATGATTATATGATTAAGAATGTCACACAGGTCACTAAAAATTAAAAAGAATATATTTTTAGCGTAGTTTCAACTTATCAAAGAGTATGAATAGAAGTTAAAACCAACAAATTATTGTATGTGAGCTTATTCGGCGGAGTTGATAAACCATATCTCCGGAAATAATCTTATTTTCTCCTGATATTTAACATTCCAAATTAATTCAGTGTTTCCTTTGACCGGTGTGCTAGGACTGGTGCTATATATTTTCCTCTCTAGCCAAATGAAAAGTTATGATATTAATAGTAATGAAATTAAATAGTTTTGTGGTGTTAAAAATACTGCGTAGTTGTAAGGCTCCTTCCCTCCCCCTTACTACCCCCAGCGAGGGAGTTTGGTCATATATGGATCGTCTGAGTTTCACTTTATATACCCAAACACCTTGTTCCTGTGGGTGTAATTAATGCGTTGGAGTGCAGCGTCAGTTATCGTGGGTAGACATTTAATTTTTCGACGTGTTGTTAACTTCCTATACTTCCATACAGAGGGGGCAGGAACTGGAGCCTCCCTTTATCCGTTCTTGTTCTGGATGAGGTATGGAACAGATTCAATAAAGTCACATCCGCTTAGACTATAAGACAATAAATCAAGGCGTTTGTCACCTAATGTCAAGGCTGTTGCGCAAATCTCATTATTTTTTCGTAATGAACTTTTTCATAGACACCCGAGTGTTGTGGTTGTGTTGCCAGAAAATGTACAGTAATGTGTCTTCACAAGGGCGGATCCAGGGGGGTCCTGGGGGCTCAGATCCCCCTTTTCATCAGAAAATTCCAATACTTTTTCTTTAATGCAGTATTGTACTCAGGCATTTTTGTATAGTAAAAAGTATTTACTATTGACTTCAGAATATCTCCTAAAATTAAGTGCGCAGGTAAGAGAGAGCGAGAGAGGTGTGTGTAGAGTTACCTGAGACTGATTAAGCGACTCTTAGGTGTTATTTACATACAGTACAGTCGTTCGGGAAAGTTCTATATATTTCTTATTAAGCTGACGTTTTCTGACCATCTAGCTGAGAAAATCAACAAGGCTAATAAAATAGTGGGCATTATTAGAAGAACTTTTGTTCATCTGGATGCACCGATATTCAAGGCCCTGTACACTGCTCTGGTTAGGCCACACCTTGAGTATGCTAATCAAATTTGGTGCCCATATCTCATTAAGGATATTGAAGCAGTAGAGAATGTACAGAGGAGGGCTACCAAATTAGTACCACAGATCAAGGATTTATCTTATGAGGAAAGACTAAGGAAATTACAGTTACCGACACTGGCGTACAGAAGATCTCGTGGGGACCAAGTGGAAACATACAAGATAGTGTGTGGCATTTATAACCAGGCATGTACAGCAGGAATGTTCCAGATGAGGGAGGCTGACACTACCCGGGGAAACTCAAAGAAGATCTACAAAACAAGAGCGAGGCTAAATCTCAGAAGACACTCGTTCACGAGTAGGGTTGTCAACTACTGGAATAGTTTACCTGAGTGGGTAGTGTATGTGGAGACGGTGGAAAAGTTTGAAGCAAAATTAGATAGATACTGGAAAAATCAACAAGTATATAATTTTAGGGCACAATTATCTGCCACACACAGCCACCGTCTGAGTAGAGAAGAGGCTATTGAGCTGGAGTCACAGGCGTGAGCCTCTTCCAGAAGATCATCTGTGAGTATATTGGTCAGACTTCAAAAAATCTTTTGGGAGGGCTTATAGCCACATCCCCCCCCCCCCCCCCCACCTAAGCAGGGTGGGCTTGCTGCCCTCGCCATGTTTCCTCACCCACAACTTTTTGGACCCCCCCCCTTTTGATATTCCTGGATCCGCCCCTGCATCAGTCAAGACAAGGGTGTGCCTTTTCTTCCGTTGAAGTTGCAGATGACCCATAATAAGCACACCTGCCTCTTCAGAAGTAAATGGACTTTCTTCCCCAATCACAAAGTGAATCAATGATTTCTTGTCCTTGTCACGTTTCATTATATTCTCTTTGGCAGGTTGAATTGTTTCACCTCTGAGAGTGTAGGAGTGAGGTATGATACCAAGTACATGAACAAATCCCTTGGCAAAGCTGAGCATTATTGCGTTCCTTGGTCACAAAATATAAGCCTCATTACCATCTACCAGGTGAGCGTCAACGGGAGAGGAATCCTCTGTGAATATGACCAACGTGTTCAACAATACAGCTTGTGTACGTCTCTATATGCATCAAAGAGTGATGAAGGAATAATATATATAGAAGATGGTTCATACTTGAAGATTTCAGATATATGCAAATCCCTCGAAATTTTTTGGGCGAGATAACAAGTTAACGAACATGAAATTCCCCCCCCCCCCCTCCAAAAAGAATGGTATCACTAACTTCCACCCTCGGTTTTATGGGTCATATTCTTTTCCTCTACTCGTCAATGTAGTGCTTCCATCGTTACAAGAGTTTTCCCTAGTGGCTAATGAAAACCTCCAGGAAGATTGATCATAAATTCTACTGCCATCCTTTCCCCAAAGGCAACAGTTTGATCGACACTGATCAGACCATTTTATATCCATTGTTATTTCGTTTCATTGCATATCCTCTGATAAATGGATATACAGTATTGCTGTCAGAGGGAAGTTCTTCCAAGAATATAGGTGTGGTAAGGATGGCGTCAATGTATTAAAGTGGCAAATCTATGAGAAGCCCGAATACAAAGTTAATTGGGCAACCTTTGTGTCAATATCTAAATATCCTAAACAACCAAAAATGGGGTACTGTACTTTCCCTGCCCCTTTGGAAAGGAACTGTGGAGGAGCCAAAGTCGATTAGAATTAAGGACAGGTACCGTTACGAGCTAGGAAACAGGGGGGGCGGGATACCAAGGAGGCAGGCACAGCGTCAATGAATGCTCCCCAAGGACTATATGATCCTTGTCTAAATCTAAGAAAGCCAAGAGTTACTTTAAGAACAAATATATTGTGTTTGGCAAGTGTGTGTAAACTACCACGTCACGGCAGTCAGAAGGTGGAGGGGGGGGGGGGTGCGTGACGTGGTGATTCTGTGAAACTCAAGTCAGTATAGTGCGACAGACAGTTTTAGCCGTTTCCGGGCGCTTCAGCTCTGCCGCAATGTAACACACGTGACTCGTTCTTAGATGCATTTCAAGATTAACATTTAAAATCGTTGAATCATGGGAACGAGATTTTAGTGAATTGTGATCGTGAATTATGAGGCAATGGAGGCGATACATTGTGTTACGTGTTGCTGGCGCCTTCATCCTTTTGGTGTGTCTACTGTATACCTCCCGTCCCCCAGGTGAGTTGTACACACACACACACACACACTTATTTCACCCTAACGCTACCAGGGAGGTTATGTTAGATCAGCATTAGGGTGGTTAATCTTCATGTGATATAAGCTAAGGTTTCTATCTTTAGGCGATTCCTTGACTGTATTTGTGATAAGTGGATCAAGTGTTAAGATCTACGAAAAAAAGTGACATTAAGCTTTGGCGAACTGCTAAAAGCCACTGCTCAATTTGTTTGATTTTAGATGGAATGAACCACTGAGTCAAGCATTACAAAGCTCAGTACCGTAAATTGCCTGTGCGTCTGTCTGTCTGTCACTTCAACGATAAAATACAACATAAATTAAATACTTAAAATAGCATCACATGAACATAAACACAGATAAATATACAGACAGATAACACCACAGACGCAAAATAACATCGAGTTCAGCCAAATCAGATATATTTTCGTTTTCCTTTTTTTTTTCAGAGGGAAGAAGACCCCCGTCACCTTCACCCAGTCAAGGTGATGTACAGGTGGATAAAGATGAGCAGGTTAATGGCCCTCTCTCCTTCTGCCGTACGCCGAGCGGTCCTCAGACTCCTCACCAACACTTCCTCAAACTCGTGGATATCTTCAGGTAGTGCTTTGCTGTCTTTGTGTTGGTGGTTGAGTTTATGTGATAAGTTTTTTTAATCACTTTCTGTCTCTTTCGCCATTCGTTCAAGAAAAATATTTTTCTTTAGTTTGGTTGTCTACAGTTCCATAAATAGCTTTGTAGTGTGACTAATAAATGTTTGCTTTTCATGTGTAGAACATTTTTATGTATACTGTATATTCAATAGGAACATGTTGTAATTGTGATCATTTATGTAGCTTTGTCATTAAACATACTTTTGTAAGAAGTATGTAAATGAGGACAGGTTGTAATGTTATCTATCATTGATCCCACCCATCTTAAAGCCTGAAGGAGGCGCAGCAGGAGGGTGTTAATAACATCCTGCTAGTGGAGAGCTCCTGTGCAGTCAACCCTAACCTCCGCGTCTGGTGTGCACTGGAGAGGTACTGTGCATTCACCCCACTCACTCACTTCTTCCATACAGTAGATGAGTTATAATCTCGGCTGTTGAAATTAAAAAAATATATAGACGAAACTTTAAGAATCCATTTTTGTGTTTCATTTTGAGTGAGTTACATCGTTGTGTGTTCCTTGCTACAGTCTGGCGCGGCAGAACCCGCAAGCGGTAGTGTGGTACGTCATGACGTCACAGGTGGTGGACTTGCGGCAGGGTGTGGCTGGTCGCCTGCTGGAGCACTACCACAACCTGAGGGTGGTGACGGTGGACCTGCGTCAGGTGTTCTACAACACACCACTGATGGACCTGTACACCTCCACCGTCTGGAACCACAACACCAGTGAGTTACCACCACAAAATGAGTGACACGCCTCTGAGTTACTGACACACCACTGAGTTACTACCACACTATGAGTGACACAACACTGAGTTACTACCACACCACAACAAAAGTATCTAACAAAAATACTTATTTAAAATATTATAAATAATTATTAGCAAAATTGCACACCGTAAAATACTGTAAGACTTACCTTTTGGTGGTTTTGGGCCAAAAATTAGATTTTGCTGAAAATCATCAACTATGGGTTTCCAAGGTGTGATTTAGGGTTTGTGTGTTATTCTGAAAGTACTTAATTAGTTAAACCCCTTAAATTTCAATTCTGAGAAAAAAGGATATTTTGGTAGATTTATTATAATAATCTATTAATTGTTATTTAAGGTCATAAGAAGTTTCCAAATGTTCTTATATTTGCTTAAATAATGAAGACAATTTGACCTGAGAATCATGGGCAGTCCTCGTTCCTCGTTATACTGTAGTCGAGTTACCAAGTCATTAATATTTATCCTGACAGTGATACAGCCGAAAATCGATCCACCAATCACAATCACCTTTGCATACAGCCTTACTTTACCAAGTATTGCCAGCACGAGATCCAGGGTGGGGTCGGTGCATCTTTGATTGACTGTACATATTTAGGTTTGAATACATATACAGTTTATCATAGGATGTTATTCATACACAGTGTTAACTTTGACATGACAGAAACACTACATACAAGTTCAGGTATAAAGTATCATAATTATATGACTATGAAGGATTATATTAGTGTAGAACAGTGGAGCCTTAAGAAGCAGAGGTGGAAGATGTGTTTCGTGTCCAGGAATATAAAAATAATCTCAATCTTTCAGACTTACCTCGGCTATATTAAGCTGAGCCACCACCTGTAATAATAACAGTGTGATAATTCCTGTATGTGTATTATATAATCCTAATCTATAATTGTACTAACACATCAGACGAGTATTTTGAGGTTGAGTTTCAATAACCAATGTGGATGATGTAGTGTAGGTAAGACGCAACCCATTCCTTATCATTCAGTCTCTGTGTTGACTTGATTATTGTAGGTAAACTTTATCTCATTTACTCGAGATTCTTCACACTCCAGGTTGGCCCGAGATAAACCTGGCAGACCTCATGAGGCTCGGGTTAGTGTGGCACTTGGGTGGGTTCTACGTTGATACAGACGTGGTGTGCATCAGGTCACTGGCCTCCCTGACCAACGTGATAGGCTGGCAGGAGAGGTCCACCCTGGGCTCCGGCGTCTTCCACTTCGACAGACACCACCCTGTCCTTCGTCGGGTGATGGAGTATGCTGCAGAGACCTTTAAGGTGAGTACTCTTTCTCTCTCTCTGAAAAAAAGCTTTGATCAGATACATCAAGACTCAAAGGACTGTAAATTGCTGCCTCTTCATGAGCTTCTCTTTCTTTAAATTTTTGTTCTAATATCAATGTGATTAACATATATTTATACAAGAATTCAGCATCCAACTATAAGAGGCTTATTGAAGTTACGCCAAGCGAACGTTCGTCTGTGTTCTACCAGGTGTGATACTCGTTTATGATACTGATGACTCCTGTGTCCTCCGCCAGACGAACAGGTGGGGCGCCAGTGGACCTGTAGCCTTGACGCATGTGATGAAGGCAGTGTGTGAGAAGGAAGTGTTAGTGACGGGAGCTGCCACTCGGTGTCACGGCGTCACTCTCCTCCCCATCAGAGCCTTCTACCCCGTCCCCGCCCCTGTGTGGAAGACGCTCTTCACCCGCCAGACCCCCAGAGACCTTATCATGGTAAGTTAAACTGGTGACCATCAAGGAGGAATTAAGAATGTCTTGTGTGGTGTACCCTACAGAGGCACTCACTGTTTTTTTTTAACTTAAATTTAACACCTTAACATCAGCCCCCGTAGATACTGATAGAGGTCATTTAATACTTCAATTTAACACCTGCTAAACACCTGTCCCCCAGAGATATTGATTGCGGTCATTTATACTTCAATTTAACACCTGCCCCCCAAGAGATACTGATTGAGGTTATTTATACTTCAGTTTAACACCTGCTTAACACCTGCCCCCCAGAAATACTGATTGAGGTCATTTATACTTCAGTTTACCACCTATTTTAAGTTCAGTTCACCACCTGTTCAACACGTGTACCCCACAGAGGTACCCACACTCGTACATGATCCACATATGGAACCAGATGAGTCGCAGTCAGCCTTTCTTTAGGGGATCCAGTAGTATTTACGACCAGGCGGCCAAGACTTTCTGCCCCATCACCCACGCCCACCTACCCACCCACCACTAACCCACCTACCAGCCACTGCTGATTGAGGTGAGTGTTGGTTGAGGGATGAGAAAGGTAAAAAGAGAAAATGCCATAAAGAAAGTAGTGATGGTGGTAGTGTGACGATTAGCCATTGTTTCCGCTAACCTTGGACTAGCTACTGCATAGGTCTTGTACAATGATCAACACCGTTATTTGCCAGTTCTCTTATCATTTTTTTTCTGGAATAAATTGTCACTTCTGGAGTAATCTCACACTGATCAACAATCTTTGCACTGTTTTCTTGGGCGGAGTTGCCTGGTAGAGACAGGGGAGGAGGGTAGGAGAGGCTCAACGTGCTGATCGGGCAACTGCAGGGATTAACACGTCCTCTTGGAAGTATGCGCGGAATATCATGAATATGGTGGCATCGTGTCCGTGTGCATTGTCCAGCCTTCATGTGAACGAGACAATCTGAAAGCGTTGGGGTTGACGGTGCATCCCACCCCCTTGCTCTCTCACCCTCGCTCAGTTGCTCTCCTCACACCCACACCTCCCTCTATACACTCTGTTTCATATTAATATAAATAAGGTATAACGAAAGAAAAATAGAGAGAAATAAAATGCTTCCATAAACGTCTCTGCTATGCACTGTTGGCAAATACTGGACATTGCACTGGCTCCAGGATATAAATATCTGTACCTGCGCCATTATTGGTCGGTGCCGTCATAAGACTGGCACAATGTTCCAGCAGTTCACAACCCTCACTCCAAAAAAATTTCACCCTTACAATTTTCTAAGCTTGTCACTCCTTACCCATGTGTAGTCCTTGGCCAATGGGACGACTGCGGTATTCCCAGAGGACATAGATAGGGTGTCCCAGTGAAATGTCTGCCTCCCTGAGACAATTTGAGTTGGGAGGGTGGAGGCAGGGACATTTTTCTGGAGACACCCGGCCTATATATTCTTATTTGAGCCATGAGAAGGTCTGTATAAGGGCAGTCCAGACAAGGGCAAGGCCTTCTCTCTCTAGTTCTCCATCTAATACACTCTCACCCAGGACCACCTCTTTCTTCCAGGACCGTGACGACCATCTTCTTCACCCCGCTACCAGCCACAACCAAGTCCTGTCTTCATATAACCAACTTCTGATTGTATAGTTTATAATATAAGTCATTATTGTAACGCTGTGTTTGGCTTTTCTCCTACTGTTCTTACCTAACTTTATAAAGCCGAAATCAAATGAATTACAAGTCAGTAATCCCTACAAGCGGGTGTTGGAGGGAGGGAGCTTGTCTCTGCGGGTACTTTACTTCCTCTTCACCGCTAACTACTTATCTATCTACCTACTTATCTATCTATTTCTACTCACCTACCTACCTATCTTTCTATGTATTAATTTACCAGTCGAAATTTAATGAGTTAATCCATCTATTTATATATTTTTTCTATTTACAAACCAAATTTTACTGAACTATCCACCTAATGTTTATCTTGCTATATATCCACATGGGTTGTCTACACGCTTACAAAGTTAGTCAAAAGAATAGTAGTGGAGTAGATTATGATACTGCAGCATTAATTTTGTAAAAAAAAAAAAAAGGCCTAATCTTGAAAAGTAAATCTGGCAGGTTGGCAACCCTGCCAGATGAGTACACGTCGTGTCTCGTGACCTGTGTGGAGTAAAGGGTCACGGGTCTATCAGTTCTCGTGTACCCACAAACCTCCCCCCACCATTCCTCACGACCAGAGTTGGAGGACTATCCAGTGTTGCAAGACTCCTCACCGACCGCCCTCCCAGCGACGCAGCCACTGCAAGCATTCTCCATCATGGTCTTCCCACACGCCCTGCTCCTGCAGCAGCACTTAATGAACTATCAACTCCTGTATAACCAATACCTCATCCCCAGCCTCCTATTGTCTCTCAACTTCCCTGGCTCGCCCGACAAATCTCCTGGCAGGCCACTGGGAGAGGAAATCGTGCAACAATTTTTTCGGGACAAAAACAGTACTCAAGGGTGGCCGACAATGGAGAAAAAATACAAATATTTTCTTCAAGCTACCCAAAAGTTTTCGAAGAAGGAAGATCTTCGGATATCCGTAATGGCCAACCAACTGGCCCTCGCCCATCTGAGTCAGGTAGTAATGGATCTCCTCGGACCAGCCCACAACTTCTTTGCCACTCACGCTGACCTGCCCTCGAGGCCGCCCCCTTCACTAGGTACGTTTCTTCCTTGTTTTGCTACAGAATTTTCGAAACCAGTAACTATCATAGAATGTAATAACTTAGCCACTAGGGGAAACATGTGCTAGTTATGCTGTTACCCATGGCACACTGTATAATACAAAGACATGAGGAATATTTTAATCAATACACGGGAAGGGAATCGAGAACTATTCTTAACGGTTCTTCATTTATTAACGACGTCATTCAGAATAGACAATTACACTTTCAAAACAATAGAGTACCCTCAGTATAACATCGTGTAAAGGAAGTTTACTACAGGGTACCATATTTATATGCAGTATTTCGCCATGATGAATTCACCGACTCCCCCACACTCACGTCTACACTTAAACACCGCCAAACACAGACTCTATGTTTAAAAATCGAGCTCATTTGCTGCTGGGTATAAAACTCCCAGGCCAGGCTTCACCCTATCAGCTTAACGATGCCTATTATGTCACTCGCAGATCACAGTGATTGGCTAAGGTGTAGGCATACAGGCAGGCACTTGATATATCCACAGCAGCTTGGAGTATGGCGGGAATATTATCTCAACTAAATTCTCATATATTTTCTAAAAAAAACACGATAATTTACTCCAAAGACATGGCACTGCTTCATGGCTAAGACCAGAAGGCGTTGTTCAATTTACAGTACAGTGAACCCTCACTTTACGCGGTCAATTGAAACCACGGCGGCCCACGTAAAGTGAGAAACGCGTAAAGTGAACAACATAACATATGGGATTAATTGAAATAGAGACCGGGCCGACCCCCAAACTCCACTATGTTGTAGTAAAAATAACTTCTTAATTTTATGATGGTATTCACACACAATTAATAATTAAGAGAAATATCAATAATATTAGGTTTTTTAACACTTACATCAGTAGAAAAGAAGGCTGGGCACACGGGGATGGGGGGTTGGTTCCGAGGCAGAGGGCAGATTATTGGCCCTCACCTGTATCACTTGTATCACTATCTACCACAGAGGCTTGCAGGGCCTCTTTGTCAAACCTCTCAAAGTCCATATAAGTCCACATCCTCACTATCATTATCACTATCACTGACTTGGGCCGGCTGTGGTGGGTGGCGGGCGAAGAACTCGGTAATGTTTTGATGACTGGGCGACCTTGTGCGCTCCCTGCTCGCGCCGCTCTCCGCGTAAAAGGGTACACACCGCGGAAAGTGAGCATTCCGTGTTCGGCAGGGTACCGCGTAAACGTGGAAACTCGTAAACTGGGACCGCGTAAAGCAAGGGTTGACTGTATTTAAATTTTTAGACTGATGTTCTTATTATTATAGTAAGTATTTTAAAAGAAGCGACATTTACTAGAACTTAATAGAACCTGACCTAACCAACCAAAGAAACCTACCTAACCGTACCTAACTTTCTAGCCGGAGGGCTCTGCCCCCGGACCCGCTGCCATATTATACAAAGTATTTATTTTATTTTGATACTGGTACCAATGAAAGCAATTTTATTGAAGCGTTGTCGTGTACTTTTACGTGTTTTTTGTGGATGTGAAAGTATGCACGGACCAACTTGACCAAGCAGATCAGTTGTAAACAAACTGGGCAGACGATAACAGGCGCTGACTCAGCAGATATTTCAGAGGGGTAAATAAGGTAAGCATAATTTCTTTACATACACAGCATGTAGTGCCATCATTTTAGTGTCATATACGGTAATTATGTTGAAGAAAAATATTTTATCCTCATATAAATTCATTATTGGCGTTAAAGTGGCGTGAAGCTAACATCAAATGCTGCCTTTTCATTAGGCATCAAGGGATCGGCCTAAGGCTAGTAGCAGCAATAAAAGTATAACTTACCCATGAAAAGTCCTTTGAAACTTACGTTTCGTCGTCGTTTCTTCGTCTTCAGTCCCTTCACTATCACTTCGAAAGTTTTCTCTTTCATTTCCTAATTTTCTTCGCTTGCTGCACCCGAAAGCACAGCACTGAGTTCCCAGCTTCGCCATATTTGTGTTACATTCAGCAGTAAGCTTTGGGTCCATCCAATATGGCGCTGCCCAAATTTTGTTGGCTGCAACTTTGCGCACTCGAGAACAATAGCTTGCTCGATCCAGTCTTTTTTTCGAGATCAGTGGTCCTAACCTAACCATTAAGGATAGTGTCTATAAAGTCTAGGACCTATTAAGACTTGGATCCATTTTGACCCTTCAACAACTGCTGCGACATGGAAGGAGCTCGTCAATACTATACGAGTACTGTATATATTAACATAATTCACAAGTGTGCCATACATCTGTTTTTTCCCCACAGAACAAAAAAAGTTGATCGAGTACTACAGTACTCATGAACTCCACCAACAGTGGCTTTCATGGTTTGGCCATACTACTGCATTAACTTACTAGTGGCAGCCTAGTGTTTCTGGGTACTAATGGGTATTTTCTCCCTCGTCAAAAACAACCTGCACAGAGGAACTGGACACCATACTCGCAGCTGTGAGAGGATTTGCAGGTCAGTGATTCTTTCTTCTCTTACTAAGAACATTTGCACAGTCAAAACAAAATACAGTATAGTACAGTCTTCTTATGAATATTTTGCATTATCCATTGGTTTCCTAATTAAATAATGACAATGTCAGTGTATAACTGATGTAATGTAGATTTTTTAGTGTGTATGTGTGTGGTTTAATTCAATAAACACAGCTGAACACTTTTATTTCAGCCCCCAAAGGCTACTCCAGCAGAGACCAATATGCTGCACTCCCAGGTAGTTACAATATTCTGTATTTATTTACTAATTACTGTAATTTTAACCTTGAGCACATACTGTGTACATAGTACTTTGACTTGTTAATTTGGAAGTCACTATTCACAATACACACTGTATTTGGCAGGGTTGGGCAATTTAAACCAGTGGTTTAAACCAAACAAAAGCATTTTTTTTTAATCTATGCCCTTTTTCATGGTTTTAATGAGTTTTTTGTTGGCTTTAATTACTTACAGATGGTTTAAATGATTTATAGTAGATTAGGAAAAGGCATGTGATTATAATAGGGCGAACAGAAAAGCAATATGGGAGGCATTACAAGTGTATGGGGTGGGAAATGTCATTATTTATAGATACATCTACTAGCTAGCTCCATGTGTGTGTGTTTGAGTCACCAAAGTTGGATTATGTTATCAGGACAGTTTCCATGGCTGGTGAGCATCCGAGTCTCCAACTCTGAAATGACCAAACATCTGTGTGGGGGCACACTTATCTCCCCTAATTGGGTAGTTACTGCTGCACACTGCCTCAATAGTGAGAAGACACCATCTTTGGAGGTTAGTGAAAAGGAGGAAGAGGACCTTGGTGTTTGTGGTTAATATAGGGAGGACCTTATTGTTGGGGTAAGTGTAAGGATATTTTGTTGCCAGATAATTTGTCACCAGTCTATTGAATACCGTGTTACATTTATTAAATTTAGATAATAATGTATATATTTTAAAGGTGAAGAAGCCATGGTTATACTGAACCAGTGACAAAATGTTCTAGAACCATCAATGTCAGAGCTGAAGGAGAGAGATGACTTTAGTGTTGGAAGTCAGTATTTCCTTTAAGGGAAGGTAAGAAGGGATTCATCCTCCCCACCCCCAAGTGACCACAAGGGGGCATATCTTTTCTTAAATTTTGTAAGGTATGGTTTAGATATACGTAGCATGAATTTCACCAAGAGAATGTCGAGATGAACTCATCTTGAAAAATTAAAAGGTGCCCCTCTGATACATATTTTGTATTAGTCCAATTATTCTAATGAGAGCTCACATCGAAACCATGTCATGTATGTCAGTGATCCAGTTAACACTAAACACAATACCAATGCTTTTTAGGGAAAAGCATAAATATTGTACAGTACTGTACCTTCATATGTAAACAAAGGGTTAGTGTCAGACAGGTAAAATATTAGTCACTCAGAATTAGCAAATTTAATTTATTATTTGTTCAGTGTTTCTGTGACATGAATCTGTACACATAGAAAAAGACTTGGTGAAATTAAATAACTCTTCTGTGACCTCTCTCGCCTTCACCCCATCATCGTCATCATTGTCCAGTTAAGAAATTTTTAAGGACTTACAATAACATAATACAAGGGTGTTCAAAAAGAAAATTACGCTGATAGACAGGACCCAAACAAAAAGGTTCTAAAGGTACTGTACTGTTTTTTGGGCCCCGAAAGCTGAAGCGTCGAGAGACAAAGTGTTCAATACACACTACTACAGTGGACTTTAATCTATGAAGTTGATAAAGAGGGGCAGTTGTTTGATGAGTGTTGAGGCCTGAAGATAGTGCATAGGCTTGGAGGGAGGGTAGAGGAGAGGTGCAAACTTTGAATCAACCCCTCTAATTTTTTTTTAGTGGAAATCTCGGAAGTGAGGGAGGCAACCTCGGTATTGAAAGCAAGGGAAAGAGAGGGAGAGGGCTTCAGTGCTGGAGGAGTGTGAGAGATGACCTGGTGTTTTTGTGTACCTGTGTGGAAGATGCATAGAATCTATTAGATGGTGAACTGGTAAAGTCAAAAGAGGGTTAGGAATTTGTGATACAGTCAGGCCAGAGGGTGAGCAGGCTGTTTGACCCTTACTTGATGGTGAGTCGCTGTGCTGAACCTCCCTACCAACACACATGTTACTTGAATGATCTTACAACCATTGTGAGGGACACTACCGTTTGTGTTAATGCAAGAGGTTTATACAGTCATTGCGAGCAATCGTCCAGATTATACTTTGAAAAAAATAAATAAAAAATTCAATAGGCATTACTTACAACTTCAATTTTGTAAAGTAAATATGATTTACAAACTTCTAATAGCAGTGGTTCGAGGTACTGAACGGCTGCCCCTCATACTCCATCATGACCCCCCCTCCACACACACAGCTATGGCCATGTGAATGTGTATGGTGTGGTAGGTTGACACAACGGGTATGTAAAATATTATTTCACCACATTTGTCTTTCTTTCTTGTTGTCTACATATCTATATGTGTCTGCAAAGTCACATCAACAAATTTGCTGTTAATGTAGCAGTAATATACACGCAGACCACAGGCCCCTACTTAACTGCAGATTTTTAGTTAATGAATGAATTACTGTACTAAAAAAGATTTTACTGTAAGAACCAAAATATATATAGGCAAGAGGAAGTTAAGGAAACATGTAAGGAGTCTAGCAATGATGTCAAAATTGATAATTTAAAATACTCTAGTCAGGTTGAAGCAAATAAAAATAGATTGCCCTGGCTGGGATTTGAAATTTTGCCATGTCGGCGAACGGTTAGAACAATATAAGGGGCGCTCAGAGCAGTTAACTCCTCGTCAACCTACCACCCATACATTTTGCTCAGCTGTGATGTTACCTGACAACTGTAGTTATAGTAGTATTGTACAGATCTTCTGAGTGCAGTACAGTATACACTGAATTGATATAATGCTATACTAAATCGTTACATTTCCTTTTTCTCGAATGTAAAGACTTTCCATTTATCGTTTGAAACTAGTCTGTACTATTTTTGTATTTAGTACAAGCATTTATATCAATCTTTAAATAATAACACGGGGAAAGAGCTGACTAGAATGAGTGTCCATTGTTCTAATATTCTCCATAATTTCTAAAATCATTCCTGATGTCATACAGTATTACTGTGTAAGTGCAATAAAAACCCCTTTTTACAGAGAAGTGACATAATATTCTTAACCAGTATTCTGTTAAGTAACATATGACAGTACAGTACTGTACAGTATGTTGTAGCAATATTGATGGTAAATTCCAAGCATGAAGTCCATTACTGTGTAAAGAACATTTCGTATCTTCATGTCAATGATGGATCGGTTTTTGTATGTGCACTCAACATAAATACTGTTTAGAGCTATGTTGTTATTATCATGTTTACATGATGCTTCACTCACCATAGCTTGATGTTATGTGACCACTGGCTCATGTTGTTATACACCCGACTTTCCCATTATATTCTGAGATATTATACAGGTAACCAGAAACACACACACACACACACATTTATTATATGGTTTGCTTCATTTAATAAACATGATACTGGCATCACTCATCATTCTTCAGTAGCGTCGTCAGCTCATACGGTATTTATAAATAAGTGATATCTCCGTTAGTCGGAACAATTAGTGCAAAGCACTGCCGGGAATGAGAGATTTCCTGGTAACAAGACGACTCTCTCAAAGCTGTGGAAAAATCCCCCATCCCTGGAAATTTCCACGTACAGTACTGGAAAATTTTCTCAGACTTTCCAGAAAATGCGCCTGATTTTCATCTCTCAAACCTGGGAAAAAATCCCCCATCCCCAGAATTTCCAGGAAATTTCCAGGCACCGGAAAAATTTTCTTGAAATTTTCCAGAAAATCGTTCCCAAAGTCAAAATTTTCCCCAAAATTCCAGCTTTGGGAATGATTTTCCGAGAAAATTTCAATTACGGCTATTGGAGAGTTCGGTTAAGAAGGATTCCAACAAATAGAGATATTACTATATTCTCCTTCCCACCTCGTGTGTCGAGTCTTGACCCAAATCAGTCTATGTGTAGGTGGGGAGGTTCAGCACAGCGACTCGCTGTCAAGTAAGGGTGAAACGGCCTTCTCACCCTCTGGCCCAACTGTATCACAAATTCCTGACCCCAACTCTATATAGAACTATAAGTATCCCTTGTTATACGAATGGGTTGGGTTCCTGAAAACCATTCATTAAATGAGTTCGTATTGTAAATAAAAGAACATATGGAAAATATAGGGTTAGTTCCCCAATGACAAAAATACCCCCAAAACAGGAAATCGGTTCACAAACAACAAAAAACCTACCTCACTAATGATAAATAGTACACAACTACAGGTACTACAGTTTACTACCTAACACATGAAAAACATTAATAAAATACTGTATAACTTTGGTACACTACCTTATGGGAGGGCAGTCTGGGTTTACCACCACAAGGGGGTGAGCAGGGGTGGGTGAGATGAGGAGGGCTGTCCACCTCATCACTGCTGTTTGCCAAGGACACCACAGTCACACCAGAAGTGGAAGGAGTGGAAGAAAATACACTGATAGAGGGAGTGAGACTGGAAGCTGAAGATGCAAGAGGATAGGGTGGATTGTCTTACCTTGATCCTGTGCTGTTGTTGAATCTCAGTGTAGACTCTGGTGTGTCTCTCCACATTAGAGGCAACTGCACTATTCCTTGCTTGAACTCATCAGCAGCTTATAAATTGTGGCGACAAAAGAAACAGCCAGACAGAGATCTTTCCCAATCTCTGTAGGGCTATCACCACGTTCATAATGCTTTATTACCTCCAGCTCTGTCTCGAGTCACGGCCTTTTATATTTTATTCAGTGTAGTACTGTACTGGTAGCCGAAGTTTCAGCAGAACACTTAGATGCCATAATAAAAGATATAACATAAGGATTATACGAATACAGTAATATCTCCGTTAGCTGGAATCCCTCAAACCCGGAACTCTCCGATAACCGTAATTTAAATTTTGTCGGAAATCATTCCCAAAGCCATAATGTTCTGGAAAATTCTGGCTTTGGGAACAATTTTCCGAGGGGCACATTTTCTGGAAAATTTCGAGAAAATTTTCCCAGTACCCAGAAGATTCAGGAAAATTCCGGGGATGGTTCTTTTCCGGGTTTGAGAAATGAAAATCAGGCACATTTTCTGAAAATTCCGAGAAAATTTTTCCGTTTCCCGGAAAATTCCAGAGATGAGGTTTTTTCCAGGTTCGAGGGATCATGTAATGGGCAATTTCTGGAATTAACGAAAAAAAATTTCCGTTACCTGGAAAATTACAACAAATTCCAGAGATGAGGGATTTTTTTTTACGGCTTTGAGAGTCGTCTCGTTACCCAGAAATCTCTCATTCCCGGAAGTGCTCTGCACCATTTGTTCCGGCTAATGGAGATATCACGATATCACTACATTAGTGATATCTCAGTTAGCCGGAACAATTGGTACAGAACATTTCTGGGAATGAGAGATTTCTGGGTAACAAGATGACTCTCAAAGCCAGAAAAAATCCCTGATCCCCGGAATTTTCCGGGTATCGGAAAAATTTTCTCGGAAGTTCCAGAAATTGTGCATTACACGTTCTCTCGAACCCGGAAAAAAACCCTCATCCTCGGAATCTTCCGGGTTTAGTACTGGAAAATTTTTCTCAGAATTTCCGGAAAATGTGCTTGATTTTCATCTCACAAACCTTGAAAAAAAACTCCTTCATCTCCTAAATTTTCTGGAATTTTCTGGGTACTGGGAAAATTTTCTCAAAATTTTCCAGAAGATGTGCCCCTCAGAAAATCGTTCTAGTTTTCTGGGAAAATTTCAATTCTGGCTATCGGATAGTACTGAATTTCAGGGATTCCAGCTAACGGAGATATTACAAAAATGGATAAACAGAGATTACTTAACACACACAACGAATGGCTGAAGGAAAGATGTGGGCTTGTGGGAGATGTGGGAGGGAGGGGGTATGATCAGTGAACAAGAATACGTTTTTGCACATCTCTCCCCAAGATGGTTGCCCCAGCTGACTCCCAAGGCGGGTGATTTGAATTTCTGCCGAGTCCCAAATTTGTATAAGCAGAGGAAGCTTTCTCATCAATTTAGGAAATTCGTATAAGCGATTATTTGTATCTCGAACATTAGAATAGCAAGGGAAACCTGTAACTTCAAAGTTACCTTATTATTTTGATTGTAAACTAGTATTAATTTACTGGTTCATTAATAAAGACCTCTATTTTTTCAGGTGGTGGCTGGAGAGTTGGATATTAACCATGAGGAGGGGACAGAGCAGAGGTTCAATGTCACAAAATTCATCCAGCATCCTCAGCATATTTAGTGAGTACTTTACCTTCACTGTACACTCATCACACATTGATTTCACACCTATGATTAAAGAACTTTTAGTGTCACGTAGAATGACTGTGATAGACCTTTACCATGATAAATTTCATGTTAAACTCATTATTTTATTAAGTTTGTAAACATTTATGCAACAGAGTCATTAGGATTGAAAGGCAGTCGAATATTTTGTTCACAGGGAGGACCTTAAGAGGGTCTGGGACTGATGCAAGCCAACAAACTCTGTAATATGTAAAACAAGGGGTGTCGTCCCCCTCTGTTTAACTCATTAAACTTCTTTTCCAACATTTCCCCCCACGACTATATGTTGTGACTTCTCTATCCCTCATGTCTGGCTGTGCCTTGAGCCCCAGCATGCCTTCCATCCTTTCCCCACCTTAACCTAAAAAAAAAAAAACCCTCACTGGAGGTCATCCATTATGCAAAATTACTTACTGTATTCCCACATATTTCAGACACTTTACTTTTTAATGTCTTCAAGATGAAAATTACCGGTGCATTTATGGTATCATATGATGGGATCACTGGTCACTTCAGAGTTATGTTTCCATTTATGGCATCTATAATATTGGAAAAGGGCTCAGCTGTATGCTGAATTGCAACCTTGCTTCGCCAGTTAAGAAAGTTCTTGAAGGTAATATACTGTACAGTATGAGTGGATAGGCGATAGGAAGGGAATCCAACTGTCAAACTTTCTTCAAATTTGCCTGATGGCTGCTGGGACACCATGTCATGCGGAAATTATTGATAGTGATGATGATGATGATGATGATGACTGGATTCATAATATAGAATAAAAGTTTATCAGGTTTGTTTGACAATCTTAAAATATAGTACAGAACACAAGCAGTTAAATAATTCACCAAACACATTTTCTTAATGTAGTTTACTTTAGGTTTATTTATGAAAAAAGTTGTTCTTACTTTTATGGGAAGCTGTTTACCCGGGCAAACTACTTCTTCCATTAACCAGCACACAGGGGCCATACAATGATGACATTGCTCTGTTACACCTTGCCCAGCCTGCAGTCTTCAATCAGTATGTCCAGGCCCTGCCTCTGCCTTCCCAACCCATGCCAGCTTTAACAAGTAGGATAAACATGAGCCTTTCACGTATCAATAAAAGAAATGTATTTAATATCTAATAGTAGCAATAACTGAAATTATCCTGGATCACTATACTATATCAATTAATTTTTTCATCCATTAAATGAAAAAAAAGTATTGATACATTATGAAGCATTCAAAGCCTAAGCCATTTGATGACTTATTGTGCCATGAATTCTAACATCTTAATCATGTTTCTTTTATATTTATTCTTTATTCTAAACATTTACCTCCATCACTCATATCTTAAAAATAATTCCATTTATTTACTCTCGTTACTGATGCAATAGAGGGTGTGTGTCAGGAGGCTGGATGGGGAGCGACGGGAGACAGTGCATCAAGTAGCAACGTCCTTATGTATGCTGATGTCCCTCTTCTCCCTCGTGACCAATGCCAAGCCATTTATTCATTTGTGAATGAGAATGAATTCTGTGCTGGAGCAGAAGGTTTTGGATTCTGTGCAGTAAGTATATTATATTATACAGTACATGTATATGTATACAAGGTATTTTGGTGAGCAACAATTGAAGCAGCTGTGCATTTATTCAGCGGATTTCTGTAGGATGGATAAAGGGGCACTAGAATCTCAAAGAAGTGGGGATATGATAAGGAGAGCAGTACAAGACAACTGTGTAAGACAGCATAGGGCTAATATAATTAGAAATCTATACACAATTGATGATATCCTCAACTTGTATAAATAGTACAGTATGACTCTCACCATTCACATTTCGTAATACTGTACTTTTATAGGTACTCCTGCACATGCTGACTCCAAATCTATGGTCCACAATTCGATTGTGAGGTAATTAATTAGTGGTCATAATGATGCTTGCATGATTTTAATAATAAATGTGTATATACCTTTAACAGTCTTGATACCATAGAGAAGAGGTTGCAGTAATGATGATCTAGATGTCTATTATGATGATGATGATGAGTGATCATGTTTAAGTTCTTGATGGTGTTACTGCTCCTCTTCTGGATCCTCAGAAGATGAGGGAGAAGCAGCCAAGGGTGGTTGGAGTCAGGGAGAGGTGGGGGGGGGGGAGGGTCGAGAGGTATAAGGTTGGTGTAGGTTTTGACTGTTGGCACCCAGAGAGATAATTAACCTGCCATGTGGACTCCATACAGTTTATTTAAATCAAAACCTGTCAAATACAAATACTCAACTTACAAGAGTGAACTGAAGGTTTAAGTGTCATCAGATATGAATACATTTACCCAATACTAGCACACAAAGGAATACATTATCTTAATATCTATGCACATTGGGCTACATATCAATAATAGGAGTTGCTTAACATCCACAGCAAAACACAAAATAGTTTTACACTTACATGTCTGAGTTCAGAAGGCCTCGGTGTGTGTAGCGAGACCACATACTCGATAATGTCCATTGGCGTCTCGGGGGCTTGGCCATATGCTCCCTGTTATATCGTGGAGTGCCAACTCTGCATCGTTCCCTGCTACACACAACAATCATCCGACTACCCTTCTTTACTGCTTGTCTAGTGGTAAAGTTGGCGTGTGGGAAAAGATGGTGGAGGAGAGTCATGGAGTTCCTATTGCCACAGCAGTTACACTTTCTTTACATTTATTTGGGAATATAGTTATGGGAAGCTGTTGCACATTAATCTCACCTTTATGTTCTCAAGGGGCTGAGATGCTGCCCCTATACTGACCTCACAAGTGCTTGAATCTTGGATGACAAATTTGCAGATAACCATGCTTTTCCTATCATTTAAAGTCTTTTGGTAAACTTGACCTTAAACTATGTACAGTCAAAATCACTGATCTAGGGACAGGGTAAGTGTCGGAAGTCAGACTAGTGAAGAGTCAGGGTTTCGAACAAGTCCTCCTTCCCCGCCCTCCATAAAATGCTAGTTATGTAACTTTACACCATGGAAAGTAAGCTCCTAACTCGAAGGGTTAGCATTATAATGTTGTTGTATACAATATATTGCATTATAATTACAAGTTTACAATTAACTTAATTCATTAAAATTTCTTCCTTACCTCAGCATACAGTTTATTGTGCAGTAACATGATGAAATGCATAACTGTTTAGTGAATTGTGTATGGGACCAGAGGCTTTTCACTAGCCTGATTTCTAAGCTTACTCTGCCCCTATATTAGTGTCTTTGACTATACAACATTCCAAACATAAATCTTACAACCACTTCTTTTTGTTTCACATATTCCTGATATTGCCAGAACACTGATTATTAACACACGTCACTCCCATTCTTTCCTGTCCTGTTTCATGCCTCTTACATTCCATTCTCCTAATTTTTCTAAAGAAGGCCATACATCATCTTACTATAGGGATATAATATTTGGGGAAGGGGAATCCTAAATCATGTTCTAAAACTGTGAATTATGGTTTAGAAAGGTGTTTGTGAATACCCTCATCCTTACAACCATCATCACTGTTACTGTATAATACTCCCATTATTCAATCAGGGTGACAATGGAGGATCTCTGGTGTGCAAGACTGTTGACAAAGGCATCCTGAGTGGAGTCATGTCTTGGAGGGAGGGTTGTGCCCAGACTGATAAGCCTGGTGTCTACATGGACATTGGCAGGTACCTCCCCTGGATTCACAACACTACTGGCTTGTAACCTAACTGTTTAAAAAGTGATCCCCGAGTAACAAGGGGTAACCTTGAACAGCTCACAAGTGAGTGTTTATGAGTGCCATTATTTTAAGAAAGCAGGAGCTCAAACAACACTTGTATCCCAGTGTTCATTTAATAATGGTTATATCAGCATCTATGTAAATCTGACCTTGACTTCCTCTCTCTCAGTATTGAAGTGTATTATACCTAGCACCAGTGAACTGTAATGTTTAAAGATCAGGCAAGTCATTTTTATTATGATAGAACTGCTAAATATTATAAGATAATGTTTATTAATTTGCAGCTCTAACAGTAAGCAAAATAATTTTTTTTTTCAATAGCATTACGGTATTTACAAGTTATTTTATTTTAACTACAATACAGTGAGAGGAAAATGGGAGGCGGTGGTGAACCACTATAATTAAAAGTGATGGCTGCTATACAGACTGTTGTTCTCTTCAAGCTACCACATTGTTGGGTCAGGTCAACACAACACAACATTTTCTACTTTGAGGAATATCCTGAAACTTAACAGCCTTTCAGTATTTGAATACCATATATTTACATAAATACTGCATAATATATACACAAAAAAGCAGAAGACTGTACAAGCATATAGCTAACCTTATTGGAGTGAGATAGGGAAGATTGTGTAAAAAAATAAAATCATTTAGAAATATTGATGTAAAACAGTCCTGTATATACATTATAATACTGTAAGGTAACTTTGACTGCATTTGTCAAACTACACTAAGATAACCCAATGCAATTAGATTTCTTTCCAAGCTCAGTAATAGTGAAGAACACATCCAGCCTTGTTAAAATTATCTATGACAAATTCTTAGTCATATTTATTGGCTCACATAAATAGAAAATCAAATAATAGTTCATACGTTATTTTATACAGGACAAATTTTTCACTAGTCACACCTTGGTGAAAATTATTATTAATCTTATTTTCAAAACCATTCCAAAAACTAAAATCAGGAGAAAAAAAAAAGCTTAAGAGAAGCAAATATTTTTTACTGTATAATAGAATCCTCAATATCATTCTGAAGTCATAAAAATAATGGTATATACACACATAAATACTGCATAAACATGTTTAATAACTTAACTGACGCTGTACACAGAAACTGTCAGGTTTTGCTAGTGCCTCATTTTGGTGGGTCATGTTCCCCATCACATGTGTGAAAAATGTTTTTATTATAAGATGCATTTTGTGCTTCATTACTGGGTGGGGAAATTTTAAAATAAATGAGGAATCTCTAATTAACAGCAAGAATGAAGTGACTAAGGCGTAAGATGAGAGAAGTTAATGTACATACAATTCAATAACATGACTTTGTTCCCCAACCCTTTTAATATATATGGGAAAAAATGAAAGCATTTCATAACAGATCTCAAGTAAGCACATTTTTTTGTACATGGCCAAAATTATACAATACTGTATACAAAAGCTACATAAATTTTCTTTAAAATTTTAGCATACAATTTCCCAGTCTGCAAAGAAAATAAATTCCCATCTTCATTTCATCATTTTAGTAAAGATTCTGAATCGCCAATGAGTAAATTAATCATAATGTTAATCTTTATTCATTGCGTCTTGCTTAATATTGTACCTTGTAAATGACAACACTAAAAATGGTTTTTGGAAAAAAAAAAAAAAAAAAAAAAAAAAAAAAAAAAAGCCTTTACCAAAGAAGCACCTTGAATTAGTGGATTTACAATAGGACCCACTACAGTACATTATTGTGATTTACAAAAATAAGCCAATGTATCCTGCTATGAACCGAACACTACAAATACTCATTAGTTAATACAGAATAGTGCCAGGCTCAAAGGAACTCGCAAACATGTATAAGAAGCTCAAAAAGAAAGAATTTATTGTATCAATTTTCAAGTACTGTATTACTTAGAATAGGCACCTTACCATTAATTACCACTAAAATTGAAAAATAGCAATATTCGAACTGGTTTGTACATGGGGACGATCATGAAGATACTGTACTCATAAACAAATATATAAATTAATAGCATCATTTAACCTAACTACCCTAATTTAGGTAGTTGGGTTAGGTTCCAACAGCAAATATCTGAAATTCCCCCCCCCCATATAACCACTATACAGTAACTATTTCCATAAAATTATAAACAAAACAAAACTGTCCCTATTTGGCAAAGATGTGAATTGCATTTTAAAGCTTATTGGTTGATGTTTATCAATTAGCATAATTATTCTTTTGAAGATTTGGATTATCAAACTTCTACCAAACTAAAACTTGTTAATCTATCCTGATTTTATTTATGTCAATAAGTAGATTAATACCTCGACCTAACCTGACAGTTTCTTATTTTGTTACAAGTACGTACAAATAAACAAAACCAATATACTGTAGTTTTATCATTGAATTAAACACATGTTATACCATGCATCATACTCCAGTTTAAGATAAGCATCGACAATTAAAAAAAGATGATAAGAATGTGGTAGTGTAACCGCCTTACCTATGATAGTCAACAAATATAAAATGCAACTTGCACAGGAAAATCTAGAGGTCAGAGCCATGAATATCCAAAAGTACTCTGGGAGTCTTGATCATAATGTTTTCTTACACAGATGATTACCACCATCTGTCTATACCCAACTTTCTTTTCTAGAGAAATTCTCAACATTAAGGATCACAGAGGACTACTGTATCAAGATCTATGCTAACTTACCCATGAATAATATACAATATGTAAAAAAGTGAGATGGTTCTACTTACACATCATTAAAATAACAATACAGTTTTTATGAAAGCAATGTGGTATTATTACAAAGAATATCACATTTCAGAGGGTTTTAATGCTGGGTCAAGAATCTGAAGGATCAACAGTTATTGTGGTAACAAATATGGCATTTTCTGATAAGAGTATCAGGTAAAGCTACACATTCTAATGGCATTTTTTAAGGGGTGGGGAGGAAGATTTAACAAGTTATCACTTTTGGTTGGCACTGTGGTCTGGGAAACAAGGTCTATGCTAGCCAGACTAAAGTTAACAATGATTATTATTCTGGACAACTCTGTATACAGTACCGTATCAAATTTCCAACAACTATCAAGCATCATAATTTACTGCCTAGTACTGTACTGTAAATCCCCCAAACAAGTCTTTGTTTCATATCTATAAATATAAAAAAAATTTGTGTTGACCCATATTTATTCATAAAGGTTATTAATTCCAAGTCTCACTGGAATATTATATAAGCTGTCATACTATATTTTTTATAGCAGAAATTTGACTAAATATTACCCAAATAAAAAAAAAAAAACTGGGCAAAATGAAAATAACCTTTCAGAGAAGAAAATGCTTATATACCAAACCATAGATTCATATATACACCAGTATCAGAAAAATACTCCTGTGCTCATCATTCTCCATTTCTCTGGTGGTAAAATTACTAACAATATAATGAAATAAAGACAAAACTTCCTTAGCTATTAGAAACTACTGAAGTGGGAATGAACAATATTAAAATGTACCTAACATTATTCTGGTATTCTCTTCCAGTCCAGCTAGAAAAGCTACAATAATGATCTATGTTTCATCACATTCATGTCAACCTTCTTAAGAAGAAAATGAAAAGATTACAGTACTACATTTGGAATGATTGGAAGGACGCATCAGTTATGTACAGTCACCCAAAAAAGTCCTGTCGCCTTTCACCCTGAACCCCGAGATTCAGACTCTTGAATCCGAAGCATTTATGGACAGAATAAATTATCAGTGTCTACTGCTTCGGGTTCACGAGTCTGAATCTCGGGGTTCGTGGTTCAGGATGAGAGGCGACAGGACTTTTTTGAGTGACTGTACCACCAAGATGATCAGTGGGTTGAAGCTTTACTTCACACAACACACACAAGTCAACCATTTACAGTGAACATTACTATTACCTCATTCAGGATGACACATTTATTGTTTAAAACAACCTCACGGTATTTATGATGTCATGTCATGTTGCCTTGAGCTAAAAATTTGCTCCCATTTGCAAGTAAATTTTCTAGCAGATTCTAATGATAGTAATAACAGTGCATAGCATAGCTCCTCCTTTTTCCCAAATATAAGGCCCCCCAAAAAATTAACTACAAAAAAAAATGCCACTATAAACATATGCACCAGTACATTTAGTTTACAAATGGATGAAGGAATTATGTACAAGACAAGAGGCATTGCTCTGGCATGAACCTCCTAACTATAAATGACTTCACAAGACTAATGAAACATGAATTATTTTTACTGTATCATGGTCAAGGAGACAATAATTTCTTCAGTATATGGTGCTTTGCATTATTAACCAAGTGTTTTTTGCCATTTACATTATTTGACCACTGTTTTCTACATCAGATAACCCACATTCAAGCTGTTACCAGACATTAAGCCTCGACACACTTCTTTATGAGTAATTTAATTTGAAAGTTACATAAATCTAGATTATGTTCTTGTAGCTCTCTAAACTTGGCTCCAGAATATTACCTAGGGTATCTATAAAGCAGTGAAGATGAAAAGGAATCTAGTACTAGAATACAATATTGAGTTAACAGCAGAAAATTACAATGAAAGACGACACAAATAAATGATCACTGAGGAACCAGAAGTCTCCTCTATTAACAAAGGGAAGATGTTGAATGCATGTAAATAATGACCTAAAACATGTATATCAATACTCCAGCTCAATGCAGAGGTATCCATGTAAGGACGAGTGGTAACAACCAATATACTGTATCTTAAATCAAGGTTCCTGACTGTTCACACACTATTCAGGTAATCAGGGCCTTGATTAAACCAAGTCTTATTAATCCAGAACCTACTTTAATTTCCAAAGGCTTAGTTACCAAAAGTATCATGAAGATCCAACACCAGCTACCAGGAACATTACCCATCTAGCCACGATTTGGTTATATGAAGCATAAGTATCCAGGACCCAAGGAGCAGATTACTATTATGCAGGTAATTGATATAACAGCTTCTGATGATCCTAAGTCTAGCTTTTTTATATTTATGTAATAAATGTTACACAATCACATTGACAATTAAAGCCTTGGATAAATGAGACACTGGTACTTGAATGGTTACCAGTCATTAACCAGGATTTCTCAAACATTTGTATTTGTAGCCTTAAATGTGTAGCTAAAGAAAATAAATCAATCCTTATCCAAAACTTTGGTAAGATAAGACTGAGTGACCACTAATGTCCATCATGACTTATAGACACGATATATCAATTTTCATGAACCTTCACTAGTCCTCCAATAGCTCAGGTGTTAAATGAATTTCCTCCACTAGCAGTTATTTTTCCTATTGGTTATCACGACTGAAGCAATAAACTAGCTTTCATTCACTTCTCAACCAAGTGTTAAGTACAAATGTGATGTACAGCTCTGCATATCATACAGTATCATTTACCCACAACCAAAGAGGAATTAACAGAGATCTGGGTAAAATGGATAAATCATACCACAATCTATGATTGGTATTCCGTAGTTTACTGCACTCGGAGGAAAAAAAAAAAAAAAAAAGAACCAATTCATAACTGTTTGGCAATGACAAATGCATTAATGCCTCCAAGTAAAGGTAAAGACTTAAGACAGAAATACTGTCCACCAGGATTGCTGAAGTATAGTAATGCTTCGACACAGAATCTAGACACAGGAACTTCTTTCGGGTAGGAATTCATAATATGAAATGCAGATTATACAACACTAACCATTCTTCAACTTTAATAAAGGTTTTATTTTTTTATTTTGATAAAAAATTTACCCAAAGCATCTGACATAACGTATAACAAATGTGCAGATCAAGAAGTTGAGGTGACAGTTGTCCCACACTCCCTGGTGCACTATTATGGCTTATTCATGTCCATGCAAGTGCTCAATGCTTCAGAACTAACACATGTTCATAAATTTATAGAACCATATATTCCACTGAAGTAGTGCTGAATCATTGTCTTTAAAGCAAAATCAGCCTTTCCATATATAGTAGAGTATATTTAAAGCAGAAACTGTGTTAGACAGCATCTGTGGATATTTATACCTGTTTCCACAGCCCTTCTCTGTTGCTCTCTGTCTCACACACTTCTCCCTATATTTCTTACCTTAATAGATTTTCTGCATTCCTTCATTCACCCTACACGAGATAACTAACAAATTGAAACAAATGTTAGAAATTCCCCCACTTACAAAAAGCTGCTATAATACCTTGTGTTTTCATTCCCCGTCGATAAATTTTTCATTAATATAATAAAACTGAAACATCATATTATGTACATTAATTCTGAGTCAATTATGACAGAGGAAAACAACAGCAACATCAGCAGAATCTATTTTTGTGTAATGGTTAAGTCACTGACAGCATCTATAAATGTGCATATATCAATGAGTAGGTATATTATACATTTTCTTTGCCAGTTTAGTTCATATCTGAAGACTATGAAATTATAGGTTATGCATCAAAGTCACTGGAAAATTTAAGTATACAAAACTTCTTCATGGTACAAAGGGAAATAATACCAACATACTTAATTTTTAGCTCTTTTTAAATTCCCTGTTTCAGCCACATCATAATTTAACACTGTGGTAACATAATGACATGAATAACTGATCTTAATATTGGGTGCTGACCATTAAATGAAGTATGAGTAAACTTTCACCAGTTTGTAGATGCAGTTCAAATGATATTGCACGAATGAAGAGATGAGTGGAGAACAAAATTAGATATGAAATCTTTTAGCATGCAAACCAATCAAAAACTATTTGTCCAACCACTGATTATCTCTAATAGACACCAGTAGGAACTTGTGTTTATGAGATATACGAGTATATAAAAAAATAAACTACATTAGTCAAATGCTAAGTTTACAGAAAGTGCAGGTAATACTTGTAGATCTAAATAAGACATTAATTTTTCGCAAGAGAGATGATATAATTTCATTACTTAAGATCTGACTGAGAAGTGGAAGTAAAATAAGCATTATGTCATGGAAACACCTAAAGCTTGTCGACACTTCTCGTACACGACATAGGAGATGCTCACAGCCGGCGCTACCTTCATGAAGTTCGGCGTAATCCCACGGTACAAGCCAAATATTCCTTCCGTGGCAAATATGTGACGGAAGAGCCCAGACATGGTTATAGGGTATTCATGTGCCACCCCTGGGGCAACCACTGAAAGAAAGGGTGAAGTTCAAATATCTCTACAGTATGGTATTTATAATGGATGTACAGTATATAAATTAATTTTCTCTCTTGAAGCCTTTCTCTTGTAACACAGGTTGCAATCAATAGGTATTATAAAAACAAATTTTCCCTTCTTTCCCTCCCATTCAAACATTAATCCTGGTTCAGTAAATGTGTTCTGCTATGGTACTCCCTTGCCACGTCACCTTGCCACGTCAGATATCCCAGCACGTTTAAGTAAGTTACAATGCCTACAATGAATGACAGACTAGGAATTAGAGGACACTAATTTGCTTTTGATTCAAACACCTTGCATCATAACAGAGAAAGTCTTGCATGATAAACAATAATATATACTGTATAACACTCAAGTATCAACTTATTCACTTTACTGTCTATGATTCTTTAAGGCCAAATTTAAAATGTGATGGGAGTAAAAGAATGATATCTTCTAAGAGTCATGAGTTATCACAGTACAGTATAATCACACTACATTACCACATCTTTAACTACTATCACAGTGGAGTGATAAGTTTGTGTATAATGTAGACTGGCAGCAGGTGTCAAAAAATTATAGTATTGTAATTAAGAATATAAGGTAATAATAGTCACAGTTACCACATTACAGTGATTGATCACAGCTCATAAATAAAGCTGGTACTGACACTCAAGTTGTGGGGAAGTGAACACAGAAGGACCTCCCGCTTAATATTACAATCTTTTAATAAACTGTACCTGTCATTATTCTCAAAACTTTTGCCTGAATATTAAGATAAAAATTATCCCCTTTGAAAGCTTCAGTTAATGGTTATATTTGGAGAGGATTTCCATGTCTTAATCAGGGACAAATGAGATATAGAATGTGCATGGTAATAGAAGTATAATGCTAGCATTTCTTAAATCCTCTGATATATTATACAGTACTGTACTGTACATAGTTACACTTACCTTTAATAGAGAGAATTACAGTACTGCTTGTGTACAACCCCTTGTGCTACTTGCCTAAGTTTATTTTTCAGTTTTCTTAAACATTCTCCTCAGGTTAGGGCTAAATGATGAAGTACTGTAGCTTTCTTATAAGTGGCAATCATGGGTTGCACAGAACAGTACATGGTAAATAAATACTTAATCCATTTAAAGTAGAAATGATACAACAATGACTAACCTTGTGCTTGTAGCCTCGTACGAACAAGAGCAAGAGGGTAAGAAGCAAGCTGTCCACATGAAGAAGAAAATGCTCCACAGGCTGTTATGACAAATATAGAAGGATGCGTATATTCTTCATGATGCTCCATGTATGTTTTCTTTAGAGTTTCATATACTGCAAGATCAATTCCTGCATAAGGTATAATGCCCAGAAGATTTGGCAGGTATCCACGATAAAATGATCTAACACCTTCTTGTCTTAAGATCTTCTTAGCTGCATCACCTATACTAGAATACTGCCCTGTTTTTCTTAAGGCTAATCTAGTTTTTAACACCTGAAAGAGTAATCAGAAATAAATGTAATTAATTAAACAATAAATTAAATCTTCATTAAACAAGCATACAAAAAAACCTAAATTTACCAAAAAAATTGTACACAAAAAAAAGTTCTGGACCACCAGAATAACAACACAAGTTCCGGAAAAAAATATTTACAATTTCAAAAAAATATCTTGTCACTGATATGGTTGTGCAGCTATTTTTTGCACATAAAATATGAGCTATTATATTTTATGATGCGCTATGTATTATTTTCATTGATTATTACTGTGTCGCTACACAGTATTGGCTCATTTTTGGCACATGTAAAGTGCAAAATAACAAAAGGATCGGAACCTATCCCCTTTTACTCATAGTTAAATCTACCTATTACAATGAAGTGGATTTCAATAACATATCCACTTTATTGCCAAAGGTATACTGTATAAATCCACATCATCCACTTTACCTCACACTGCACAAGAACATCCATGCCTTAAACATATGTACGTTGGTACTTGAGAACCTTCAAAAATATTCTTTGTGGCTCTGAAAGCATCTAGTATCTGGAGCCTTACCTACAACTATTAACACATTGAATAAGTAACAACTCAACTTACTGAAAGTATATCATAAGTATGATTATTTTACTTCAACTACTGTGTTGGTGTAATATGCTGGCTGTTGTTTTGAATGGCTGTGCCTCCCTACTGATATGAACGTCTGAATATTAGATTCCCTCTGAGTAATGACGTCGCTGTGGCTAAATTAGTCCGGTCTGGTTACTGTCTACGCTGATTTGGTTATCAACGTGAGATAGAGAAAAGTTATGTGAAAGAAAATGAATAGGACAAAAGGCAAATCAGGGTCTGCTCAGGTGGTTTGGACATACAGTACCTATACCGACAGAATGGGAAATGAATAACTAGTATAAAAAAAATACAATTCACAGGTGAAAGCCGAGGCCAAGAATGCACTAGAAAAGAAAGAGGGAGAACCAGAAAGCAACAGTGTATGAATAAGCAGGGAGCACAACTGAATGATTATTGGGAAAGATCGTGTTCTTGATGATGAGGCTGATTTGTGCAAAGCATAATTGGGAACCAGCTTAGTGACCTTGTTGTGGAAGGGGAGGACTATAGTATAATGCCTCTTTTAGGGCAGCAAGGCTAAATGAAGGGTAACAAATTAAGGAAAATTCTGTACTGGACTTGTAGGTGTATTTACTCAAATGTAAAAGCAATGGGACAGCAGTGCCCACAACAAAGACAAGACAAATAATAAAAGATAAAAATTTGTGGGTAGTGCTTTTGGGGGAAGCTCACTGGCAGACACTAAAATCCACTGCAGCAATGACAGATCAACACAAAAACAGAATTACAATACTGAAAATTAAACCTTAAAACAACAGCTATGGGTCATGACTTAAATTCCAATTTTACATTCACACAAGTTTTATGCTCTGTACTGTATCTGTCCCCCTCAAATAGGCAAGTATGTTTGTATGATTGCATAGGTTGAGGAGGCTGTGTGTGTGTGTAATAATGATAATAATTGACGGTTTATTGAAAAAGTTCTGCAGCCCGAAGACTGAAAATATACACTGGACATAAATGACTTATTACATACATTGGTGGTTTAACAAAAGCCTTCATTAGAGAAAGGTAAAGGAGCATACAGTGAACATACAGATTATTGTAGGTGTTGAACAGCAAACACGTAGTGCAGTACCTCCCTCCCAGATGGTGTTAGGAGGGACCTCACGTGGTGTAGTAATTCCCTCACAGATGGTGTTATGAGGGAACACGTGGTGTAGTAATTCCCTCACAGATGGTGTTATGAGGGAACACGTGGTGTAGTAATTCCCTCACAGATGGTGTTATGAGGGACCTCACGTGGTGTAGTAATTCCCTCACAGATGGTGTTATGAGGGGCCTCACGTGGTGTAGTAATTCCCTCACAGATGGTGTTATGAGGGGCCTCACGTGGTGTAGTAACTCCCTCACAGATGGTGTTATGAGGGACCTGACGTGGTGTAGTAATTCCCTCACAGATGGTATTATACAAGTGAGGAGTGGTCCCAGGCCTTCCTATCGTAGACGGATTAACACATCGCTGGTTGTTGTTGGGTCTCATGGGCCGTTATCACTGGGTACCTGGGACCTCACTGTGTGAAGGTTAACTTGGGTACTGTTGAGTTGTTCTCACTGACTTAAGCACTGTTCACCTCTGTTTAACACTGGTTCCATTCCTTTCCTAAATGAAATTGTAACTTCTGGCGAGAACTTGTTGATATTCCGGTGGGGAGGAGGGTTTAGGGGAGGGGGTTGGTATGGGCCAACTTAACAGTTGACCTGGCTGCTCCGAGAGGAGCGCCAGGTACGTCTTGACCCTTTGGTGGTCAAGGATGTAGTCAAGGATGTGTGTGTGTGTGTGTGTGTGTGTGTGTGTGTGTGTGTGTGTGTGTCCTTACAAGATAAACACAACAATAAGTAAACTCACCTCAAGGGGATAAATAGTGGTTTGCGAAATTCCTCCTGCAAAAGACCCAGCCACAAAACGTTCATATATTGTCAATTCTCTCTCTTTTCTTCCACCAAACTGTAGGACCATTCTTTTGGCTTGTTCATAGGCAGCAAACTTGATAGCTGATTCAGGTGCAATCTTCAGAACATTGATGCCATTACCTCTCCAGAGTGATGTAACACCACCTTCTTTCAACATGTACTTGAAGCAGCTAGCTAAGCCTTGAAACTGCTTTGTACCATGAACCTATAAAACAATAAAATAATTCACTCCATTAAATAAATGTACACTCAATACCTTAACACACAAATCTTTCTTTGAAGCTACAAAAATAATGTATACATATTGTACTTAAAAAAATTATAATACCGGTACGTTGATAACTGGAATAAAAATATTTGGCACATTAAATACCATAACAGACAGCAATGCACCGATATACTTCCTCCATGGTCAATTCATCTGGCCATTCTAATACAGATACAGAATCAGGTTTGTAAAAATATATCAGTTGGAATTGTTAACATCCCATATGCCTTCAGGACACATGAAGACAGAATGGTCAGCACTGCACTCTACTGTACAGTAATTCACTTCCCTGCAGTTTAACATCTGCCCCTCATTCCTCACTTCCAGGCTATCACATCTACAGTACTTACTTCCACCAAACCATCGCACAATCAATGAACTGAATACTGTACAGTGTTCAGGCTTTATCTATCAATCTATTACTAAACCCTTCTTCCTCTCTTACATTTGCCTGATATGGATAAGTTGTAAAAGATGGTGAATGTAAGGGGCCAGTAGTGCAAATAAGTGAGAAAATGACAAGAACAGACTCGAGACAACAAACAGAAATATTCCAGAGGCTTCTTTTATATCCATAACTGCCATACATTTCTAAGTACAGTAACCCAACACTGTACAGTATTAAAAAAAATAGATTTCTGGTGTCTGAACTTTGAGACCGAGAACAATAGTTTAATAATTTTAGGGAGGTAGTTTATTTACACGAGGATACTGGTTTATTTAGTTACGGATGATGGTTGGAACCTTTTGAATTTGATGGTTAAACTCCTTGAGCATGGCAGCTTAAACCATCTCCTCCGAAGGATTACAAGCTGAGGGGAAAACATAATAAATCTATGCAATTCCATCTGTAACTTACCTGAAGGAAGACCTTGAGTCTGTCCAGTGGTGCTGTACAGGTTCTTGATACCATACCAGCCACTCCACCAGCTACCAGATGTCTCCACCATTTGCCAGACAACCATTCCTCTATAGAAAAATCATCTGGCACTGCAAGATCCTCACCAATGTCAAGGTTCTGAAAGACAAAGGCAACATAAAGCAGTGAACACGCAATTCATGATGTACTTTATAAAGATGTACAGTTCAATTTTTTTTGTTTCAAAGTAGATCAAGTGCAATTTTTTTACAGTACTAAAACCTAAATCCTTACAAACTGCATGAGAAAGACTATAAAACTCTAGACTCGCTGTTAAATAATTATGTACAAGTAATAACTCTTGCCTAACAAACATAAATGAATGATACAACAAAACTATTCAATAAGTACTGTAGTCTTAGTCACACCCAGGAACTGTACATTTGAAAACAATCCTCAGCGAATGCCAAATTTCAACAGTTTTGCAGGTACAGTTCGTCCCCGAATTACGTACATCCGAATTACGTACAAACGGCCGATACGTACATCGTTTCTGAAGTCTTTAATTGCAAAAATATTGTCTTAAAAGGGCGAGCAATTTTTAAATTTGGCGGGCGAGCCAGCCGCACCGCCACTATCACTGACCATGCAGACGACACGCTAGACGCACCAAAACAACAAGTGTGGTCATTGTGCATACAGTACTTCTGTGAATTTCTGCCCTATTTTGTATACTTTACTCTGTGTGCAATGACTGGTGTAAAGCGTAAGAGTGGTGAAGCCAGTGGGAGTGCTACGAAACGTCAAGCAATCTCACTAGAGGTAAAAATGGACATAATAAAACTGCTTGAAAGTGGTGAAAAGTTGACCAATGTTGCCCGCAAATTTAACCTGAGTCGGTCAACTGTTAATACAATTGATAAAGGCAAAGAAAAGATCAAGGAACATGTGAAATCTGCAGTGCCAATGCAATCTACGATTATAACTAAAAGAAGAGGGAAGGTTCTGGAAGAAATGGAAAAATATCTTGCGCTGTGGATCGAGGACTGCACACAAAAACGTAAGCCTCTGTGTCTCAGTATGATTCAGGAGAAAGCCCTAAGTCTTTTCAACGACCTAAAGAAAGATCACCCTGATGATACTGTGACATTCAATGCTAGCAATGGGTGGTTTAACCGATTCAAGGTGCGAAATAAGCTGCATAATGTTCGAGTGACTGGTGAGGCGGCGAGTGCTGATTGGAAAACAGCACAGGATTTTCCAAAGAAACTCGCGGAAATTATCGAGTTACGTACATTTCGAGTTAAGTACAACCTTTTGGTCCCCATTATGTACGTAACTTGGGGACTTACTGTAATTGGAAGCGTTCTTATATATTTAAATACAGTCCACCCTCGTTAATTCGAACTAATAGGGGGGGGAGGATGTCCGTTTTAGCCGATTGTCCGAATTAACCAATTTAGGAGTTAATATTGCATTATATTTCAAAGTCATTGTTTTCGTCACGATTTTATCCCACTTTCCACTGTAATACGTACGTCATTTCAGCAAAAATATTACATTTCCGTGAATGCATTACATCAAGCACAGTATGAATAGAATGCCATTGTAATATAACAATATTTTAACCAAAAACTATTAAAAAAACGAGTAACTTCTCTTGAACATCGGAAGGTTAGGTAAAATCTTTTGTTTTTGTCATGCGTTTTATCCTATTTTACATTAAAATACATCACGTTTCAGCAAAACTACTATTCATTTCCGAGAATATATTCATTCAGGCGCAGTTTAGGTAAAATATACGTGTGGTGTAACAGTTTTTTAACTGAAAACGATTCGAAAAACACATGTACCGTCTAGCCGATACTCAACAGCTGGTGGTGAGTGATGTGTCGTTGTAAACAATAGGAGGTTGAAGTAGATTACCGGGTATTATATTACGTGTGAAATATCGAAAAGGTTTTTATTACCGGTACTTTTTGTAGATCAATGAGAACTGTGATACCGTATATGATATGATAAGTTAGCCTGTGCTAAGAACTTCAACATAGACTACTGAAAACATGTTGTAAGGTAATTTAGCCTATTGTAAGTTGGTGAGCTTCATTTACTGAAGGAACTGCACAACTTTTCATTACTAATTGGTACATATTTTACGTTTCCATTGTTTACTGGCAGTAAATGGTAAATATATTTCATGTCTGAAGCTAAAAGTTGCTCCCCCCCCCCCCCCCACACGAGTGGTGATGTTACATTTAACCAAAAAGACGCTGGTGTTTTATCCCAGCAGTGGGTGGACCAGCATTTTAGCTTTAGGTCCGTGTAGGTAATATTCATATATATATATATATATATATATATATATATATATATATATATATATATATATATATATATATATATATATATATATATAAAAAAAAAAAGTTCGTTCAGATTTTGTCCGAATTATCCGAAATCGGATTAAAGGGGTCCGAATTAACGAGGGTCGACTGTAATGAAGGATCAAATGTCCCTACGGTTTCTTCTAGTAAGGTGATTATTTAAACTGAAAGTTAACTAAAGGGTCTGCACTGTAAAACTGAAATCCTTGTGATCATTTTTACATTGATTACCTGTGGAGGGACGGCAGCTTATTGACAGAATGGGGAGATGGATACAGGACCAGCATGAACAAACAACGCTGCACACACACACATGTATGGTATACCTGTACATTTTTTCCCAACAAGGGAGGCAACAAGAAATTCCTTACAGGTTACGGTACTCTGCACGAATAAAAGAAAAATGCAATAAACCGAAAGATAGGCACAGGTACAGTACCCATTTTTCCATAAGTGTTTAAGCTACCTTACCTGTACAAGAATATCATAATAAAACCAAATTCTGGAAATGTTCCTCTACGTGATACAAAGAACAAGTGATAAGGTTAATGATATATATGGAGACTCACTCGGGGAGGATACTGGAGGTTACCATCTCATCAACAAACACCGGCAGTACGGCAATGTATTACCTGCGGCGACCACCAGCAGGAGGGACACTCACCGTGGCATGTCTCCAGTAGAGGATGATGTCGTGTAGATTTGCCGAGGGATGGAACAACAGATAGTCTCTCCACTCATCAAAGCTTATGTCTAATGTCCCATCTTTGTCCATTCTGAAAAAAGGGAAGGTTTCCTCTAATATACATTCGTCAACAACAGCTTAAAACTACACGAGTTCATCACTGGCTTATAATCGACATAATCCAGCAATTCAGCATAAAATCTTAAGATATATTTTCCCAGTTATGGCTAACAAAAGGGAAAGAAAAATTAGTTATTGATTATTTATATGGAGCTAATTTAAGTGTTTTAAATACTATGTAAAATGTTAATTAAAATATCTACATCCAATGTATCATCTTCCACTATCCTACACACACACACACACCTTCACTTCCACCTAACTACTCTGTCACCTCTAGTTACTACCTTTTCTTGATCTCACTTTATCCTTCTGCTTAGCTCTGTCATTTTCATCTTGCTTGTGTAATAATTCTTTCTTTTAAATTTTACTTGACAATATTTTCAAAGCCCAGACCATCATATTTTTCCATCCTTCCCACTTTTGCCACTTAAAACCCCTCTATTTCACACAATTCTTCTCTTCCTCCTTCATAACCAATTAGTAAACATCACAGTCTCTCTCTCTCTCCCTTTTTGACATTCTTTTCTTTTCCATTACACGTTACTCATTCCGCTTTCAATTTTAATCAATGGTGTACCCAGAAATTTGCCGGAGAGGAGGGCGAACTTTTCTGTACGTTCATGATTAGTTTACCGTTCAATTAGTCATGATATTTTTAATTTATCTCGTTATTATATTTTATTTTATTATTGTTAAAATGGTTTACAGTATTTGGAATAATTTATCAGCCCCCCCCCCCCCAATATGCCTACGACAATACCTGTATCTATGTCATGACCCGATCTGACAAAACATAAGGTTAGGCATTTATCGGGGCAGCTTACGGTTTTTTTTTCCTGGAAAGTGAAAACTAACCTACGGGCACAGAGTAGTTGATGTCTTAAATACCTGTACTGTACTATTCTAAAGGTGTTTTTTTATTACAACCATCATTAATTAACACTAATTACAGTATTCTCCACATATGTACACTAATCGTTGCTTCTCAAATCATCATTTATCTCGGTTCTATCATACCATACTGGTCACTTATCTTTCTTTTACTTTCACACATTGATTCCATAATACTGTAATAGTTTTTAAACCATAATTCGACAAAACCTTCAATTACATACTTACCTAACTAACTACAACATTAATATAGCTTATTAAGTTATACTCTTCCCAGTATTGGAATCAGATGGTAATACCTGTACATTCATTCACACACAGATACACACATGACACAAGTACATACAGTAAATACATCGACTACACTTATCAGTCATCTCTAATCACATTTAAAGCAGCAGCTAAGTTGTCTATTTGCCCAAACATATGAACCTACGTTAAAAAAAGGGATACATAGTTATACCCACGGTGTGCTGTGGGTGAAAGTGTTTAAGGGAGGAGCATATGACAACAGAGAGAGAGATGGATAGGGTCAGGGAGAGCACTTGTTGTGGGGGAGAACTGACGCATGTGGTCACTTAAAATAATTTTAGAAATCGTGTTAATGAATCAAATTACGAAATATATGACAGATGTGTAAATGAAATGTTAACTCTTTTTAATTCCCCCAAACAGCAAGAACCTTGTCACAATGGCTGCACAAACACGCACAAACACACACACACACTCACAATAGTGTCATATCACCACTTACCTTCTTCCGGTAAATGCAAAACACTCGCGTCCAATAATGACTTACAGAGTGGGTTCATTTTTTTTTTTAAAGCTTCAGGGGGAGGTGCGATGGGATGGTTGTGCATATTGTTTTGTTTTTATTACCTCGTCTCTCACCCACAGGGGTAGAGAAAAGGGGAGGGATGGGTAGTAGTAATGGGAGGAAGGGGACAGGGAAGGAGGGTGAAAGCCAAGCACCTGTAGCTACAACAAAACAACACTTTGACATCCACTACAGTAAGAAACGAGGAGTGTGCCTAAGGTTACATGTACCGCCCCTCTCTCTTTCTCCCAATCTCCTTCTCCTCATTTCTCTCCTCTCTCTCGTCTCCTCCACCTCCAACGCCACCTCCGTACACTTACACTATCCTGTAACCCAAATAGAGAAAAAAACATAGATACTGTTAGTAAGGGCATATGGTTGAACACACACACTAAACAACAAAGAAAGGGCAAAATTGTGAGTTTATGAATATTGAACAAAAACACAACAAAAACAGAAGTCATCCCTGGAGTAGATAATTGAAATTCCCATTTTTAAAAGACGATACACACAAAAATGACTATTACTAACAGCTAGAGAAGATGTAAATGACACCTGTCAACGAGTACCCGGAGTGCGAACAACAGGTGACAACACAACCTCTTAACTCCACCCTTGTTTCACACTCTCACTACAACATCCCATTACAACTCACAATAACCTAAATCCACCCTGCAATATCAAAGGTCTTATAACTCAAGAATTAAGTCTCCTCAATCCAGCAGACAACATCCACCACCTTTATCTACAACCTCTTCGACAACTACCTTCCCTTAACAATGGTCAAATTTAATGGTTGAACATTATTCCTCTCCAAAACTTTTTAGTGTAAATAATAAATAAACCACACTACCACTTCCTCTAACGATATTAATGATCTTAAATACAAAGTCAAAGGTCACTGTTACTCCTTAAGTCTTCACTCCAGGTGCATTTAAGTCTGAGAGGGTTACGACCGACAACGAGACTGGCTTGAGTGAGTGAAGGGTTCAGGCAAGCAGCACTTAAGAGGGCACTGAAGGCTACAAGGTTTGCCCCTCCCTATAATTTACATGTTAAACAAGGAGGAGAGGAAAGGAGAGGAAAGTAAGGAGAGGGAAAGCGAAGGGGAGGGAAAGGAGAGGGAAAGCGAAGGGGAGGGAAAGGAGAGGGAAAGGGAAGGGGAGGGAAAGAAAGGGGAGGGAAAGAAAGGGGAGGGAAAGGGAAGGGAAAGGAAGGGAAAGGGAAGGGAAAGGGAAGGTCATAGTTACTTAAGAGAATAACGAAAGTGGTGCTGACAACGTTAGGATTTAAATGATTTACAACTACTCACTGGGAAAGTTGGGGGTGGCAGAGAGGTGAGGAGGGTGGCAGAGGTGTGAGGAGAGTGGCAGAGAGGTGAGGAGGGTGGCAGAGAGGTGAGGAGGGTGGCAGAGAGGTGAGGAGGGTGGCAGAGAGGTGAGGAGGGTGGCAGAGAGGTGAGGAGGGTGACGTTCCGTTGCGTGTCATGGGCCTCAAATGACCTTGCAGCGGCAGGCAAATCCCCCCCCCCCCATCCTCTAACACCACCAACCTCCCCCCCACCCTTTCTAAGTTCCCTTCCACATATCTCACCACCTTCACCCTTCTTGTCTTCCCCCCCCCCATACGTAACTTAAATCTTACTCTCGTCATCCTTCGAGTACAACAACCAGAGGACAGTATACTCGTACGGGGGGGGGGGGGGGGGGATTACAACAGTTGTCTTAATACCCGGAGTCGAGTGGGAGGTCTCGAGTGGGAGGTCAGCGTTAACATAGAGGACAGAGAGGGAAGCAACTAAGTGCAGTTCATGTGACAGACAGCAGCAGGTTTGAGGAACTCATGACATGAGTACATAGGAGGATCTCGCTGATTATCTTGTTGTTTACTGTCTTACTAACGGGAGCTGTCGATGGTTGCTGGTCAAATGGACTCGTTATAATTAGGCCAGATCTAACCTAACCAAAAGAGGTATTCACAGGTGCTGGTACCTGTCACTGGTCCTAGTCGTGATAACTGTTTGTAAAGTGTAGCTATCATCATCACATAGGGGCTGTCTGTTCACCGCTGTCATCATCACATAGCTGTCAGTTCACTATCAACCTAACACACGATAGGGACAGTACTGAAAGGTGTGGCGGCCCTACAGGAACCATGCAGACAGGTAGCAATATTCCTGACGCAAGGGTGAGGCGGGTGGGTGCCGTCAGGAGGGAGGGGTCGCTCCTCCTTCCCCGGGTCAATACAGCACCACCACCGGCTGTTGCTGCACCAAGTGTAGCCCCCCGCCACCACCTCACTCCACCCCCCACGCTAAAACTGGGTCACCAGGAAGGATGTCTGGGCTGCCATCATCCTCCTCCTCCTCCTCCTCCTCTTGTTCCTACACCATCTCCAAGACCCAAGTGACGTGGGTGAAAGGAAAGGACGACTTCAAGTATTGACGGCACGTTTATGAAGGACAGACAGTCGAGGACGCTTACACTACAAGGACATGATAGGTATTGGGTCCTACAGGGTATATATAGTGCCTGTACTGTCAAACACGACCCCCCCCCCCCCACTACTACTACGACTCCCTACCACTACCACCACGATCCCTGCCTCCACTACTAGCCCTGAAACCTAACCTTCAAATGACACCTTCAGCCTCCAAAAACCAGACTGTAAACCTCCCAAACTCTGCCCAGATGTGTGTGTGTGTCGCTAAATAGGGATAACTATTTTTCTTGATGCGACTTTACGGGTAAAATCTGGTGTTTATATAAGACGTCGTTTACTATAATAGCTTAACCTGACCTGGCCAAACTCACTCTATATAAGACCTGGTTAATGATGCTATTCGTCTCTAGTTTATACAGTATCGTGATTATCTAGTACATGGTTGTGGTCTTGTACAGTATCCACAAACAGACAGGCCAGTTTATCTCGATACACACACACACACACACACCAAACATTATCATGTCGGGTTTTAACAACAATATGACCTTTAACATCACTTCCGATCAATTGAATTTCTCAGGAGAGAAAATGGGTCATCATAATTGTCTGGAAACCTGAGTGTGTTATGTGCGCCTAAATCATCGTCCTCACGGGGTTAAACCATGTTCACTATGGCTAACAAGTTAGTGGCTGTATCAAGGCTTCTTAAGACACCTCACTCGCTGGCTAACATTCAAATCGAGTCTCGTTCACCAGGATGGCACAGGGGGATCTTGTTACGCTTCTAAACACCGACAAGAGATACATCAATACGTGTACTAGAACTGACTACACATGTACTAACTCTGGCTTATGTAAACACTGTAGCAAGTATAGCGTGGCTTGGGAAAGAGTGCACGCAGTTACTTACATAAAGTACACCCAGTTACACACATGAACACGCACACAGACGTACTGTATACTAAGACGACCGACAGACAGACAGGCCGCATGCACTGATCCACAGCCTCACACCTCACATACCACATACTTGGTACAGATACACGGCTTCTCCTCCTCCGGCTCCGAGATGAACTTGACCACAGAATAGGACGACTCGATGATGAAGTCTATGGTCTCAGCCAGTAGCTCCGCCGCCACGTCTGAGATAACATCCACAGTTGTGTCTTCCGTCTCCAAGTTGTCGCCGTCGTCTTTGTCGCCAGTCTTCAAGTCCTGCAAGATGGGCGTCAGGAACATGGAGTCTTCTGGGGCACTCATGTCGGGTAGGACATCCACCGCAGAAAACCTGATCTGTTTCTCGGTGTCTTCCGCTGGGCAGAGATCCGCCAGAGGCGGCTCCTGGCCCGGAGGGTGGTTGGTGACGTGGTTGTGTGTGGAGACTGACGAGGATTGTTTGGCTGCGGGTGTGGATGGAACACATGTTGCCATAAGCGGAGGGACGGGATGGATGGAAGAGTGCTGGATGAAACTATCACACCTTTATACACTCACTCGTAAACCTTAGGTGTGGAGGCTGCACTTACTAGATCAGTCAGGTTACCTGGTCGTGAGTCACCACGACGGACGCACTACCGGCATCCACTTAAGTGATCAATGAATAGAACACAATTAATAATGGATTATCAGGCAGCAAGAACCTGGCACCGAGTTACTCCCCCACTGTTGAAACAACCATTGTTGAGCGTCTACCCTGAGGCGTGTGCGTCTACGCTGGACATGACAGCCAAGTGCAACCTTGGCAGAGGCACAATGAATCAAGGATGGCAGGCCGGAGGGGTTATGGCTCTTACTGCCAGCCCGCAGTGCCACCCGGCGGTGCTACTGCTCAGCTGAGGTGCTTAGCTGTTGGCGATCTTGTCTCCGCGGCAGTGTGATGGTCACTATTAAATTCAGATCCATATAAATTGTTCACTGTTGCTGATGTGTGTTAGGTGCGTGTGGCTCGGCGGCAGATGTGCAGGCTGGGGGAGGAGGCGGCGTGTTTTAACTACTGCCGCGTGCTGGGCGGAGGATAAAGCCTCGGCCAACCTACATCGGCTTACAGAGAGCGACTGGCTGCGAGGCGTCGCGTGTCGAGCTGCGCCTTGCCGGTGTCGAGACGCGGCCGACCCGCTACTGCCGCGGCAACACTCAAACACCAGCCCTGCCAACCACCCACAACACAACCTCCACTATGGTTGAATTATGAAGCGGATACTCGGTGGACACGCCATCCTGGAAACAAGTGACTAACAGCAGTTTTCCAGGACTGGATGATGCCAAGAAACACAAACAACACATAACACGGAAGACACAAGAACCTATCCAAGTTCTCAAAGCTTAAGAATAACAAAAGTAACTTAAGAGGCAATTACCATTTGGGATGATAGAGAACTGACATAATCAAACCCCATAAATACCAAGGTCAAGGAACAAGGTCACTGCTATGGAGTGGCATAGTTACCATTGTATTCAGGTCACAGTTTGGATAATTAAAGTGTCGATTGTATGGCAGGTACCCTCCCTCTCTGCCCTGGACCCACGCCGGATAGTTACCTTACCCGTGGAATGTTGGTATCGAGTATCTGACAACTTCTCCACGGGAAAGGACGCTATCACCGAGCTCCACGTCGCAAAGAGCTGGTGGCGAGTCAATGTTGTTTACATAATCCTAGCAGACATAACAGGTGAGAGGACCGAGTCTTAGCTTCACTCACTCGTACCAAGACCGTCAACGATTACTACTCCTGTTTCATTCAGCCTTGAGAGGAGATGAGAGAAACATCCACCTCCTTTTTTATTACATACAACACCGCGCAAGGCTCTACGGTGTACACATAAGCCTAGAGCACAAACAGACACTGACAAACGCCTTCAAGTGATCCAAACGAAGACTACAGGTGAGGGTGAGGAGGGGTGAGCTGATGTTGGACACTAACTTAACCCCCCCCCCCCCCCTGTCTCTTCCATGTACATCTTTATTAAACATTTTCTTTCTTACTCCTTCCTTAACTCCTTACCTTACCCAGTTATTTCCTAGTCTCTTCCACTTCCTCCTTTACAACTTCATTATCTCTCTACCTCTATCGTGCGTCTATTTACATCATTATCCATTTATTCTCTACACCACAATTATCACAGCATTTAATACCCCCGTTTCTTGGTGGCTATTAACACCTGTTCCATACGCCACTCACCGCACCTAATGTAAAGGACAGGTGTTAATTGAGCACCTGTTGTCATTAATAGAAACAGGTGGAACAAGTAATTCGCATTAACTACCAAATGTAATTTTTCGCTCGCATACGCCCTTGTTATTCTGAGAGCCAATTATGTCTTAAAAATGTTGAGTGAAATAACCAATCAGACGCCGTCATTTGAGCGAATCAACCAATCGGATGCCGCCGTCATTTCTGTAATTGATATCATACCTATTGTCCTTATATACTACAGCAGGCGGAGATGAACCAGATTAGAGTGTGTGTGTGTGTGTTGCCTCTCACCCCGTTAACGTCTCCAACAAGCACCTACTGTTGCTAACATCGTGGGGGGGGGGGGGGGGGCGTCTCTCTTTAAATTAAACAAGACAACAAAGGTGACAATTGTGATCTCACCAGCCCTATAGGTATGACCTGGTTGGCACTAGGCCAGACAAGAGCTCCAACACATGCTATAATATAAACATTCCTCGACGTATCACATGTCATTTAAGAATCTGTGAACTAGACTTTACATTTTCGCTAACTGCTGGAACTCTCGGGCCAGACACCCGTGTTGACAGTTTATTCACGACATACGCTCATGTTGGCAGTTTATCCACGGCCATACGCTCATGTTGGCAGTTTATCCACGGCCATATGCTCATGTTGGCAGTTTATCCACGGCCATATGCTCATGTTGGCAGTTTATCCACGGCCATGTGCTCATGTTGGCAGTTTATCCACGGCCATGTGCTGAACAAGACAGTTGAGAGCAGCGTAATGTATAACAAAGTAAGAAACGATACAATTGATGGCAAAAAAAATCAAGTAGTTCAACAAATAAATAACTAAATATTAATACAAATTATGAGGACGATGATGGCGATGACTGATCTATTGATAGCGTTATCTATTACACAACAAACATGGCCCCCTCCGTGCGTGTGTAAGCATTTTTGTTAAATCAACGTCTCTTCAAAAGCTCATCAAGAAATCCATAGGCCTATCTACCAATAAGCGAATAGGCCTGTCATGTTTCTAAATTTCGTATGCAAAGTTATTCGTGAAAAAAATTCTTCTCTTCAAGTAACAGCTCTGATAGAAGACAAACCACCACCATTTGGCAGTACAGTACCGTAACCACCAAACAATCACCGGCTTCACTCAGCTAGATTAAACGAGACATCTGGCAACACTACATGATGCAAGATTTACTCCGTGTGCCAGGTTCCTCCACACCCGGTCACCAGCTGAACCACAGTGACGTAGAAGCACCGGCCAAACCAACTAGGCAGATGATCATAATTTTATTCATTTATTATCAATATTATTTCAACAAGTTAATGATATTTATTTTTATTTTATTATTTATTGTTTATTTAGTTAGGTTTATATATTGTCGTGAGTTATTCAGTAGCCGACAACCTCAGGGGAAGGACACACACCACCACATGACCAAACACCGCCAAGCATTCCATTAATCAGCTTGCTAGTCTCAACACCACATGATCAAGGCTGGCAGTACACCATTAAGTAACGGTGCCACTAGCAACACAAACAATTCTAGCCACACACACACACAATTCATAATCTCAAACTCATTTAAAAGTTACTAATTCAGGACTGGGGTTGTAGGAAAGGTCCTCCTCTTCCTCACTGAACGAGTAACCTGACAACAAAAAACAGTATCCTTCCCCCTCATCGGCAACGGCTCACCCGAATCAGTCTTATTTATAACATCTGGGAAATTTTTAGCGAGCGGCGTCAACTATACACTGACTCACAAGCCGAGACGCTGAGCCGGTGTGAATGAAGCTACTACGTTTTCTGCTTAAAGTTTTGGTTGACTTTGATAACTGGATGAAAAGTTGGTTAGGTTAAGTCAGGTCAGAAGTGGGTATATAAACCACTAGATCCCAGAGTAATTGACAATAAACGGAGTAAATAACAACGTCGATGGTGTTCATTATCTATCCCCAAGTAACGAGACCGACAAATAATATGACCAAAAGAATTAACGAGGCTGAAAGTAACGCGGTCAACAAGTAACGCGGCCAACAAGTAACGTTAAGCGATACATTGGAAATAAGTAGCCCGGCATCACATACTAATCGATAACATCTCGCCCCTATCCTTGGCGGCGACCAGCCAGACACCTCCCCCCCCCCCCCCCACCGCACCTCTCCTCCCGCCAGCGCCACTTTCCCGACTCCTCATACCTTGTCAGTCTCCAGCTATGTCGCCTCGTTCCCACCTCACCGCTAACATGAACGTCCTGTTATGAACTGTCCTACTGCCTGCCAGATATGTGTGTGTGTGTGTCTGTGTGTGTGTGTGTGTCTGTGTGTGTCTGTGTGTGTCTGTCTGTGTGGGGAGGGGGGTATTGTGTACATCCTGGCGCCACACATCCACAATATGGGTGTGGTTATGCCCCCTTCATCTTCCGCCATCTCACCATTTAACATTATCAAGTGTTCTCTCTCTCTCACCATCATTACCCGTGACAAACTCGCTCGCCTAATACAGCCATTCATTAACTTTAATAAAATCAATACCGAATAATACACACGATTATTGAAGCAAAATCTAATCACTCGTATACTCCGTCGGTAGAAGAGTGAGTTAGAGATGTATTCAGGTACAAGACTTCTGTTATTTCGGCGGCATGAAAATTACGACCTCAAAACCCAACAACAAATAAGAGGGAGGGAGGGAGGAAGCACACACTACTCAAGGAGGTCTAGACTCCAGGCAATCCGGGGTGTCCACGTGGTCACCCAGCACCTACTGTACCGGGGGCCTAACCACCACCACCTGTCCCCCTCAACACCATGGAATTTCGTTAGGAAGAACTACAAGAGCTGGCAGTAGTTTACAGACCACGAGAGAGTTTGTTTACCCGTATCTGCACGTTTGAATTAACCTCACCTACTCCAGCGAAGAATGACGAAAATGATTCTGGGACTTAGAAACCTTCCATATCACGATAGATTAAAGAAACTATACTTGCATTCCCTTGAAAGACGAAGAGGCGGGGAGATATGATAGAAGTATTTAACTGGGTGAAAAGAATCAATAAAGGAGATATAAAGTTCTTATAATATCCGAGCAGGATAGGACTCAGAGCAACGGATTTAAGTTGGATAAGTTTAGGTTTAGGAGGGAGATAGGAAGGAACTGGTTCACAAATAGGGTGGTGGACGAGTGGAACAAGCACAGCAACTTTGTAGTAAGTGCGGGAACTCTGGAAAGTTTTAAAAGGGGGTGAGATAGATTCATGGACGATAGAGAGTGGTTGTAACTCTTAAGAACATAAGAATGGAGGAAACTGCAGCGGGCCTATTAGCCCATACTGGGCAGTCCCGTTTACACCCAACCCCTATTGCTTATATAAGCATCCAACCTATGTTTGAAGCTATTCAGCGTATTCGAGTTAATAATGATATTTGGTAACTTGTTCCATTCATCCAGTGTTTACCTATTTCACGCCTAAATCTAAATTTGTCTAATTTAAAACCATTGTTACGAGTTCGCTCCTGGTTGGATAGTTTGAGTACCTTTGTAATGTCCCCTTTGTTTAGCCCTGCCTTCCACTTATACACCTCTATCAGGTCGCCCCTCGCTCTACGGGAGTGCAAATTAAGACGCTTTAACCTGTCTCTGTACTCAAGGTTCCTAATGCCCGGGATTAGTTTTGTCATTCTCCTCTGAATTCTTTCCAATGATTCTATATCCATTCTGTAATACGGTGACCAGAACTGAACTGCGTAATCCAGGTGTGGTCTCACAAGCGCAAGATACAGTTTTAGGATGACCTCGCTAGTCTTGTAACTAACACGCCTTTGTATGAACCCAAGTACTTTATTACGAGCAAAAACACATTGTTTACTTGGCTTAAGGTTCCTACTTATCATTACTCCTAAATCTCTCTCGCAGTCGGATTTCTCTATGGCATCATTGTTCATCTGGTATCTGGTTTCCCTGTTTACATCTCCCATACTGAGTACTTTACATTTGTCCACGTTGAATGTCATCTGCCATTTTTCAGACCATTCGAAAAATTTGTTTAGATCTTCCTGTAGTTTTGCGGAGTCCTCGTCAGATTTAATAACACGTCCTATTTTAGTGTCATCAGCAAATTTACTTGACAGGAGCTGCCATGCACAGGCCAACCAGCCTATTGCAGATTCCTTATGTTCTTATGTTAGGTTAGGCTTACTCTGCTACCCACACTATACTAACATCAACTTAACGCAAAGCACGTCACACGGCCACAACAATTTATAATTCATGTAAGGTTTCTATATTAAGCTAAACGACTCGACAAACAGACCTGCCAACTGGTAATGGTGTGTAGCGTCACCTGGAGGTCTAGCTAGCCTGTCTGTCTCACCTCTTTCATATTTATATAATGGCAGGTAACTCAGGTAAGACAAGGTACCGGTAGGTGAGGTGTGGCCACAACTACCTCACCCACCGTGGTCGCCATCAAGAGAAGCATCCACTTTAGTTCACATTCCCTCCCACGTGATCCACACCGCCTAGCTGCCACTGTGTGCTGTAGCTAGTGTGTGTATGAGAGAGTCACTGGACAATCGTGTACCAGAACAGCTAATTACAAAGAACAAAGAGTGAAGATTTTTTTTAATCATATATAGAAGTGTTTACGAATCCATCATTAGTGGGTATCAAAGGTTATCATACGTCGTTCCCTAGAATAATTCCACTGATAAATCCTCAAATGTTTGGGTCCCTAACACCACACCTTTATCACCCAATAAACCGTGAGGCAGGTGTTGACGCTCCCACGAGGCGACATGCAAGCACACCATCGCCCTCACAGTATTCTAAGTAAAAGGTCAAGTATTAAGGTTAAAATTCGATAACCCCCACTCACACTTCCCCCTCCTGACGACGACGACAGCACCTTGGACAGTGAAGCACTCCGTCGTAGCGCCGTCACAGAGTACCAACACTAATCTGTTTATGCCTTAACTGTACTAAAGGATAATCTTCCCCGGAAAACCATAAGGACGCCATTTTCTCCCCCAACACAGCACCTAAACACATTTAACCGCCCAACACCTGACAATATCCTCGTCACCTCCAGCAGACAGTCTCACTTCAACGAGGAAAAAAGGCTGTTAAATTATGATAAAACTCCCATGATATACTTGAAAAATATTTTTCCTGTGTCATTATCTATCCTCGCGACAATTTCTCTTTTCCTTATCTAGGCAGCCACCAAGCAGGGAGGTACTACCGCCTGGGAAGATATTGGAAGCATAATGTGTTGTCTAATGGTAGACCCTGCTGCCATATGGCATCACGAAAATTGTGACCAAGTCCCAGGTTACTGATCTGACTTTCTGCCTCATTTACACACAATTGCAGGGTTTCAATTGTTTCTCTTACTATTGACAACACAACATACGTATATCCTTTCTCACTATTGAATTTTTTTCGTTTTTGTATTTATTTATGATTATTACTATTATTTCATTTTTATTAATTTTTATTTATTATTATTATAATAATATTTATTATTACCCCCCCCCCCCCCCCAGGCCGTGATGAGGGTCAGTGACCTGTGCCCGGGTGGGCTAATATATATACAGTATTTATCATAAATAATTAATCGATGGTAAAAATTTTCTGTTCTGATAGGCAGTTCTGGACCACCATCTTGGCTGCCTTGCCCGGTTAAGTGGATGGATAAACACAGGATATAGATCATTGCACAAAAACCTACACATTTTAAGTAGTATGAAACACTTACATATTTTTGCATCATACTGAACTTAGCCATTTTTGTTTTCAAGTCAACCAATCCTGTACACGAGAAGCTATACAGTACAGTCCCTCCCCCACATGACGTTCTTTTACTCGTCCAATACCTCCACTACCAACACACACACACACCTTACACAAAACTATAGAACACATTTCAAAGGGACTTGATATAGTTACCTGCCAATATTTTTTTACCCTAATGACGCAATGATGAATAATTGATAATTAGGTAGTTTCAAATACCGGGTTACGTTAGTTAATCTGTTATCGCAAAACTGGCATACGACACCGGTTATCCTGTACCGGTAAGTTATAGGCTTAAATCTGTCATCTTCGTACCAACTACACTACTACAGGAACTCAATAGTACATAATAGTTATAAGGAGGAAAAAAAAAAGCTCCTGTTTACCTCAGATTATATAAAAAAAAAAAAATGAGACATACCAGAGCGGGCCAAAAGTTTTTTATCACAGGATCCTGAATAACGACAGGATAAGACAGATGTGTTGGCAGGGTGGAGCAATGACTGTGAGACCACCTGACTTATGGAGGGGGGGGAGGGGATGTTGGCGAGGGCACAATAAAACACACACACTTGTTTATATATGACGTAATCCAACATAAGATTAACATCACATTTTTTGGCAATAGAGAATCCATAACAGCTTAATGTAAACACGAAATTACACTGTAGTTTCTTTTAGGCGATTTCTTCATCATGACTCTCTCTCTGGTCAAAGGCGCTGCAACACAAGACAACACAAACTCGCCCCCACACTTACCCTTCACATCTGATTAAAACCATTTAACCATGTAGCGGGTTCGAAGGTCAACGCCCCCCCCCCCCCCACCAGGACAGATCTTATCACAAAATCACAAGATAATAAATATGAGAATTCCTTGTCTACCAGAGTTTATCAGATTCTCTTCCTCCTCGTTACCATGGTCCCTAGTCTGGTGTTCCCCGCTGATAACGATGATAAAAAGAAAAACGATATCAAAGTATCAGGAAGCTTCAAGGCTATTTGGTAACCCATAGTCTATACGCAACAGGTGTGTATAATAACACCTGAGTCATTAGTGAGTATATTGAGTTGATAATCTTTCTAAAGCATTGGAAGTTATGTCTAATTGAGGGAATCTTTCTCCACAGTGACCAGAACGTAACTAGTCTAAATTAGACCTTATCATATCCCAACTCAACATGACCTGACCTTACCCCATCCGATCACTTTAGTGTAAACATTTAAAAGACGAGCCCGAGTCTAGTATGTTTTTATTCTTGCTTCCTCAGACCCATAAATATATATACATGTTATAATCACGTTGAGCTGAGCGGGTTATATACTTTAAGCTATTGTTTCCGGGTTGTATTGGGTTACACAAGATTAGGGCATTAGCTTCTGTAAATGATATGGTTATAAACCAGAGAGAGAGAGAGAGAGAGAGAGAGAGAGAGAGAGAGAGAGAGAGAGAGAATTTCAGCTCAAACTAATTATTTACTCATTAGTTCAAGAAATCGTGTGTGTGTGATAAACATAAGCACAAGAAGCAGTATGTCATGCACCCACACACACCCTATCACCATGCACGCGCGCACACACACACACACTATCACCATGCACAAACACAATCACCATGCACACACACACACACACTCACCATGCACCCACACACGCACACACTCACCATGCACACACACAATCACCATGCACACACACACTATCACCATGCACCCACACACACACTATCACCATGCACGCACGCACACACACACACAATCACACTGTCACCATGCACCCACACACACTGTCACCATGCATGCATGCATGCATGCACGCACGCACACACTGTCACCATGCACCCACACACACACTGTCACCATGCACCCACACACACACTGTCACCATGCACCCACACACACTGTCACCATGCACCCACACACACTGTCACCATGCACACACACCTCTACCACCACCATTAACAGCCTATCATTAAACTAGGTAAAGTCTATATACCTGCACGACAAACAGAGTTTCCCCTACGTAGTTTGCACAATACCCCCCCCCCCCCATTTTTTTTTTAAATTCTTGTAACTTTCATCGAGGAAGTGAACGTCGGAGTCATCATTAGCGGTGGTGGGCCTGTGAGACAACGTCCTGGCGCCAAGCACACCGGCTGACTGGGTAGTAACTCTCGACAGGAGCTGCCATGCACAGGCCAACCCGCCTATTGCAGACTCCTTATTTTCTTATGTTCTTATGTTATGTTCTTACCACCATCAACCTGGGGTGTGACAACATATGGCAGCTGGGAAACACACGCATAGCACCCCCCTCCCTCCACCCATAGTCACTCTGCAAGGGTAGGATGTATAGGTAGGTGTGTGTGTGTGTGTCCTAAGTGCCGGCGTTCCTCGTAGCTCCCTCATTACTCCTCTTAATTCCCATACATCACCGTCCAGAGGTCAAATTACAGGTCACACGAACACACACACACCAACGAGGTCAACATAACGTTATTATGACACTAAACGGATTTTACCCACCGTACTCAGCACCAAGTAGGTGTTCGCCTGTAAGCCTCAGCGTCTGACTGGAGGAAGGGGCGGATCATGCACAAATCACTCCAGGGGCCAACGGTGAAGCAGCCTGGACCCCCCAATAAGCCACAAACCCCTCAACCCCGTGATTTGTGAAGGAGGTCCCGTAGCTAGAATCCTTTTACTGTATAGTAATTACTTGGAGAAACTTCCTTAAGACCTTGTGGTGTGGTAAGCTATCTCACTTTGTCTTTATAAATACATACCAGTGTAGAGTGAGTGAGTGAGTGTGTGTGTGTGTGTGTGTGTGTGTGAGTGAGTGAGTGCGTGTGTGTGTGTGTGAGTGAGTGTGTGTGTGTGAGTGTGTGAGTGTGTGTGAGTGTGTGTGTGTGTGTGTGTGTGTGTGTGAGTGAGTGAGTGAGAGTGTGTGTGTGAGTGTGTGAGAGTGTGAGAGTGTGTGTGAGTGAGTGTGAGAGTGTGTGTGTGTGAGAGTGTGTGTGAGTGAGTGTGAGAGTGTGTGTGAGTGTGAGAGTGTGTGTGAGTGAGTGTGAGAGTGTGTGTGAGTGAGTGTGAGAGTGTGTGTGAGCGAGTGTGAGAGTGTGTGTGTGAGCGAGTGTGAGAGTGTGTGTGTGAGCGAGTGTGAGTGTGTGTGTGTGTGAGCGAGTGTGTGTGTGTGAGAGCGAGTGTGAGTGTGTGTGTGTGTGCGCGCGCGCGCGCATATGAGAGGAGGTGGTGGTGGTGGAGGGGGGTGGTGGTAGTTATGAAACCTAGGACCTTACATAACGTCGAAGCTCAATGCAAGGAAGCAGGGGGGAGGGGAGGGCTCTATAGGTAAGACTGGGGACCATCACACAAAGGGACAAAAAGGTTGGCATTTAGGAAGTGTGGGAGGACAGTTATACAGGAGGACATGGAAGGTACCTAGGGAGCATATAGGAGGAGGCTTATAAAGGTGGTGGCCTCCTGAGAACTAGGAAACAAAAGGGAGGGGGAGAGAGAGGGGGGGGAGGGGAATTCATAATGTGGGGAGGACTTTGTATACGCCATACTATCCTGACATCTTGCCACCACACACAGGTACTCACTCAGCTGCACAACGCCATGGGGAGACAGAGAGAGAGAGACAACCTTGAAACTACTCTTTGTGATGAACCTGTCCAGCCTGGTTGCACTAACACACACACACACTTTTACTTCTCTTCCACGAGTATGACATAAGCTCAAGAGGAGAGAGATAATAAGAACGGCGCACTAGTGAGACAGAATTAGGTTCAAACTTAAGACCCGGGTACGCAGTCTGGTTAACCGGGTCAATATAAACAAACCTATGACATAACTGTATACCTGTAATAATTATATACCTGTAAACTAATTGGAAACTTGTATAATGAAGATTTTATTACCTAAGCATCATCATTATCGACGCTGAAACATTTATTTAGCTAAAGTTTGTTTTTTGTTCCTATCTTAACCTCATCTTGCTAATATTTCTACATACGATGGTTCGAATCTCTAAACGCCATTAACAAACCCACAAACATTTAGACTCGTAAGATTCATAGACAAATTAACCTCCAACTCTTAATTCGTCTTTTTTAATTCATTAGGTTTCTTTAATAAAAAAATCGTATGTAAACAATGGGTTAAAATACAATAAATAAAACAAAAATGAAAGAAGTCAGTTAATAGAATAGTACAGCCATTACTCTCTCTCCCGCTGTCCTGTAAGACCAGTCGACCATCACATACAGGACGTTCATCTTCCTCAAATCCCCTACAGTGACAATTTCGGTTGATAGTTTTAATATTTATTTTTTTCATCTCCCAAAGTGGTATTTATTATATTACATTAACAACACTTCAAACGTCTACTAAAAACACCCAACTCAATTGTTCACAAATCCAAAAAAGTTTATTCGTGTAAAAAAAAAAAAAAAAAAATTTATCCCTCTCCTCTCTTGGTCTTTCACCTGCATGACGAGATGAGAAATCTTCCTCGCATGACTGTCTTTTTTTACCCACTCTCCTGATGCTATATTTACACCAGTCTTCGTCATGCAACTTTCACATGACGTCAACAAACCAGGTCGGGCAACTTTCCACTGGTATTGCCCGGGTGTAAAATTTTCCTATAAATTCATTCTCTGCTCTAGCTACCTTTATAGACCTTTAATGTACAGGTTTACTAGATATTTAATGATTTTAATCTGGGTCATATGAGTAGACCAGCCCCTGTAAAGTCGAAGCTGGAGAAAGAGAGACTCCACACTTGGAATATAAACAATGACAAACCCCAGAGCTGTTGTCAAAAGGTCACAAGGTCAACGGTAAGAGGATTAAAACCTGTATTATCCGGCTGGCGTGAATTGAAACCTCCCCCCCCCCCCCCCAGTGCAAATGCAAGTACCCAATATCCCGTGGCACTCACCAAGGTTAACGTCTCCTCCTCCTGCGCCTCCTTCTGGAATAGACTTCGCCTTATCAAACTCTCGACCTGATAAACCACTGTTATCCTTAATGACCAATGAACTCAGATTGTTATACTGTACCTAGGTTTAAGGGTAAGGTCCGTTAGTAAGAGGTTCCATATCTAACGGACTTACAACACACACACACACACACCTAACCTTATCTCGAGTAGCCCACATGACTGATAAAAGACCCAAACATGTAGACAGACAGAAAAATCAAACACGATCTTTCAAAATTATTGTAGGTTAAATATACGTTACATCACTATCACAACTTGGATATAATGTAATATATATATATGTTTCTACACCACCACGCCAAGCCACTCAACCCCCCCCCCCCCCCCTCCCACACACAAATGACATCGATAAGGACGGACGGACATACGTTTATTTTCTCAAGGTGCAACATAACAATACTTCTACAGTATACTTGTAACAGCACCAAACTTATCAAATACAAAGACCAAACAAAACGTAATACCGAAATATTTACCCAAAATACTAATAAGAAAAATATCTGGGTTAAATTTGTTGTAATGGTCGACAGAATATGTGTAAAGTGAACCTAACCTACATTTGGATCTAGCCAGCGTGTTCGAGTTAATGATGACGTTCGGTAAAATGTTGTATCTTCGGAAATAGATACTTCAACTCTAGGAAATTCCACCCAAAAGATTTAATCTGCTTATTCAAGTTAGGTTAAGTCAGGTAAGGTAAAGTTTGGAAATAATTAAATAACGTCACCACAAAAATGTTAAATTTGACCACTAATGCTAAGTTATCACGTACGTAGTCTGTTTACACGTGATATAATTTGGATTAGATTATAGCTGTGCAAGGTGAAAAAAAAGACAGGTAAACACGAATCAATTAAACCTAGACACACACCTGGTATAAAACTTCACCTCAGGGAGACATAAACCCATTAAAACACGAGAGTTGTATTAGGCTATTTATACCGTCAATTATAAAACCGTACTTCCCTATGTAGAGCTGTAGAGTATGAACACCGTGGCATACCGAACCACCTCCAGGAAAACTATATATAAACCATCTCTATCTGCGGGGGAGGGGGGGTGGGGGGAAGGGTGGGGGGGTGGTGGGGGGGGAGGTGAAGGGTGGGGGGGAGGTGAAGGGGGGGGGGGAGGTGAAGGGTGGGGGGGAGGTGAAGGGGGGGGGGCGGTGAAGGGGGGGGGGAGGTGAAGGGGGGGGGGAGGTGAAGGGGGGGGGAGGTGAAGGGTGGTGGGGGGGGGTGATGTTGAGCCCCCACCCATACCTTCAAACTCCTCACCTCTACCACCAGCCTCATCCATACCTCACCTCTAGCCTCACCCATGCCTCATCCATACTCGTGCCTACACCAACAAAAAATAATCTTAAAACAGTTTTGAGAATTTAACGTCATTAAAATCTATTTATAGTAACGGGTGACAAAAACCTTAAGTTATAATAGACAGAAAAATTAAAACAGCTATGATGATGACAATGTTGACGATAATAATAATGATGGTGATGATGATAATCGTGACAATGACGCTGGTTACAATTATATAACCACTTCAGTTTAACCTGAAATATGTACTCGTATTTTCTGTCTCCTATTCTAGCGTCGTCTTTCTCCCAGGGTCAACCAAGCTTGCCAAGAAATAGACAAATACATACATGTTTATAAACTTCACTAAACATTACTTACACATACCTTGAATAGCAAACATTATTGCACCTCAGATCTGAATGCCAAGGATCACACACACTGTAAATTCCTGACAAAGGTGACAAGCTGTTTCTGAGTCGACCAACACAATAAGGCGCATAAATATTTAATGGGCCAGAATGGAGGGTTTTAAAAGCCTTACCCGGTGAAATCCTCGGTAAAATCAGCGTTTGGGTCATCCACCTACTTGAAATGAAGGTCAGAATCTTTCAAAGCACGAAAAAAAAGTCGGGAAAAACAATGTCTACCTGACCTAACTTAACCTCGCTGGCTGCGTTGTAAATGGCCAATACATTCATCAGGACACCCAAAACATACAACAAACAATAGGCAGATCATTACTACACTCTAACAGCCCAATTCGGTAGATAACTTAACCAACCACCCCCCCCCCCTTCCCGTCTCGTCTCGTCCTTGGAATATTCTAGATAACCTCCTCGCACGCCCTTTACGGTAATTTTAACATGAGAAAATAAGGAGTCTACAATAGGCCGGTTGGCCGGTGCATGGCAGCTCCTGTCGAGAGTTACTACCACTCTCCATCATCCATGAATCTATCTAGCCTCCTTTTGAAACTTTCCAGCGTTCCAGCAGTCACTACAAAGATGCTAAGCTTGGACGTTAACTTGATGTAAGAACGATTTTTAGTACAACAATAACGATAATTTTGTTTCTAATCGTTAATTCACTCATTGTTTTTACTCACCTTTGTTGTTGAAGGGACATGGACGGGACGAGGGTAAGGCCACATTGAGTCCGGGAGCACACTTCAGCCGACCCATACACCATCACTAGGGTCCCCACCGCCCCACGACCACCCATGCTTGATGCAGCAGCCCGCGCTGCCCCCATGCTATGCTGGGCTCCGCTTCCATCCACCAAACCGCCCATTAAGGAGTGATCTGGCCCCCGCGTGTGTGGTGGGAATGTTCTGTGGTGATGGCTGTCGCATTTCTGATCGCCGTGGGTGCTTTGGGGGAACCTGGTGGAGTGCTGGTCACCCTGGGAGTACCTAGAGGAGTGTGGGTCGTTCATGGTGTGGATGGTGAGGCCATGGTGACTGTCATGGGTTCGTAAGGGATCAGGGAAGCCCATCTCGTGCTGGTGTCCTGTCCGTGTTAAGTCTTCACCAGGCTTCATACTTCACCAATCAACGATATGTCCATACGAGGTTATTGTTTTGCTTAAATCACTTGGCTAAACCGGATTTTCCAAAACTCTATAAACAGGAGAAACTAACAGTCTTTCCTTTTTTTTTAACTAACTTTTAATTATTATCTTATTATCACTTCTTTGTTTTCCTTACTAAAATCCGTTAAATTTCTTTGAGCACTATCAGTAAGGTACAACCAACCACAACCAACACCTCCACTCCGCTGTAGTGTACAACCCGCACTGTCTGATGTCTGCTCGCCGGAATTTCGACGAATAGAAAACGAGCGACACCGTACTTCGTTGAACTGGGGTAGTTGCCAGAATGTTCTTATCTTCAAAACTATCATACGGTTCATTAGTTTGTTATAACCTTAATACCGGGTAGTTATTTTACTCACCCAGGGCAAATAATTTAAGGGTTAATATTCCTGACGATATAATTAACCTAAAAAAAACAGCCAAACACAACAAAACAAACAGAAACAAACACGACTTGGTGGCGCCGTGACGTAACGGATCAGCTGAGAGGAGAGCTAACATGACGCAACCCCTACCAGCCACTGCCTCACCATCCCTGACTCATCCCCAACTCACCATCCCTCACAACTACCTTAAGGTCAGGAGGGATTTCAACAGTTCGTAGGATGTTCTGTGATATCCTACTAAACACATGGACACGGCAATACAGTATTTACACCCTCGGGCAAACTATCCCCACGGCCGTCATTGCACACGATACCTTCCACGCTAAAATTGAATCATTGTATCCGAGGTGAACATCTCTTATCTCTCTCTCCTTATCGATGAGAGATATCCTCACTAATAACAAATTGTCAACATCACGACAAAACAAGTATAAAATTTTAAGAAGACTGAAGATTTCTACACCAACAACTGGTCAGTGTTGAGACACGAGGGATTTCCTAAAGTTAAATTATAAAGGAGGTTAAAGAGAGTGAGTTTTAGCATTACTTTAAAAACACGGATTAAAGATAACAGACTGAGCACTAACTCAGCTTAAAAATGATTGATAATGATAAAGACTGATCACGGGGCAAGGGCGGATCCAGGGAGTCAGGACCCCCCACCCCCTACCCCACCCAATTTTTACCAGAAAATTCCAAAGCTTTTTCTTTAATGGAGATAGGTTTAACCCTCTGGCTGCGGGAAGTTACCCTAAGGTGAATAAAATCGTCTGGCGGTGGGCAGAATAAAATGGCAAGTGCGGGAAACGCAGCGAAAGGGTTAATTCAGTAGTGTACCGAGGCTTTCTGTATAGTAAAAAGCATTGACTACTGACTTCAGAATATCTCCTAATATCAAGCGCACTGTGCTCGCCATGTTCCCCCACCCACAAGTTCTTGGACCCCCCTTTTGATATCCTTGGATCCGCCCCCGGGGGTACTGGCTATCTTACTGAACGGGCGAGACCTCCCACAAAGGCCCGGAGTGAGGACAATACTGCTGTTGTTATACAAACATTCATACGACCTTTATGGAGATACGTCAAGCAGTGTGTTTCTTGGTCACCATGATAAAGATGTACACAGATTCTAGAGAAAGCGTAAGGAGAAAATTTGTCTGGCTTCTGCCCTCTGGTGACGGAGTTAAAACCTAAACTAATAAACTAACCCTAACCTAACCTTGAGCCAAACGTCCACTCCCCGGAAGAAACAGACCACAGTGAGGGGAAAATAGGTATGAAAAAGTACAGATGTGAAGTTAATCAGCAAACGTAAGACAGACAGGTGTGACAACGACCCAACCTCGGACTGCCATAACGCACAGTAACTGCATGACAAAATGGCGCCTTGTTTACCGTGTGTAGGCTGAGTTACACAACAACGATGTGGGTAAAGCAGTGGCCACCTTGAGCCAACCACGTATAATACAGTCAACTACGAACTAACAAATCCATTCACCTCTCCCTCCTGAACCACGAGATTCACTGAGACTCGTGAACCCAAAGCAGCAGACTAATACATTATTCTGTCTATAAATGCTTCGGATTCATACTTCGGGTTCATGATCCGGGTTCATGTTTCGGATTCATACTTTAGGTTCATACTTCGGCTTCATAAAGTATACCACAAAAAAACACCTATTTCACCCAATTACACTACCTATACACACACACATACACCGTATCAAGGGGCCTAGTAGGAGACCCGGGAAGCACCTCAAACAGTAGAACACTTTCAACACCACAAGGGCGCCGAGTCTTTTGAAAGTATTGGGAAAGGCCTGTGGGGGTAACACGGTAGGCGGGGTGAAAGAATGGGAGGGAAGGAAGACAATGTAGTAAATAGGGAAGATGGAGGAGGAGGAGGAGGAGGAGGAGGAGGAGGAGTAGTAAGGTAGTAAAAAAAATCATGAAAAGTGAAGGTGAAGAAAAAATTGGAGAGAGAGAGAGAGAGAGAGAGAGAGAGAGAGAGAGAGAGAGAGAGAGAGGATGTGATGTCTGCTGAGGAGGTTTCCGAATGCACTGTGTGTGTGGTGTAGGGGTTGTTGTGGTGGTCTTGTGCCGTAGTCAAGACAACCTGCCTCCTCTCCACTGTCTTGTTTAGCCTCCTACTCCTCCTCTCTTCCTCCATCTCTCCCCCCCCCCCTTCCTCCTCTTCTTCCTCCTGCATCTCTCCCCCCCTCCTCCTCCTCCTCCTCCAGTGTATCCTCATTGCCTCACTTTATCCACTCTTACACCATGTTTAGTTGCTTCATCTCTCTGTCTCCCCCTTTTCCTTGTTCTCCTGTCGTCATCTTCTCTACTCCATGTCCCACTTGTTCCTCTCACTCATTGCTCATCCTTTTCATTTTTCATATCATTTCTTTTCCTTCTCCTCCTCCTCTTGTTGTTGCTTCGTCACCCCCCATCCCTCTCTCGCCCTTACATCTCTCGGGTTTTAATTACATTTCAAAACAGCAAAAAATAAATAAAAATAAAATACAAATAAATAAAAAATATATATATAGTAATTTTTGGTTTATATTCAAGATTTAAATATTTTTTGTGTGTATACTTATTGAAGACACATTTCCAAAGTACACATAATAGACTTAGAGCACTGAAAAGTATCTTACAAAATAATGTAACTTTCTATTAACACATAAATGGTCCCCAGTCTTGAGGGTTATCTCGTAGACGGAGAGACTCAAGAGTGTTTCCAGTATATCTCTCCAGGAGTTACCAGGTATGCGAGGTACAGTAGGAGGAGTTACCAGGTGTGCGAGGTACAGTAGGAGGAGTTACCAGGTGTGTGTGTGTGAAGTACAGTGGGAGGAGTTACCAGGTGTGTGTGTGTGTGTGAGGTACAGTAGGAGGAGTTACCAGGTGTGTGAGGGACAGTAGGGGGGTTACCAGGTGTGTGAGGTAAAGTGGGAGGAGTTACCAGTTGTGTGTGTGTGAGGGACAGTAGGGGGAGTTACCAGGTGTGCGAGGTACAGTGGGAGGAGTTACCAGTTGTGTGTGTGTGAGGGACAGTAAAGGAAGTTACCAGGTGTGTGAGGTACAGTGGGAGGAGTTACCAGTTGTGTGTGTGTGAGGGACAGTAGGGGGAGTTACCAGGTGTGTGAGGTACAGTGGGAGGAGTTACCAGGTGTGTGTGTGTGAGGGACAGTAGGGGAGTTACCAGGTGTGTGAGGTAAAGTGGGAGGAGTTACCAGGTGTGTGTGTGTGTGTTTGAGGGACAGTAGGGGAGTTACCAGGTGTGTGAGGTACAGTGGGAGGAGTTACCAGGTGTGTGTGTGTGAGGGACAGTAAGGGGAGTTACCAGGTGTGTGAGGTACAGTGGGAGGAGTTACCAGGTGTGTGAGGTACAGTGGGAGGAGTTACCAGGTGTGTGTGTGTGTGTGAGAGACAGTAAGGGGAGTTACCAGGAGTGTGAGGTACAGTGGGAGGAGTTACCAGGTGTGTGAGGTACAGTGGGAGGAGTTACCAGGTGTGTGTGTGAGAGACAGTAAGGGGAGTTACCAGGTGTGCGAGGTACAGTGGGAGGAGTTACCAGTTGTATGTGTGTGTGAGGGTCAGTAGGGGGAGTTACCAGGTGTGCGAGGTATAGTGGGAGGAGTTACCAGGTGTGCGAGGTACAGTGGGAGGAGTTACCAGGTGTGAGAGGTACAGTGGGAGGAGTTACCAGGTGTGAGAGGTACAGTGGGAGGAGTTACCAGGTGTGCGAGGTATAGTGGGAGGAATTACCAGGTGTGAGAGGTACAGTGGGAGGAGTTACCAGGTGTGCGTGTGAGGGACAGTAAGGGGAGTTACCAGGTGTGAGAGGTACAGTGGGAGGAATTACCAGGTGTGCGAGGTATAGTGGGAGGAATTACCAGGTGTGAGAGGTACAGTGGGAGGAGTTACCAGGTGTGTGAGGTACAGTGGGAGGAATTACCAGGTGTGAGAGGTACAGTGGGAGGAGTTACCAGGTACAGTGGGAGGAGTTACCAGGTGTGTTCTTATGTTCTAACAAGTAAACTCTTTCGTAACAACGGTGTGAAATGCTGCTGATGTATGCTGACTGATGGTAGTAGTAGTAGTAGTAGTAGTAGTAGTAGTAGTAGTAGTAGTGGTGGTGGTGGTGGTAATGGTGGTGGTGGTGGTGTTGGTAATGGTGGTTGGTGGTGTTGGTAATGGTGGTGGTGGTAATGGTGGTGGTGGTGGTGGTAATGGTGGTAGTGGTGGTGGTGGTGGTGGTGGTAGTGGTGGTGGTGGTAGTGGTGGTAATGGTGGTGGTGGTAATGGTGGTGGTGGTGGTAATGATAGTGGTGTTGGTAATGGTGGTTGGTGGTGTTGGTAATGGTGGTAGTGGTGATGGTGGTGGTAGTGGTGGTGGTGTTGGTAATGGTGGTGGTGGTGGTGGTAATGGTGGTAGTGGTTGTGGTGTTGGTAATGGTGGTGGTAATGGTGGTAGTGGTGGTGGTGTTGGTAATGGTGGTGGTGGTGATGGTGGTAATGGTAGTGGTGTTGGTAATGGTGGTAGTGGTGGTGGTGGTGTTGTAGTGGTGGTTCAATATTGTTAAGGAATGTAGCATCACCTGAAAATTATACACCACTGTTTATTTCACCTGGGCGAAGGGAAGGGAAGGGAAGGGAAGAGAAGGGAAGGGAAGGGAAGGGAAGGGAAGAGAAGGGAAGGGGTGGTTATTTTTCAGGTGACCCTAACCCCAAATTCTCGTTCTGTTTACATTTCGTCAGCTCCTCTGTGCCCGCCTTTCCTGACCAGACGCATAGAGGGTTACAGCAGTTTCCTCCATTCTTATGTTCTTATTCTCGCGTGAGGGATTTTCTTTATAAATAAGGTTTCACACTACATCTTATTTGGTTATACCTGTACATAAAACTTCTCTTTCTTTACCTTAATGCATATACATACACACATACATACATACATACATACACTCTGTACACTATTACTATGTGTGTGTGTGTGAGAGAGAGAGAGAGAGAGAGAGAGAGAGAGAGAGAGAGAGAGAGAGAGAGAGAGAGAGAGAGAGAGAGAGAGAGAGAGAGGTGAATACTCTCGAGAAGTGAGGCCAAGTAGTTATGATGTCAGTAGTCACCCACACACCACCACCCACCCACCACCACCACCCACATACCACCACCACCACCACCACCGAGCTTAATGTCTTCACTTATTAACCCAACCACAACCATTATGTAATTCTCCAAGAGCGCGCGCACACACACACACACGTCATGGAAAGTTCCTGAACCTCATTACCCACGGACAAGCCCCCCCCCGCCCACCCCCTCCCTAACCCCCCTCCCTCACCTCTCCATACCTTCACCACCACATCAGTTAACACACCTCTAAACACTTTAACACACCTATAAACACTTTAACACACCTCTAGCACATGTTAACACACCTCTAAACACTTTAACACACCTCTAGCACTCCTTAACACCTCTCTAGCTTCTTAACACACCTCTAGCACTTTAACACACCTCTCTCTCTCCTCCACCACCAATACGGAGGCAGCCAAATGACAGGAAACTCTGGACAACAGCTGTACACCTCACTGTCCCTCACACCAACATGTATACACGTAGGTCACACACACACACAGGAAAAAGGACGTAGTTAAATAATACAAAAAAACACAGCCACTCACACTGGTTAAAAGGATATTTACCACTTAACATTCATCAACAGAAGGCTCACCCGCCCCCTCCTCTTCTTCCCACACCCCCTTCCCTCTTCCCTCCCCCTCCTTCTTTTCCCTACCCCCTCCCCCTCCTCATCCAACCTATATCCACACCTCTTACCCACCACCCCCTAAATTCCCCACCTAACAGATATCAACGGAGGGAAGGGAAAAGAAGGGAAGGGAAGAGGGAGCCATTTTAACAAGTCATCCTTCTCATTGCAACAATTATATACTTAAGCTTCGTGTAATTATGATGACAATTGGTAAAATGTGAAGACTTTACTAACTTCTGTTTACACACACACACCCTGGACAGGCTACAGGCATGGACTACGGAGAACAAGGTCACTATCAACCACACCAAAACCGTAGTCATGCACATCAATACCGCCACCACTCCAGTGCAAGCCCCAGCAGTCACAGTGGGTGCCCATCCTCTCCAGGTGGTGCAGTCTGCCAAACTCCTGGGTGTAGCTATAGACAACAAACTTGACTGGAAGGCCCATGTAAATAAACACAGTCAAGGCAGCCTCGTACCGTCTCTACATGCTACGAAGACTTAGGTCACTTGGGACACCCACGCCAGAGCTGAGGACCATCTACAACGCCTTTATTCTCCCCAAACTAACGTATGCGTCACCAGCCTGGTCGTCTTCTCTCAACTCCACCCAACAACGTCAGCTAGAGAAGGTACAGAAAAGAGCCTGCAGAATCATGCTCGGCGCAGAATACTCCGGCTACACCAACGCTCTCTCCACCCTGGAAATGCCATCCCTCAGTGACCTCCACCACCAAGCACTGGAAAGGTTTGGCAGCCAATTAATGCACCACCCTCGTCATCACCACCTAATGCCACCGGCAGCCCCCCGCCCACCTCCCGCAGTCCGCCACTACAACAAAATTCAGCCCATAACAGCCCTCACCGATAGATATAAGAACAGCACCATCTCATCTATTGTTAAAATAATAACTCCTGATTTATGTACTGTACAGTCCTGTAAATGTATTCAAAGCATATTATATCATTGTCTAAATCAAATGTACTGTACGTAAGTCAGTCTGTATATTTTCAGTCACCGGCTGCAACTCAAACCGTTTATTATTATTATTACATATCGAGAGAGAGAGACTATAAGAGACACTCCTCCACCACACCTCCTGAACCGACCAATCAGAACCCACCGACCACCTCCCCACCAACCACTCTGGAAGCCACTGCACCTCCCACAGCCAATCACCGCCCGCCGCCACAAGGTCTCCCCCACCCCCACTCCTGCTACACAATATTGAGCAACAAAAGCTCTACACTATTTCCATCACCACATGCCAAGGGGGGGAGGGGGAGGAGGGGGCGGAGAGGAGGGGAGAGGAGGGGAGAGAGGAGGGGGAGGAGGGGAGGGGAGAGGAGGAGGGAGGGGAGAGGAGAGGGAGGGGGGTTGGTTATTTTTCTGTAAATCACTGTAGGTGAGCTTGATCCATGTACACAGTATGTTGATAACCACATAGGAAACAAGAAAACGCGATGCATATGTATTTATGTATGTATGTATGTATGTATGAATGTATGTGGTGATATACGTGATTATTCTGAAGGACAGGAGTAGGGCGGGGAGGTGTACCGCGGTCACACACACACCCCAGAGTACACCCTAGTCAAGTTTTCCTGGTCTCTGAAGGATACAGAACCTCACTGTATTAATGAGTAACTGTTGGGTGTATGAGGAGGAGGAGGAGGAGGAGGAGGAGGAAGAAGAGGAAGAGGAGGAAGAAGAGGAAGAGGAGGAGGAAGCATGACATTTGACCTCATATTGTCTCAAATCGTGAAAATAAAACAAAAAAAATATATACAAAAAGTAGATTTAATTTTGATTTACAAGTACAGTTACTTCCTTGAGAGAGAGAGAGAGAGAGAGAGAGAGCTAATGCACAGGACGAAAGAAAAGGGGAAGAACAGAAGGTGAAGAAGAAGGGAGAAAAAGAGAAAGTGAAAAGAAGAAATGATGACGAAAACAGATGAAGGAGGGCGAATCCAACTACCACACAAGACGAGCTGCGCAATAACCCCCCCCCCCCAGAGTACGACACTGCCCCTAGAGTACGAACAACCCCCCCCCCCCCAGAGTACGACACTGCCCCTAGAGTACGAACAACCCCCCCCCAGAGTACGATATCTTAGTAAACTTTAGAGTACGGTGCCAGACCCAGAGTTAAGTGAGGTTAGTGTTAAGTTAATCGAGGTTAAGATAGATTAGCGTAAGGTTAATTCAGGTTTAAGTTAGGTGTAGGTTAGGTTAGGATGGGTTGGGTTAAGATGAGTTAGGTTAGAGTTACGGTAGGTTAGGTTAGGTTAGGATTAAGGTGGTTAATCGTAGGGTGACATAAGGTAGGATGGGAGGAGGGGTGTTAATCTTCACATGATCTAAGACACCTGACCTACTGCAGGATGATGAAAAACCTGTATAGGGGAGTGAAGGTCGAGTGAATGCAGCGGTCTACTCCTGACCTTCGGGGGTTGAGCGGACGTATAGGCCAAGGTTAGGTTAGGATAGAGTTAGGTTAGAGTTAGGTTAGGTTAGAGTTAGGATAGGTTAGGTTTTTACGACCCTGGATTAAACCAACCAAACGTTCTACATATTCGTCTTTCGGGTAATGTGTTCAAGGGTCATTGGTTAGGATAGGTCAGGTCCTTACCACCCTGGCCCAAACGTCGTACATATTAGTCTTTCTGGTGTAAGGGGGTGCAAGGGTAACGGGTGCAAGGGTAACGGGTGTAAGGGTAACGGGTGTAAGGGTCACTGGTGTAAAGGTAATGGGTGTAAGGGTCACTGGTGCAAGGGTAACGGGTGCAAGGGTAACGGGTGCAAGGGTCACGGGTGTAAGGGTCACGGGTGTAAGGGTAACGGGTGTAAGGGTCACTGGTTAGCGGCCTAGAAGCACTGACTTTCATGTTCAACAAGAGGGAGCAGTGTAGTGTGTTAATAGGCCACACCTTGACCACGTTGACGGAGGGAGGGAGGGAGGGAGGGAGGGAGGGAGGGAGAGAGAGAGAGAGAGAGAGAGAGAGAGAGAGAGAGAGAGAGAGAGAGAGAGAGAGAGAGAGAGAGAGAGCAGGTTAATGAGCAACAACAACAGTAATACAGGAACCGCCTTAGACCAGTTACCACCAAGACGAAGTGAGGAACTGACAAGAATACCTCCACCGTACTCCACCCCTTGTGTGTGTGTAGACATAGACATTTATACACACAGACAGACAGACATCACCTTTATATCGTAAGACAGGTGAGGGTCATCAACACCCCCACCAGGTAATGTCAACAGCCTGGGTTAGTTTTAGCAGTTTAGTTCCTTGAATATTTCTCGATGATTAACTGTAAAAGGATCACCAGAAAGCTTCAAGGTGAGGTAAGGTAAGGTAAGGTAAGGTAAGGTCATCTAGCTATCTAATTAAGGTAAAGTCTCAAAGTCCTTTACCTATTTCACCTTCGAAGTCAATCACCCAGATAAACTCTTACACTTTCCCTTACGATAAATAATTCATCGTAAGAATATCGTAGAATCCAAGTGTTTTGTCTGTGTCGTAAGGCAGCCCAAGTCATACGGCTTTCATATACAGGTTAAGGAGGAGTCTCAAGGCAGGAGGAGTCTCAAGGCGGGAAGATATCAATACTAAAGAACCATAATGGTGAATCTGACCACACAGGAACCTTGGCAGACAGTTACACACACACACACACACACACACACGATATTCTGGTCGACCTTCACATTCCGCCCACGACGACCCACTGTTCAGGCGACACACACACAGCTCCCACAAACACCCCCCCCCCCCCCCCGCCATGGAACAGACTCCACCAATAAGATCGAGTGAATATATATAAACAACATCGCCCCATAACCACCCAACACATATATAACAGTGTAGACCAGCCAATCACATGCCCAGATCTAAAAAACAAAAACAACTACAAATAATCAACAGCTGGTCATTAGGGATAAATAACACATAATTATATACACAACTGTTAACCCCGTGACCCCAAGCAAAAAAAAAAAACAAAAAAAACAAACAAACAAGTTATATAAAAATACACAAATATTAAGTAAAGTAAAAACAAGAACGAGTTAAATACACGTATCAGTTTCTTAATGAGGTCAATGAGCTAACTGTATTGGTTTTAATAATAATAATAATAATAATTCCCTTTACCACAGTGTTTACATTAACCAACACCCCCCCCGCCCCCAAATAAATAAATTGGGTATCACCTGAAGAGTAGCCCCCCCTCCCCCCCCGAACCCCCGTCATTTCTCACCTGATGATTTAACAGCTTAACACTTTACCTGTCTGGAAGGATTAGGTTAGGCATGATTAGCTGTAGGGTGATTAGCTGTAGGGTGATTAGCTGTAGAGTGATTAACTGTCGGGTGATTAGCTGTAGGATGATTAGTTGTAGGATGATTAGTTGTAGGATGATTAAGCTTGAGCTAATACATCTGTCCCGAGTCAGACACCTGTATGACGCGTCTCCAGGTAACCTAAAGAGAGAGAGTGTGTGTGTGTGTGTGTGTAGAGGCGCGGTGGACTGTAAGGCTGGTTGGTAGAGGGATGGTAAGGAGGTAGGATTGGGAGGAGATGGCGAGGTAGGATTGTGGGAGGGGGGGAGGTGTGGGAGGGGGGGGAGGTGTGGGAGGGGGGGGAGGTAGGAGGCGCTTGGGTGGCCCAGTAATCACAAGTCATGTACCCTGCTCACTCCTACCACCACCTACCACCATCACCATCACCACCACCACCACCATCACCACCACCACCTACTACCACCTACCACCACCACCACCTACTACCACCATCACCACCTACTACCACCACCACCACCTACTACCACCACCAGGGTCCTGCTTGCTGCCTCATGTACAGTAGAGCACACACGAACATACACCCACATAAGTTACCACCCTACGCGTATCATACAGTATACACAAGCATTACACATACAGACACACACACAAACACAAGCATTAGACAAACACACACACACACACATCCACACAGCTGCACACACACACACACACACACATCCACACAGCTGCACACACACACATACACATATACTGTATATACACAAGCACTATACACACACAAACTTATTATACACATATTGAGCCCAGAGAGAGAGAGAGAGAGAGAGAGAGAGAGAGAGAGAGAGAGAGAGAGAGAGAGAGAGAGAGAGAGAGAGAGAGAGAGAGATATTGTTTCCATGAGTGAAAGAGAAAATAATATATATTTTTTTTACTCCGTCAGGCAGCGAAGAGATGAACTATATACTTTCTTTTCTCCACCAGTGAGTAAGTCAATGAGTCAGTAAGTCAATGAGTCAGTAAATCAGCGAGTCAATAAACAAGTCAATAAGTACGTCAGTGAATAAATCAGCAAGTCAGTGAGTCAGCAGTGAGTGGAGGTGGAGATGGACACGTACTGTATATAGACTCTGTGAGGCTAAAAATATTTCTTTCCTAATGTTGTTGAGAAGCCTAGACCCACCTCTTCCTCCCACCATCACCACCCACCTCTTCCTCCCACCTCTTCCTCCCACCATCACCACCCACCTCTTCCTCCCAACTCTACCTCCCACCTCTTCCTCCCAACTCTACCTCCCACCTCTTCCTCCCACCTCTTCCTCCCAACTCTACCTCCCACCTCTTCCTCCCACCTCTTCCTCCCAACTCTACCTCCCACCTCTTCCTCCCAACTCTACCTCCCACCTCTTCCTCCCACCTCTTCCTCCCAACTCTACCTCCCACCTCTTCCTCCCACCTCTTCCTCCCAACTCTACCTCCCACCTCTTCCTCCCACCTCTTCCTCCCAACTCTACCTCCCACCTCTTCCTCCCAACTCTACCTCCCACCTCTTCCTCCCAACTCTACCTCCCACCTCTTCCTCCCACCTCTTCCTCCCAACTCTACCTCCCACCTCTTCCTCCCAACTCTACCTCCCACCTCTTCCTCCCACCTCTTCCTCCCAACTCTACCTCCCACCTCTTCCTCCCACCTCTTCCTCCCACCATCACCACCCACCTCTACCTCCCACCTCTTCCTCCCACCTCTTCCTCCCACCTCTACCTCCCACCTCTTCCTCCCACCTCTTCCTCCCACCATCACCACCCACCTCTTCCTCCCACCATTTCTATATCAAGACAAAGTAAAAGTGATTTTTTTCATATTTTAGTTACGATCCGCAACGTGTGTTTACCCTTAATAATAATAATAATAATAATAATAATAATAATAATAATAATAATAATAACAGCATCCACAAATGATTCAAACATTTCCCTACAAGAGTGCAGCCAGAGTCGAGACCTAACACACGCACACACACACACACACACACACACACACACACACACACACACACTTCCTTAAAAGACTTGACGCTGCTTACCCAGCACTACACAATTTCATGTTCGACAACTTGATCAAGAGAAGGGGGGGGGGAGAGAGAAGGGAAGGAGAGGAGTAAAGGAGGAGGGAGGGGAGTAAAGGGGGAGGGAGAAGAGTAAAGGAGGAGATAGAGGAAGAAAAAAGAGAAGAGTGGAGGGGGGAAGGAGAAGACGGGGGGGGGGGGGGTGGAATGTCTGAACATCAAGTGAAATAAGCAAGTAAATTTAATCTGACCTAACCTAATATTGGAAGAACAAATACTGTCAATGTATACAGCCTTAACAACATCGACCTAGAGAAGTCGACTTGTGAAAGAGACCTAGGGGTACTTGTAAGCCCGGACCTACGGCCTAGAAAACAGTGGGTTAATGTTCGAAATAAGGCAAACAGAGGATTGGGTTTTATATCTAGAAGTGTAAGTAACAAGAGTGCAGAGGTCTTATTGCAACTATATCTTGCGCTAGTCAGGCCGCACCTCGATTATGCGGTTCAGTTCTGGTGCCCCTATTATAGAATGGATATAAATTCACTGGAGTCGGTGCAGCGAAGAATGACGACAATGATTCCGGGACAAAGAAACTAAACTTGCATTCCCTAGAAAGACGAAGAGTGCGGGGAGATATGATAGAAGTATTTAAGTGGGTGAAAGGAATCAATAAAGGAGATAAAGATAAAGTTCTTATAATATCCGAGCAGGATAGGACTCGGAGCAACGGATTTAAGTTGGATAAGTTTAGGTTTAGGAGGGAGATAGGAAGAAACTGGTTCACAAATAGGGTAGTGGACGAGTGGAACAAGCTTAGCAACTTTGTAGTAAGTGCGGGAACGCTGGAAAGTTTTAAAAGGAGGCTACATAGATTCATGGATGATAGAGAGTGGTAGTAACTCTCGACAGGAGTTGCCATGCACAGGCCAACCGACCTATTGCAGACTCCTTATGTTCTTATGTTAACCTAACCTAACCCGACCACCCTCATATATTGTATTCTAAAACAATAATAATAATCTTGCCCAACAGTTTTCTGCTCCTCCTGTCTGTGTGTGTCTGTGTGTGTGTGTGTGATGTAACCTGAACAATACGCCAGACTGGGTCCCTCTTGGGTGACTTTACCTCGTTACCTGACACCTGCACGACCCACGCCTGCCCATCCCACCTACAACTGCCCTCGAATTTGATTTTTTTCACCTGTGATGATTTAAACGCCCTGAAGTTACCTGGGCCAAAGTAAGGTTTGGGTGGCTAATTCTAAGGTAAAATAACCTGGGGGGCCTAAACGTCACATGATCCCAATTGTGTAAACATTCAGATCACAAAAACAAACACTTAAGGAAAAATAAAACACGTGAGGACTGTACTGGGGTAAGGGAGGAGGAGGAGAGGTCAAGGAGAGGAGGAGGAGAGGTCAAGGAAAGGAAGGGAGGAGGAGGAGGAGGAGGAGAGGTCAAGGAGAGGCAGGGAGGAGGAGGAAAGAGAGAGGTCAGGGTGAGACAAAAGAGGAAAACAGAAAGGTCAGGGAGAGATGGAGGAACATACAGGGGTCAGAAAGAGCTGGAGAGAAGAGGACACACACACACACACACACACACACACACACAAGGTATAATATAAATCAACAACAGCATTTCGCCATTTCTCTCGAAGGTTCTATTCATCCCACGTCCGCCTCCAGTTGCCACACAGCCTCAGTGAGTTGTGATCCACCACCACCACCACCTATCACCACTGCACCGAGTCAATACTCTGATAAGTGTGTACTTGTGGGTTATCTTCGGGGCTTACCTGGGGTTTTACCTGTTTTATTTCACAGGGGTTTACCTGGCGGTCATACCTGGAGTTCTCCTACTTCACCCCACACCTCGCTTTCCCGGATATGTAACTAACCTAACCCAACCTAACCTAACTTAACTTATCTAACCTTAAGAACAAAAGAACATAAGAATGGAGGAAACTGCAGCAGGCCTATTGGCCCATACTGGGCAGTCCCATGTACACCCAACCCCTATCGCTCATATAACCATCCAACCTATGTTTGAAGCTATTCAGCGTATTCGAGTTAACGATGATGTTTGGTAACTTGTTCCACTCATCCACTACTCTATTTCCAAACCAGTATTTACTTATTTCACGCCTAAATCTAAATTTGTCTAATGAGAACCAATGCTACGAGTTCGCTCCTGGTTGGATAGTTTTAGTACCTTTGTTATTTCACTTTGTTTAGCCCTGACTTCCATTTATACACCTCTATCAGGTCGCCCCTCACTCTACGTCTCTCGAGGGAGTGCAAGTTAAGATGCCTTGACCTGTCTCTGTACTCAAGGTTCCTAATGCCCGGGATTAGTCTTGTCATTCTCCGCTGAATTCTTTCTAGGGATTCTATATCCGTTCTGTAGTACGGAAACTAGATCTGAACTGCGTAATCCAAGTGAGGTACTTTGTTAGCCTTATTTCGAGCAAATACACATTGTTTACTTGGTTTAAGATTCCTACTTATTACTCCAAAATCTTTCTCACAGTCGGATTTCTCTTTAACAACGTTGTTCATCTTACCTAACCTAACCCAACCCAACCAAAACCAACCCAACCTAACCCAACCTAAACCAACCTAAACCAAACCAACCCAACCCAACCTAAACCAAACCAAACCAACCCAACCCAACCTAAACCAAACCAACCCAACCTAAACCAAACCAAACCAACCCAACCTAAACCAACCCAACCCAACCCAACCTAAACCAACCCAACCCTGCTAACCCAACCTTCCTCCATGATCTAAAAAGTTGAGTATTAGTATAAATCATTGCAACATACTGCCGTTCTGAATGTCATTAGTGAAGGCGGTGTAATCTAACCTCCGTGTGTGTCAATTGTCTTCCCTGCACACAAAACATCTTACATTGCCACACAGTTCTGCTAGGTTCACAGCATGTCCAGTCCCGCCCCCACCCACCCACCCACCCACCTGAAGGAGAACACACCCCAGCGGCGCCCTAATAGGAGGGACCTCTTGACTTCCCCCCGCGATAAAGGGCCTCACGCCGAGTTGTGAATATAAGTCTAATCGTAATTCGTCTCTTTATTTCCTGAGTTAATGCGTTCACTATATCAACCAGCCTCTCTCTCTCTCTCTCTCTCTCTCTCTCTCTCACCTACGGAGGCGAGGAGGAACGATGGACGATGATAAATAAAATAATGTGAACAAATCGATAGTATGACCCAACCCCGCGTAAAGGTGACGAGTGTTGTCATGTTAGTGGTCCTCTCGTCGTCTTCCGCTTGACTGACAGACAGACAGACAGGCAGCTGGCTTGCTTGCTTGCTTATTTACCCCGCTCACCTGCCGTCCACCCTTCACCTGTAAACACGGCAATACTCAACCCTAAACAATAACACTTTGTTTATTCTGAATTAGTAGGAGTGAGGTCAGCAGCCACCAAGAATATCACATCATATTTTTTCTTTTTTTTTAATATTTCTTCACTCAGATTACAACACAATAGTCACTGAGGCAACTCCTTCCACTACCTTAATTAACAAATACCGTGTACCTGAGATTAAACACGCACACGCGCACACACACACCTCCTCTTCCTACTCCACATATCAAGTAGCGCTCAACACACTGACCCTCTCGACTCTCACTGACCATCACCACGACCTCATCTGCAAATTTGGTGAGAAGCTTCTGCACCATCATCGACACCGGCTCCTACTACCACCTGAGATCCCTCGCCTGAGAATTGCTGTTCGACACCACAACCACATCCAGTCCGTACGAGCACGAACTAATCGCTATAAGAACAGCCCAGTCCCAACCATTGTAAAAATTATCAATAACTTGTAATCAACCAGTGTATTCACTCCAAGTCAATCTTACCTTTTTCCACTGTCACTATGTTGAAATGCCATATTTGATTCACTTATATTACTTGTATAGATCACCACCTACTGCGTTGTGTGTGTGTGTGTGTGTATAAGCCCTCAGTGAGTAAACATCAGTCAGTCAGTTAGGTCTGGCGTTCATGAAGCTGACTAACACAACACAACAGCAAGACGAGAGAACAACACTACTGACGTGGCTGAAGAAGACGACACTGCTGCTGTGGTGGTGGTGACTCATGTCTTCAACAATATGTATGTATGTATGTATGTATGTATTGAGAACGTTCATCATTCAGTACACACACTCACCTACTCTACACCTTTACTTGTATATATAATTAATACAGATTTACATGATAGTTCTAAACGACTAAATAATCACAACTGATAAAAATAGATTAAGTTATACGATCATTTTACTGTGAATTATTATTAACAACAAAAACAACAAGAAAAAATAAACAACAACAACAATAGGTGGTGAAATAATGCACATATAACCTTAATTACCAAACCCTAGTGAATGTATATTTATTTTTACAACCTCTCTACTAAAACAAAACGTCGACTTCCCCCCAAAACCCCACAAAATAGTCCAACTTCACATCATGACCCTCACTGAAGGCACTGAAAGTAGGTAAATAGTTTGAATACTTTCCTTTACGTCATATTTCACAAGATATTTATCCAAAGTTGCAAAAATAGAAAAAAGAAGTTGCATCCTCCGCGTCGTATGATTGTTGATGTAAGTTTACGTTAACTCTGCCTCAATACTGGAGTTAGTACGTGTAAGGAGGAAGTGAAGGAGAGGTAGGGATGAAGGGGAGAAGAAGAAGGGGTGGTGGGGGGAAGAGAAGAAGGGGTGGTGGGGGGAAGGGAAGGGAGATGAGGTGGAAGAGACCTTTATACCCCTTCACCACGTACACATGCTGAGGAAGTAAAGCCTGACACAACACAACCGAGTTACCTCACCCCACCAACAGTGCTTACATCAGCGTATAAAACATCACCCCAGTTGGCTATCTTAACACCCTCCTCCACCTCACTTACCAACCAGTGTAGTCAAGGAGAATCTACCACCAGCGTCTGTTCTATTGTGTGTGTGTGTGTGTGTGTGTGAGTGAGTGTGTGTGTGTAACAACCCTTCAGCGAGAGAGAGAGATGCCTACACAAGCTGCCCCCTACCACCACCCCTGTGTCAAGTACATCAACCACGGCGTGAACAACCAGCTAACATTAACTTCTCTTAACTCTAAATCCACCTGACCGACCGACCGACTTAACTCACCACAGCACCCTCGACACGGACAAGCTAACCACTCCATAATACGACAGAAGACGGTGTGTAAAATTCATGGTAAACCTTATTGGATAAAGAGACACACTGTACTGCTCTTTCTGGTGACGTCAAGCTCTTGGTAAAAATTGTTGCATAAATTAATACCATTACAGCCATGTAAAGAAGAACCACCACCACCACCTCCACCTCCTCCTCCTCCTCCTCTTCTTCTTTCTTCTTCTTCTTCTTCACGATCAAGAAGACCAAGAAGCAGTGACGTGATAACATTGTGGGAATGAACGATGATGAATGTGACTCCCATGCAGGCCTTTCTATCCTACAACACACACACACACGCACGCGCACACACACTTCACCAGGGATTAACTCTCATGTTTATGGGCAGAATAATGTATCAGTCCACTGCTTCGGGTTCACGAGTTTGAATCTTGGGGTTCGTGGGTCCGGAAAAGGGTTCATAGGCCCGGAATGGGGTTCGTGGGACCCGGAATGGGGTTCGTGGGCCCGGAATGGGGTTCGTGGGACCCGGAATGGGGTTCGTGGGACCCGGAATGGGGTTCGTGGGTCCGGAATGGGGTTCGTGGGTCCGAAATGGGGTTCACGAGTCCCGAATGGGGATCGTGGGGCCAGTAGACTTACGACGATCCCCTGAGAGGAAACAAATATGACCTCCAAGAGTGATTCATAGTTATTAAAGGGGAAAAAATTATGAGGAAAATTACTACTATCGACTACCGCTAATTCCGTTTTCAGATACGGTATGGCGGGACGGGAGGGGGGGAGAGGGAACGGGAGGAGGGGGAACGGGAGGAGGGGGAACGGGAGGGGGGGAGGGGGAACGGAAGGAGGGGGGACGGGAGAAGGAGGGGGGAACGGGGGAGGTGAGTAATAGAAAAGCGAACGATTTCCGCCAGGACGCGCCACTGAGAGAGAGAGAGAGAGAGAGAGAGAGAGAGAGAGAGAGAGAGAGAGAGAGAGACTGTATGTGTCCGTCCGTCCCCCTTGTAAGGTGAAAATAAACGCGCCGCCAAATGCCTTCCACTGCGTTCATCTCAACGCAATTTCCGCCAATCAGCTCCTCGGGAATGTGGGAGTGAGCGGTTGGGGGGGTAGAGGAGGAGGAGGGGTGAAGGAGGGGGTAGAGGAGGAGGGGGGAGAGGGGGAGACGGGAAGCTGGAGGGTAGGGGGATGGGAAACGGGTCGAGAAGGGAGGGAGGGGTGAGTGGGAAAACCAGGTTGTAAAAGGTATGTCTGTCTGGAGGAGGAGGGGGGGTTGGGTGGGGGGGGGGGGTGAGGGGGGGTAGGTGGGGAGGGTACGTCAAGAAGGAGAAAGGTAAGAGAAGGGAGAAATAGGGAGAAGAGAGGAGGAGGAGGAGGAAGAAAGGAAAGAGGAGGAGGAGGTAGGGGTGAGATACGTCGAGAAAGAGAAAAGATGGAGAAGGAAGAGGGAGAAGAGAAGAGGGTGAAGAAAGGAGGAGGAGGAGGAAGAAAGGAAAGAGGAGGAGGAGGTAGAGGTGAGATACGTCGAGAAAAAGAAAGGATGGAGAAGGAAGAGGGAGAAGAGAGACGAGGGAGAAGAGAGGAGGAGGGAGAAGTATGGATACGGGGATTGGCGGAAAAGGGGGGGGTGGTAAAAACACACACGGTGAACGGTATTAATAACTCCTGGTTGCCGCTACAGGTAAGGTTTAGCAAGTCCGTCCACAGCACCACAAAAAAAATAATAATTCAAGGTTGCCATATCTCTTATAATAATCCACAGTTGCCATACCTAATAATACAAAGCTGTCATAAAACGTATAATAATCCAATATTGCCATAACTTTAATAATTCCAGGTTGCCATAACTCTGGATGGTGATGGTTATGGCAATGGCCTGAGATCTTCTTGTGATCAATCCGCCTGCCAAGCTTGATTACGATCCACGAATATTTGGACCAAGTTATCGTGTTTACAAATCCTGGACGCACGCACGGATGGATGGATGGATGATCGGATGGATGAAAATAACACTGTCACCCTTCTGAAATGGTGAACAGTATAAAAATAGCAAGAGAGGAGCTGAGCAAAACGGATACAGATGGGCGTGGCAGGTGGATGTGGGCGTGGCAGGTGGATGTGGGCATGGCAGGTGGCTATGGGCGTGGCGGCCGGATGTGGGCGGAGATAAACACTTAGGCCACATCACCCCGTCAACACCCACCTACCTGCTTCCACACACACACACACACACACACGTAAACAAATAGGGAGGCGACACTTGCTTTCAGTAACATCTCGACCAGCCATGACATTCGATGATGATAACTGGCCGAATATAGCAAGTCTCCTGATGGCACCGGGCCAGTGAGGGAACGTCTAACATGCACCGTGCCAGAAAGGTGTGTGTGTGTGTGAAAGCAGGCAAACACCAGTCCAGAGTGTCAGGGCCAACAGCATTAACCTCAGTGCCAAGACCTGCTCATCACGGGACTCCACACACACACACACACACCGTCTCTCCTTCTCCTCCACCACACCTCACCTTCCACCTACCTGAGTCTCATTTATACCTGGAGGTGAGGTTAGGTTTAAGAGCTCGGGGTTTATGTCGGATATGTTTGAGTAAAAGTTTATAGATTGTGGGTTGTATAGATAGATCTTATACGTATATACCCGTCCATCCAGCTCCCTATACCCCCCCGCCAGACCCACACCCCCACCTACACCAACCCTCACACACACACACCCCCACACACCTACACCCTCTCCACCCCCCCCCCCAGACCTACACCTACACCCCACACACACCCACCTACACACACACCCCACCTACACCAACCCTCACACACACACACCCACCTACACCAACCCTCACACACCCACCTACACCAACCCTCACACACCCACCTACACCAACCATCACACACCTACACCCCTCCCCCACACACACGTACCCACAAACACATCAAAACAAACAGAGGACAAACCCAAGAAATTAGTAGTTCACCTGCATATTTATCCAACTTCACATCACAAGGTAGTCTAAATACTTACACTGGCTCACTGTATGGCCTGGCCTGCTGGGTGGCTCGTTGTCTGCCTGCCTGCCTGTCTGTCTGTCTGTCTGTCTCTCTGTCTGTCTGTCTATCTGTCTGTCTGTATCTGTGTCTCTGCCCTTCATGTTCTGGGGTTAGGTTAGGATGCATTGGGAGCGAACCAGCGACCCTTAGGACAGGAAGCGAGCTATATATCCACTCAGCCACACATATGAGTAACTACCCTTAATATATCCTCCTAACACTCTTCTTTAAAGGTGAACTACTACTAATGGTTGTTAAATGAGTCCTAATGGTACGTCATCACAGGTACGTCATCACAGGTACGCCATCACACCTACGTCATCACAGGTACGTCATCACAGGTACGTCATCACACCTACGTCATCACAGGTACGCCATCACAGGTACACCTTACATAATAAATAAACCCTCTCTACCGTTGTGTGCGCTTTTGAGGTCAAGAGGTCAGAGGTTACGATTACTGCCAGGTAAATATATAAATAGGTAGAGCTTGGCGGAGGAACGGTGCCCACAGGAGGATTAAACCTATTAACCTATAATACTATTAAGTAAACATAACCATATGAGGTAAAACTGCGACTGAATTAACTGAGAGAAAAAAATTGACACGAAAAACAGGTAAATAATTAAAGATATGAAATTAACTACTAATGAAAGGTAAAAGGTGTATCACATAAAGGTATTTTGATGGTTAGTATAGAGTGTCTTTTTTCACTCCTGATGAAGCTGACGAACCTAAAACAATGACCAGGTAGTGATGATGATGATGATGATGTATGATGATGATTGATGATGATGTATGATGATGATTGATGATGATGTATGATGATGATTGATGATGATTGATGATGATGATGTATGATGATGATGATGATGATGTATGATGATGATTATGTATGATGATGATTGATGATGATGTATGATGATGATTGATGATGATTGATGATGATGTATGATGATGATGATGATGATGTATGATGATGATTGATGATGATGTATGATGATGATTGATGATGATGTATGATGATGATTGATGATAATGTATAGTGTGTGGCTACCTATACACCACTACCTACAGCGTTTATACCAGGCAGGTGAAACGTCAACACCACCTCCACCTTGTGTTTTACCTGTCATCCAAATCGTAAGTGTGGACCGTCTGTCTGTCTGTCTGTCTGTCCTCTCATTTATCTTTAGTCTATCTGGTATGTAACAGTGGTTATCCATCTCCCTTCTCCCCGCAACACACACACCCTCCTGCAACACACACACACACCCCCTCCCGCAACACACACCCTCCCGCAACACACACACCCCCTCCCGCAACACACACACACCCTCCTGCAACACACACACACACACACACACACACCCTCCCGCAACACACACCCTCCCGCAACACACACACCCTCCTGCAACACACACCCTCCTGCAACACACACACACCCTCCCGCAACACACACACACACCCTCAACACACACCCCCGCAACACACACCCCCGCAACACACACCCTCCCGCAACACACACACTACTGAAGACGCTATCAGCTGTTTCCACGAAGTATTGGCCAAGAGGTGACATTACACTTCACTTACTTTATCCACTGAAACACCTGAAGATTAATCACCCTAACACAACCTGGCTATGTTAGGTTAATGTGGATTAGAATAGGTTGGGTTAGGTTAGGTTAATTTGGGTTAGGTTAGGTTAATTTAGGTTAGGTTAGAGGAGAGAGAGGAGAGGGGGGGAAGAGGAGAAGGGGGAAGAGGAGATGGGGGAAGAAGAGAGGGGGTTGGAGGAGAGGGGGAAGGAGGAGAGGGAGGAGAGGAAGAGAGGAGGGATCTTTAACTGTCTCATATCATGTTGAGAGAAGGACCTCCTCCTGCTTCAGACAATCTCCTCACACGTCATAATAAACAATTCAAGGTTCATGTTATCCCGAACCCCCCCCCCCCCCCCAAAATAACTTGACCTAACCTAACAAACTTAACCTAACTTAACAAAACCTAACCTAACCTAACCTAACCTAAAAAAAATTACCCAGGAAAAAGTTATAATTGAAAAAACAAAAACTGACAAATAAATAAATAAATACATAAAAAATAACATAACTCTGCACTGTATATTTAGCGACCTGAATTAGTTTCGTTTTCATTCGGGGACAAAAAAAAAAGAAAGATTAAATATTCCTCCACTTCTATTCCAGTCTTATTCTCTTCCATTGTGTCTTCCTCTTCACCTCCTTCTCCCCAGACAGACAGACAGACAGCTTGAAGCCCTACATCTAGACAGGGAGAGTAGGTGGTTAAGGGGGGAGGGAGGAGAGAGGGAGGGGAAGGGATGGGAGAGGGGGAGAGGGGGAGGAGAAGGGAGACAACCACCGAGTACCGCCCCTCACCTTGGCCTTTATAGTAAGACAGGTCAAGGCCAGTACAGTACAGTCACCCCTCCTCCTACTCCTTTGGGATTCCGTTTTCTGTTGATCTAGAGATGGTTCACATGAAGAATAACCACCTCCAGTTTATTTCATCTGATGATTAACACTACCTGGGGAGGGGTGGGGGGGGTCTAGGTTAAGTTAGGTTCGGGTTAGGTTAGGACAGGATAGGTTAGGTTAGTGTTAGGTTAGATTCGTGTTAGGTTTGGTTTAGTTAGGTTAGTGTTAGGTTAGATTCGTGTTAGGTTAGTGTTAAGTTAGTGCTAGGTTAGTGTTAGGTTAGTGTTAGGGTGTTTAATCTTAAGGTGAAATATGCCGTGGTGGCTGAGGCTCAGGTGACCTCTCGTGACCAGACTGTGAAACCCTTCATTACGGACAAACAAACAACAAGTAAAGAGGTGAGTCTTTTCTTCTTATTTTTACAACCACACGGCGAAGCTTTTGGCACTGAGACCACATGACACACACACACACACCTGCGAAAACGACTTAACACCTGAGCCTGACGCCGCCTGTCTCTGGAACACCTGCATGGTCACTCTTGCCTCGTCTTGATGGGCCCCACTGCTCATGGGCCCCAGTGCTCATAGGGCCCCAGTGCTCATAGGGCCCCAGTGCTCATAGGCCCCAGTGCTCATAGGGCCCCAGTGCCTATGGGCCCCAGTGCTCATGGACCCCAGTGCTCATAGGGCCCCAGTGCTCATAGGGCCCCAGTGCTCATAGGGCCCCAGTGCTCTTGGGCCCCAGTGCCTGTGGGCCCCAGTGCCTGTGGGCCCCAGTGCTCAATCGACCCCATAAGCAGGACAAAGATCTGAACTAAACGAAGGACAGCTGAAGGAATATTCTGAATCAAATAAACAACAAATGAATAAGAAAATAAAAAAAATAGGTCGGGGAAAGTTGGAATAGAACAAGAAGTCGACAGAGGTTCAAACAGCTGTGAAAGATATAGAACAGATGTGAACCATACAGGGGGTAGGTAAAACAGCTGCGGTATGTGGAACAGAGGCCTAGAAGAGGTACAAAACAGCTGTGAAAGATATAGAACAGAGGTTTTAACGAGATGGAAAATAATAACAGCTGCACGAGTATAGGTTAAAATAAGAAACATCTGTCGGGAAAGTGGGGGAACAGTGGTCGACAAAATATGCTAACAACAACGGCGTAAACTAAAAAAAAAACAATAACAAGATGATACAGGTGTGGAATGCGAGGAACATGTCAGGACACGTCTTATAAAGCTCTTTGACCAGGGAGGGGGGGGGGGGGGGTTAGAAAAAAATTCACCATACAGAATTAACCCAGATCTGACCTGACTTAACCTAACCTATAGTCCATATTGTGACACCTGTCCTATTTGTACGTGCCCACAGGTATACAGGGACGGACGGACGGACAGACAGGAGACACTACCAATGTAAACAACCTGTGAGGGAAAGTTTGTCTCTCTCTCTCTCTCACACACACACACACACACACACACACACACACACACACTGCCAACTCCGTGTGGGGGACAGAGTCGTAAGGCAAAGAGGAGGAGGAGGAGGAAGAGAAAGAAGAGGAGGGAGAGAAACTGAGGAAAGAGTTAGAGAAGAGTAGGTGGCGTAAATGGGTGTAAAAGGAAGAAGAGGCGATATGTGAAGGGGGAAGAGAGAGAGATTGGAAAGGAGGAGGAGGAGGAGGAAAAGTGTTATGTCGAAAGGGAAGGTGTGTGTGTGTGTGTGTGTGTGTGTGTGTGACGCAGACAAGGGAGGGAGGGAGGGAGAGGGGCGGGTAGAGGTGGGTGAGAGAGAATAGAAGCAGGGGGGGAGGAAAGAAAAAAAGGAAGGGAGAAAGAAAGAAAGAAAGGAACAATTCAATCTAAATGAAGGAATAATTCACCAAGGACACACACCACTAAGTCATAACTAACGAAAAGCTTAATTAACTCCCTCCCTCACTCTCTCACTCCCTCCCTCCCTCACTCTCTCTCAGGAAATACCAGCAACAGTGATAATGAACCCTCAGCCCAGGTGGTGTCATGTCAGGTGAGTTATTATTTATACTTAAAGAGATAAGCACACACACACAGGGACGGTATATTCAAGTATTCTGTCGACCACGATAACCAACAGTGAGTCAACGAGACCTCTCAAGACCGTCTGCCATCATTTATTTCTTCATTCATTCTTATTTTCATTTCTATCTTCATTCATAAACAAAATAATCTCTAAAAATTTAAACACTGGTATATAATTATGCACTTGTGTTTGTTTGTATTTTTTTTTGGTCTTGACGTATATTAATTCAAAGTATATAATAATTATTAACCTAACCTAACCTACCCACATCCTCAATTGAGCTAACCTTTTCTAACTTAACCTAAACCTGACGATAATTTTACCCCCTCCCTCTCTTATCATTCACCCTCCCCCCTCTCCTTACCCTGGTTCATAGAAGACCTCTCACTTCTCACCTTTCGAGGAACATACTAGGAACACCTTTGTCAACATTACACAATAGGAAAAAAAAAAAACGGTGACTGTCTCTACGTCTCGGGTTCACAGTGATGATAACTGACCTCTATTATGGTATTTCGAGGAGTGTAACCTAACCTAACCAAACCTCACCTGAAGTACAACGTAAACTAAGCAAACCTAACCTAACCACACTTAACCTAGCCAAGCAAAACCTAACCCAACCAAACCAAACCTAAACTAACCAAACCTTTTAAGAAACTACAACAAAAATACTAATCTCACTAGGTAGCGTTAGGGTGGTTAATCTACAGGTGAAATAAGCCAGGTGTGGAGGGGGAGACGAAGCGTAAACAACAGGTAACCTCCAAGTAACTGGCGTAAACATCAGTGACCTTCAAGTAACTGGCATAAACATCAGTGACCTCCAAGTAACTGGCATAAACATCAGTGACCTCCAAGTAACTAGCATAAACATCAGTGACCTCCAAGTAACTAGCATAAACATCAGTGACCTCCATGTAACTAGCATAAACATCAGTGACCTCCAAGTAACTGGCATAAACATCAGTGACCTCCATGTAACTAGCATAAACATCAGTGACCTCCAAGTAACTGGCATAAACATCAGTGACCTCCAAGTAACTGGCATAAACATCAGTGACCTCCATGTAACTAGCATAAACATCAGTGACCTCCATGTAACTAGCATAAACATCAGTGACCTCCAAGTAACTGGCATAAACATCAGTGACCTCCAAGTAACTGGCATAAACATCAGTGACCTCCAAGTAACTGGCATAAACATCAGTGACCTCCATGTAACTAGCATAAACATCAGTGACCTCCATGTAACTAGCATAAACATCAGTGACCTCCAAGTAACTGGCATAAACATCAGTGACCTCCAAGTAACTGGCATAAGTATCAAGTGACGTTTAAGTTACTGATAATCTAATCCCTCTCGCCATTAGACATAATAAATACGTAACAAAATATCATTCATTAAAGTCAAGTGTTTATCGTTGTGGTTTGAGATACGGCCTTACACAACATAACTAGATGGGCGCGTTTTTTATTCTATTTTTTACGAACGTATTTACACACGTCTTCACCAGGTAATTATCACAGTATTTACACACGTCTTCACCAGGTAATTATCACAGTATTTACAGACGTCTTCACCAGGTAATTATCACAGTATTTACACACGTCTTCACCAGGTAATTATCACAGTATTTACAGACGTCTTCACCAGGTAATTATCACAGTATTTACACACGTCTTCACCAGGTAATTATCACAGTATTTACACACGTCTTCACCAGGTAATTATCACAGTATTTACAAACGTCTTCACCAGGTAATTATCACAGTATTTACAAACGTCTTCACCAGGTAATTATCACAGTATTTACAAACGTCTTCACCAGGTAATTATCACAGTATTTACAAACGTCTTCACCAGGTAATTATCACAGTATTTACAAACGTCTTCACCAGGTAATTATCACAGTATTTACAAACGTCTTCACCAGGTAATTATCACAGTATTTACAAACGTTTTCACCAGGTAATTATCCCAGTATTTACAAACGTCTTCACCAGGTAATTATCACAGTATTCACAAACGTCTTCACCAGGTAATTATCACAGTATTTACACACGTCTTCACCAGGTAATTATCACAGTATTTACAAACGTCTTCACCAGGTAATTATCACAGTATTTACAAACGTCTTCACCAGGTAATTATCACAGTATTTACAAACGTCTTCACCAGTGTATCATAAAAAAACTACTGATGTAACAAGACAGTGGGTTGTATTTTTGAGGTGTTATTTAACTCTGGATGAAGAAGACTGGAAGGGATCATATATCCACCCAACCCTATGTTTGAAGCTATCCAACGTATTCGAGTTAATGATGATGTTTGGTAACTTGTTCCATTCATCCACTACTCTATTTCCAAACCAGTGTTTACCTATCTTGCGCCTAAATCTAAATTTGTCTAATTTTAAAACCATTGGTACGAGTTCGCTCCTGGTTGGATAGTTTGAGTATCTTCGTTATATCATCTTTGTTTAGCCCTGACTTCCATTTATACACCTCGGTCATGTCGCCACTCACTCTACGTCTCTCGAGGGAGTGTTGAGTAAGATGCTTTAACCTGTCTCTGTACTCAAGGTTCCTAATGTACACTTTATCCCACCCTATATATACAAGAGAAGGAGAAGAGGAGTAAAAGATAACATAGAGACAAACAGACATTTAATGACTCATAATAAAAAGGACCTCACGAGTACACACACAAAAAAGAGATGCGTAAACAAAAGTGGATTTTTATTTTCTATTTTTTTTTTCAATCGAGACCAAATACCAGGACGGCGCAGGTATGGATTCTGGCCAACTATGCTACCTTGTGAATGAATGGCGACACACACACACCCACTTGCGGCTAAGACTGGACCTCAGGTGGGAAGTGGTGAGTGGTTGTGGGCGGCGGAGGTAATGTGAGTAGGTGGAATTAACTGGAGATGGTGGTGGTGGATGGTTGTCGGTTGTGGTAACTGGGCGTAATTGGTACTAACTGGACGTGACCGGAACTAACTGGACGCAACTGGTGTTAGGTAATGTAATAGGCGCTAGTTAATATGACAGGAGCTAGTTGGGTGTAACTGATACTAGCTGGACGTAATTGATGGCAGCAAGATGTACCTGGTCTAAGGTGGGTGTGGGAAGGCGAGACAGGTACAGCCAGGTAACAGGTGTGTGTCATTCACTCTCACCTAAGGCGATGGGCCGGGCTAGGGTGGGGTGGGGGATGGGGGAGGAGGTGGTGGTGGTGCCGTATAAGAGCGAATGAGGAACGCTTCACCTAAGCAAGAACCTCACACACAAACGCACACAAACGAGACCCACTGACCCACTTCACACACCAAGACTCTACGCCACACATACCGACCACAAGACGCCAACATTCCTCAAGATGGCTGTGTTTTACCAACCCTATGAGAGTCAATGTTCAAAGACTGAGTTACCAAGAGAATGTTCTTACTCTAACAAAAACAAAAGACTTACCAGGGCCACTTTCAGGTATTTGAGACCATTACCAGAGACCTGAAACCATTGCGAGAGACCATTTTCAGATACCTGGGACCAACACCAGAGACCATTTTCAGATACCTGGGACCATTATCAGAGACCATAGACCACCATTGAACTTCTAAAAAACATTATTAGAACACAGCACCATACAAGAGAAAAGACCATTATAATTACAGTAATGTTCTGGGTGAGAAACAAGACACACAAACAAACAGACAAAAAACCACATAGAATGAGAAAGACAAACACAGTAATGAATACGGTGTTTCTCAAGTCCATTCAACACAGCACTAGCACACTCACCGTCTCAGAAGTCGTTTGGCTTCGTCGTCGCCGATGTGAACACCAAGCCGCTGGAAGGATGTCTTCAGCTCCCTCTCGTCAACGCGCCCTGAGGGAAGGAAGGCATTAAGATACGTCAGAATAAACGAAAATCCACACTCAGTCATCAAAGTCAATCTTGGTATAATCCAGTTATCAGAATTATCAGTATCAACCAGTTTACATTTTACAATCATAAAAAAGTAAATTTATCAATCTAAGATCTTTCCAATTTATCTAAATCAACCAGTTTACGCTTTACAATCATTAACCAAAACATCATTAACATCCAACCCAGAGAGGAGAAATATCGGACTCAACCAATCTAGGAAATAATATCAATGCCATTATCATTAATATTAACTAATTCACGTCACAATCATCCATCAACTAATCCGGAACAAAACAATTGGTTTAACTACGATTTTCATATTCAAGTTTGGAAGATCATTAAAATAATAATCAATTTCATGGGAAGTTCCGTCAATGTTTCCAATAACCATGTACTGTATGTAGTTGCCGCCGTTGTCAAGTCTTTGTTACTGGATTTCTCAATGGAAACTGTTAATTAGATGTGACAAACTTGACGTTAAAACACACACACACACACACACACACGTTTCAATACTTTAATTTACGTGTTAGACAATATTGGGCGGTCGGTGTTTAAGCAAGTATTCTATTGTGTACACACACTAACCATAAATAAAAAAAAAGATACATTGTTGATAACTAGAGTATTTACTAAACTCGAATACGCACTTAAGATCTTCGATGTTTGAGACGCAGTAATACATTACAGTATATCAACATCAGGAGGCGCTCAACCCAAGCCTAGCTCATAGAAACTCGGGAGATAACACACGCAAAAATATACACTGCACTCAGAGCGAAGCGCCAACCCACAACAGGTGCTGCATTTATCAAAGCTGTGACATTTCATATTTGACCTTTTGACATTAAAAATTAAACAAGATAGGTGAAGGGATCTTTACAATAAGAATGTTTTTGCTCCGCGTTTCTCTCGGAGTCAATATGGCCTACGTAAACAGAAAAGCCTCGCCTACTTAAAGTAATGCCCGACGCTAACCTAACCTAAACAAACTGAACACTTCGCCATCTTGCCCAGCGGCGCACTAAAACCCGATTTATAGGCACATATTTCTCACTTGCCCGCTACAGCTTAAAACCCACATCCATTTCACGGGAATCGAAAACAAAATCGCCAGTGGTCATGAACGCTGCCAACCGCTATACAAGATTAGTGTTCACAGGACATGCTCGCCAACTGTAGCTTACCTTCAGAGAAAACATGATTAAACATAGCCCCGGCTTATCACGCTGGGCGGTAAAATTAAGACTCGCAAGCAGCCATGATCTTGATTGCATTTATTTGAACACGTTTTGCGTCACGTGGACTAAGCTATATTTTCACCCCTGACATTTCACCATCAGAAATATTATCTCCAGGCAACGTCAACACCATGTTACAATATTGATATTGCAATAGTTAAAAGGGTGCTTAATGACCGAGCAAAAATGAGTGTTATGAAAAGAAAAATTTCAAGAACTCAAATTTGGGGATCACCTGAAGATTAGACAACCCAGCTTATTTCACCTAAAAACGAACCCAACACTGACTTTAAGATTAGCTCCCTGCAGTTAACCTTACCTTACTTGACCTAATCTAACCTTTCCTAATCCCCCAGATAGTGTGTTATGTTGGTTAATCTTCAGGTGATCCCTGTTCCAACTACAGTACACACACTCTAAGAGTTCCACCCGCCTCGTTGTGTTGGCCACCGAGAGCTCATTGCGTAATCTAGGGGCTTCACTCATAAATATTTATAACCTGGCTCCAATCACTCACCCTAGACCAGTGGCTCTCAACCTTTTTCACTCCATTCCCCCCTTGAGGAATTTTCAACATCCTCGTGGCCTCCTTCATTTTTCTCCCAGAACAGACAAACAGACAAGTGGTAAAGGCTAAAGAATGATAAAGAAGGACAGATAAATAGGACAAGAGTTAGATTGGCAAACAAACACACATTCACATACATAACACGCCCATGCACTCACACATTAAGCACACGTACAGTCATACACAAACATGCACACAGGTAAACATTCACACTCAAGCTAGCAAGCTGAAGTGTACTTCCTGTAAGCAAGAACACGCCTCCTTTGACAAACACTGCCCAACTTGGAAGAATGAGAAGAATAGTGAGTTATACCAATTTAACACTAAAAATGGTAGGATTATATAAGTAATGAATGAGTATGAACAACAATGGCACCAATAAATAAGGAAATAATTAATAATGGAAGTGTACAAATATTTCACCCACGTAAAGCAGCGACCACATGAATTATGAAACAAAATAAGTAACACCAATTACGGAGTATATTATGCTTGAGTCATAAGAACATAAGAATGGAGGAAACTGCAGCGGGCCTATTGGCCCATACTGGGCAGTCCCGTTTACACCCAACCCCTATTGCTCATATGAGCATCCAACCAATGTTTGAAGCAATTCAGCGTATTCGAGTTAATGATGATATTTGGTAACTTGTTCCATTCATCCAGTGTTTACCTATTTCACGCCTAAATCTAAATTTGTCTAATTTAAAACCATTGCTACGAGTTCGCTCCTGGTTGGATAGTTTGAGTACCTTTGTAATGTCCCCTTTGTTTAGCCCTGGCTTCCACTTATACACCTCTATCAGGTCGCCCCTCGCTCTACGTCTCTCGAGGGAGTGCAAATTAAGATGCTTTAACCTGTCTCTGTACTCAAGGTTCCTAATGCCCGGGATTAGTCTTGTCATTCTCCTCTGAATTCTTTCCAATGATTCTATATCCATTCTGTAATACAGTGACCAGAACTGAACTGCGTAATCCAGGTGTGGTCTCACAAGAGCAAGATACAGTTTTAGGATGACCTCGCTAGTCTTGTAACTAACACTCCTTTGTATGAACCCAAGTACTTTATTAGCCTTGTTACGAGCAAAAACACATTGTTTACTTGGCTTGAGGTTCCTACTTATCATTACTCCTAAATCTCAAATACCTTCCATCATCTCATCTAATGTGTCATTGATATATAAATACATTGTCAAATAGTGCAGGCAATCTGGAAGGTTAAGGTGAAATATTCCTGTGTATCTCACTGAGAAAGCGAGTGGGTCACAGCAAGAGAAGGAGTGACCCGTGACACCTCCCACGTTTTCAAGGGAGTGCGGAGTCTGAGAAGTCGTGCTTGACGCAGCCAATTGCCACCCCCAGGCCGACAACAATAGCTTCGGCTGCTGCTCGTTAACTATGTCGCAGAGAACACATCGACAATAGCGATAAGATTGTAGCTCTGAGAAATTCGCAAAGACAATGGCTACGTTTCTCACATTTCAGCAAAAAGCCCAATGGGGGTAATCTACCATTTTTCATGGTGGACAACACTGGGAACTGTGGTCCTATTCCTCTCTTTCAAGCACGTACAATCCCTTTGACTTCCCACAATTAGTGACGGTAGAGAAGCAGGGTTTCAAAGTAAAAAATAATAATCTCCTGCACAGATTGACTAAGATTGAGAAAGTTCTCATTTTTATCTACAATCATTAAGCCGCCAACAGTGGCCATCTGTCCAAGGCGATGAAGGAGTTAGTTCACCACACAACGAAGATCCAAGATTCGTCCCACTTCCAATTCCTGTAAGCACAGCTGCATATGCTCCATTACGCTCATTCTTGCTACAGAACTTCTCAGTGCCTCAACTGCAGCGTACAGACTGGTGAGAAAATACAGTTATCCTCCCTAGGGAGCACCTTATGCAAGAGGTGATGTCCTGCAGCTCCCTGGACAGTAACTTACCAGTCTCACTCAAGGCCTGCGACCAGAGCAACGCCTTGTTAGCATCCTGTTTAGCCAAGTAAAGCTGAAGAAACCCATGTTTCATCTTCAACAGCTGAAAGACAATATCACTCCCAGGTCGTTACAGAGTCAGGCTGCCCGCACTAAGCACTGTTGCAATTCCAATTCCATTGGTTATCACGAAAATGTTTCTACATATGAGAAGAAATTACTTACGTAAATATGAATACAAACTAGATTTATTCCCATCTATTGATTGGCAAATTACATAGCTATCTGTCATTTCCGGCCAGTCTCACAACCTGGACCCAAATCCCGGATCCAGTTAATGCCTACAGGCCTTTAATTTAAGGTGTCTGGTCGTGAAGCGTACGAAGACAGACTTAACAAAAGCAGGAGTGTGGGGGGGGGGGGGATCACCCAATCCTGCGCTTCAACACAACAGACAGCCTAGTATATTATTCATAATGTTAACACTGACACACGTTCTCTTTATATACTTCTAGTTTAAAAATTTCCAAAAAAGTTCGGAGAATTCTTTTTGGTTTTCGTATTAGTACTGTACACTGTAAATAATCCCTCAGCGTGGGGCGCAGATTAAAAAAAAAAGTTCGTATCTTAATTTCAATTAATCTCCTAACACGAATTAAATGAACATATCTAGTTAAGGTAATTTTAGTTTAATTAATGTATAGTATTTTAATGTATTAGATAAAGTCAAACAGCAACATTCTTAACATCATCAGTTACGTGGAATATTCGACCCTTTGTGAATCCCACCCCACGTAGGTCTCTTTCACGGCGACAAAAGAGTTAACACTGCAGTTAAAATATACAAGGTGCTCACTTAAGTGGTGACGTAACGCGACATGGATAATGAGAACTCCAGCTGTGGTGTGTGTATTATTGACGGCGGATGGTAGTGGTTATGATAGTAGTGGTGGTGAGGATAGTGGTGATGGTGGGTAAGATAGTGGTGGGTGACAGCAAGTCCCAGTGGCTAGCCTAGGCTGGCTACCCGGGGCACCACTGGAGCTCCGGGTATTGATCCGCCCACGCCCACCACGCTCTGCAGTCCACACACCCAACCCTCTCCATCATACCAACTCTCATTATTCCCCGGCCTCTTACCACAACCGTCAATTAAAGTCATACCACACTCGTTTCTCCACGAATTATGCACCACCGCGACCTAAAGCACAGAGAGAGAGAGAGAGAATTGTACTGTGCCACCCTTGATATCATCCGTCACAGGAAATGAAATGACATAAAACGTTTGTATTTTTTCAACAGCAAGGGAAGTAGCCATGACCTTGGCATAGATGGGTGGGGGGGGTTACCCTACCAAATGCACTCAATCTGACAAGGTTTCCCAGCAAACGCTCCTATTCTAACAAAATTTCCCCGACTAATGTCACAATCCTGGCGAGGTTTCCCATCAAAAGGTCCCTAATTTTGATATTTCCCTAACAAGCTCATATTCTTTCAAGGTTTTCCTCACAAAAGACCCATTTATATGTTCCCTATAAATATCCCTATGCTGACAAGGTTTCCCTATAAAATGTCCAATGCCAACTAGGTTTCCCTCTGGTCACTATTCTGACAAAATTTCCCTAACAAACGTCCCTATTAAGACAAGTTTTCCCTAAGACCACTATTGTCATAAGGTTCCTAAAGGTCTCATTTCAAACAGTATCCCAAACTTAGGGTTTTTCTTATAAATTGATGAGGTGAAGATTTATTTTCTGAATACAACTTCTCAAGGCCAATTCATCAGGTATGGTAGATTTTTTTTTTTTTTTTTTAAACTAGAGACGTAAATATGGGTTTGCTTTTGGGGTGGGAGGGTCACCTGGAGATTAACTCCCCAGTTTATTTTGCCTTAGAGTAACCACCTTCATGCTAACCTAGGCTTCATTAACTTAACCTGACCTAACCAAACCTAACATAACCTATGCTAGCCAAACTTAACCTAACCTTCACCAAACTAACTTAACCAACAAGGTAGCATTAGAGTGGTTAATCAACAGGTCCAAAAAGCTAAGCTAATTATCAGGCAGTCCATTGTTTCTGTATCAAGAGGTGAGTTACATGAGTTACAGCAGCACACTCCAACCAAGAGAGAGAAGGCGTAACCCCTTCCAAGGTCAGCGGCGCTTGGGTCTTCCTTGCATAGGCAGATCAATTGGCATAAGCAGGGGGAAGGAAAGAGGGTGGGGGGGAATGCAAGCCTCTAAATTCTGCCAGCCAAGGTTCTTGGTTCCATAAAAGGAGTTTGGGATTAGTTCACCCCCCCCCACCCCCCTAAGAAAGACAGAGAGACAGAGAAAGAAAAAATATCCATGTACAGTATACATACAACCCTTATAAGAAGTGGTTTGTTCATCTCCAACAGCTAAACACTACAGAAACAAACCACAATGATCTTGTTCCATCTCCTTACCAGCCATTGCAAACTACAGCTCACACAGTCACGTGACCCAAGCTAATTATTTAACAAAAACCTGATGTCTTCAATAACTTAATCAGACCAATAGATTACTATACCAATTACAGTAGTTTATTTACTACCCCCCCCCCCCCCACCCCACCCACACACACTGGTTTAACAATAAATGCCATGTTTCCTGTACTGTAAGGGATGCCTATGACAACACTTACGTTAAACCATTTCTCTACCGCACTTCTCTGTTTTAATAATCCATCCAAGGTTGAGGTTGGTAGCCTCCTTGAAACAATCATGCAGAACTCCTACTTGAGTACAATGACTTAACCCTGAGTTCATTGTCATAAATCCTCAAGGGTATTGAGCTTAAGGGTAAGTTATTGTTCCCAGGGATTCAGGATCCTACTAAAAAGGTGAAAACTTACAAACAATATTTTACAATGGAAATTAAATAAAAAATACAAATTTCGATCTAAAGACAGGAAAAAAATAACAAATTACCTCAATAACAGAATGAATACTAAAATGCTTTATCTCAGGAGGTGAAGCTGTCACAGCCAACCGTTTGATGAGTAATGTACCCGACCAGTAAATATTTGGTCCTATACAGTATTTAAAAAGTTATCAGAACACCAATTCCAAGGTCTTATTTTTTTTCTTGGTAAATACTGTAACTAAAAAATTAATCAACATTAGATATGGGAAAAAATATCTACCATTATCCTCAATTATCACTGTTATCTCTGGTTAAGCAGTCTCAATTATGTTATCTATACCACAAACTTATTTCAAGGCATCACTATCACATGACAAAATAATACGAACATCACAACACAATAATAATGATTCAGAAAATTGAGATCCTGCATCACTTGGATAATTTCTACGTCTGGCTGGGGGATAAACAGGGGGTTGACCCTAAGCCACAAACTGAGTCAAAAATATTAAAGAATTCTTCAGCCTTACACCTCATGGAATGTGTAATCTGGAGAAAAGTTACCCAAGGTCAACAGTTCAGGCAGTTTATCTTATTATTTTGTAAAAAATTTTCACATCACAATTAAAATCAATGAGAAATGTGACTCAAGGACTTTACCATATACAGTACTGTAATGCACTGCCAACATGATCAAGGTTTGTGTCACATACAAACTAGTCTTGAAAGTTATGTCATTTGTAGAAATATAAATCTTCCAATAGGTACATCAGCATATAGCAGTGCACAGATATGTTAAAATACTGTAGTAAGTTTACCAAGTGTTTGTTAATGTTATGCTCACATTAAACGAAAAAAAAAAATTGCTGTTTTCGTAGTTATTTTATTTATTCTAAATCAGTATACAGAGGAAATGAATTAAACCACCAAAAGGCCCACTCATGTACACACTACAGAGAGAAACTACACCACAGTTTACCTAATTACTCTGACTGCTTACCGAGGTATGCCAGTTACAACAAACTGTGGACTGAAAAATTGCCGAACTATGAACACCAAGACAGAATTGTAAACACTTAGACAGATGGCAAGGCTATTATAAGCCTCTTGCAACTCCCCAGACCATAATCAGGTTACATTTAGGTGATACGGTATTATAAAATATTTGTAAGTAAAGATAACGTTTATTTAGGAGAGATTCTATCAGATAATACTGAATTACCCCCCGGTAGGTAAGACTATAACTGACTTCAATCTAAATACAGTACAACAATCCAGCTATTTATGAATGACTTTGTGTGGCCTCTCAGTCCCTAGTAAGCATAGTTTTTTACTTGTTATGTGGGTAAAACAGTCAATACATATGGGATGGTTTAACTACAGTACATTCAAGAAACTGAAACTCTTTGGCACCTACCAATTATCCAAATCAATATACTTAACCTTTTGAGAATCGCATGAATATTAACCACCAGCTTATTTTACCTTAAGATTACCCAACCAACCACCCAACTAACTAACCAACCAACTTAACCTAACCTAACATGTACTATATATCTATTCAATCGTTTCCAGAACCACATACGATTTCGAAAGGGCAATAAATCCATTTCATATTCGGAAGGAAAGGAAGAGGAAAATACTCATATCCATCAAGTTCTCAAAGGCTAATACTGTACTTGCATTTTTCACATCAAATACCTGGAAAACGTTGGACCAGTTTTCTGAGCAAAATCTAAAGGTAATTCTGAAGTGAAAGAACTGATATTGGTCAAAGTGTACTTGAAATACACATAAAACAATTCTCAAATGTTACTGTCACTGTTACATTTTCATAGTTACTTACTCTTAGGTGATGAAACAGTAATGAATTGTGCTTAAGATTATTATATTAATAAATATTGTTTTTAATCACCTCAAACTGGCAGCCTCTACCTGAACCAAAGGGCCACATTAAATATACTTTATCAATCACTCCGCGGCCCACACAAAGATATGGTTCAAGCCACGGGTATCTCTATATCAACACACAGTTTACACACCAACCCTATTGCTGTCTCCCCCTACAACATAATACAGTACTATGTGAATGTTCCCAAGGGCCAAAACAGTGGAACTTTTCAAAATATGTAATAATGTTTACTCATCTAGAAAATGCACCTACACTGTAGAGTATATTAAAAAAAAAAATCTAAGATGGAAGACATAATCAAATTACAATAATGTACAATAACCTGAAAACCTCTGCACTTTGTATGATGAAAAAGGTAAATGAAAATAGTGCTCAACTTGTTACAGTATACTACCCATACCTGTTATAACAAAAGTAATATCATAAACTTTGATTCCTTATGAGAAACTATTTCCCCATATTCATTTATACAATCTGTTCAATATCAAAGGAGACCCAATATATACGTACTGTAAGGTAATTCCTCGCCAACCATGTGTTTACGAAAAACGTTTTTGAGCACAGCATCCATATTTATATTTTGTACACCATTTTACTGACTATAGGATCCAGTTTCCACAGTTTCTGGGAAATCTTTTAGCCCAGAGCAGCAGGAATGATTACTGGATCAGATCTACCAAGTACAGTAGTCTGTCTTTTTCACTTCACTTCACTGTACTGTATGTTCCTTAAGAGACCATTTGTTATATCATGCCTATATCCTCTCCCTTCTCAGAATTTTAAATCTATTTGCTTATTTTAATTCTTCCTATTACTGTTACCGGTATATGCTCTATGGTTCTCTGTGCTGGCAACAGTCATCACTTAACACTCTCAGGGTCAGGGTTTGGGGCAGCAGACACACCCCTTGTGGTCTGGGTGTAGCCACCCTGCTCACTGAGCCACTATTGCTTACAAGTGTTTCTACTTTAACTGATACAGTACATGTACATTACAGTACTGTACTGTACATTCTAAAAATTACAAAACTACAATTATTTTTTATAGTAAATTGAAGGAAAATTAATTCATCTAGAATGAGTTGTATATATACAGTACAGTATATATTTTTTTTTGTTGTATGAATATTTCTTGGAAAATGCTTTAATGAATAATGTATTTAACTCACGAGTGTATGTGCTTCAGGATAACTGCCAAACGTAAAAAGCAGACACAGTATAAACCTATTCTCACATGCCAAGCTCTTGTGTGTCTGTGCAGTACTCTGCCCTTGCATATACTGTACCATTATTATCTTATGTAAAAAAAAAAAAAAAAAAAGGCAATACAGTACTGTCCTGTACAGGTATTATTGTTCACATACACAATTTATGAATAAAAGCTGTTATGGATATAAAATCTTCATACACATACAGTACAGTGTGTGCATTTCAACACTTGTATCTGCACAACATTTTAATGCAATAAAATAAAAAACTCAAGTACTGTATTGTATAGCATACACCCTTATACTGTACTGAATACTTATTCTTAAGCTAGAGCTGTACACTAATGAAGTTTAGGTATGTGTCTCGTGGTCATTTCTATTGCAGCATTTCCCACTGGACCCAGCCCTTGATAACCACAGTTTTGCAAACCCAGGGAGAATTCTGAAATATTAAATTTCATCAACTATGGAATCCTACACTAATGTTCTTATGTCTTTAAGCTACTGAAGGCGACGCCATAAATCTAATGTAACAGAGAGCACATCATGTGATGCCAAGATATAGGTGTTACAAGTCTGAAGAAAGTCAGCTGAAATAATACTGAAATGTTATTTAGAAGCAGATCAGGTAAGATATGAAGCCTCCGAAATTGTACATCACTACCAAATATACAGTAGTAATGACAAACTGTTGGAAAGGACCATTTTCTTGGCCTTTCTTTCTTATTGCAGAACCAAGCTACATAACAGGAAATTAAGCAAGATAACAACAATAAAATAAAATGATAACAAATTTACTGTTGTCAAACCAACAGGCGGAAGTTGTCAACAAGATATTCAGTGACAGGACAGTACCCAATATAGAGCATTCAGTGAAAGGCTTTAAATGCATGGAGAAAAATTCTAAAATGAGAAGTGAATTCCATTTATGTCTCTCCATACTGTAAATGTACAGTTATGGAATGTAAATAATTTGGTGAGGTTACCCTGCATGTCAGGTCAAAGGCTAACAGTTAAAGTCATAAAATAATGGTGACTCCAAAAACCGTTGCCTATAATGTATGTACTGTACAGTACTGTACATGATACAGCATAATATTTTCTTAATCTTTCATGCCTTTTCTGGCAATAATCAAATGAAATACCATTCTGTATCGAACACTTCATGAAAAGACCTTAAAATTCAAATTATAACTCAAGAGCAAGACTTAAGAATGTATAAGCAATAATATTTTGTGTGTTCATGATACTGTACATATTCAAGCTGTACAAAGCATTTCATGCAAGGTAGTGACCTTTTTACAAAGCAGTTTATGAAAAGAACTTTGAAAAGTCGTAGATCATAGAAAGAAAGTTATTAAAAACCTTTCTCTTCCTGGGTCTTGTCACACTGCTAAGATTTGAACAAAATCTGTAAAGGTAATATTTAGTTATTAAACTAACACTGTACACATGTAGAGGTGAAATTTTTTAAACACTATGATTTTGTTTCCCATAAAAAAATACTTAAAACAACAATCCCAGCATAGAACAAAATACAAATAAAATATTTCCTTTCTAGCCTCAGCATGGAGTAGCTATTGTACCAGGAATTGTAAGTGACACAGACTGTTATCCACTGTCATTCATTCATTCACTCTAGTTGCAACATGTTGCTAGATGTTTTCTGATAGGGAACTCCACTGAAACACAGAGGACTACCCTGTATATATCTTAACTTCAATATAGTGACTGAAGCATTGTATTTCTTAGTCGAGAAATACAAAAGGGAAACCTTACCCACGATCCCCCCGGGATTAACTCCCTCAGAAGAAATCTCAGACAAAGACTAATATTTATCCACTCATTCAAAATGCCACACTTACACCACCGAACAGAATCATTCTTCATAACACAGGAATGTCCTTCAACAGTATGACAATAATACACTTCCCATCTTCCTACGCTCTAAGAAATAGTTACCGTAATTGTCAACAAACATATGGACATTTTGGAATGAAACATCCATTGTGTGGATCAACCAAAACTGCTGAACCAGGAGAGATATTTCCAACATTTAGAATATGAATGATACTTTATGTGCCAGTAATACCAGATTTTGAAATAAAAATTAATCTATAAATGTACTATTGCAGCACTGACGACAGACAAAGCACAAATTACATAATAGTAGACACCATAGTTGAGAAAATCAATAAGGGATACAGAGGTGAATAGATGACTTAATGGTGTCAGACACTAATGTCATGTGAAGCACCTCAAGAGTCCTGAGAAAGCAGAATTTGAGAAGAGTGGAATAGTCTAGCATACTGTACTATACTGTACTGTATACGGTCTCTCCAGGTGCATGTTCAATATGAGCATACACTATGAGTTTCATGGGTAACTTTTTATAAACATACTGTATTATAGAAAAAATATACTATAATTTACTTTAAAACAAATCAACCATCTTTCCTGAGGTTTTCAAAATAGATGTATCTAAAGTAGAGATCCCTGAGACAAAGGCAGGTGGGCTGGTACAGTCTGGCAGGCTACCAAGACTGCCACACACACTACTCTAAACATCACTCTTGACTTTTATCATGTTCTACACACACCAGCTGACACAGAGTTAGCAAGTTTAGTTTGTGTTCAATGGTACACTATTTGAATGGTGTGCATGTATTGTATAGTCACTGACGACTGAATAAAATAACAATTTAAGTACAGTCTCCTGTATACAAGTATACAATACAATTCTTTATTGTGTAAAAAATTCTCAAAATCAGCAATTCTGTAACTAGCTACAATCCCACAAAAATGTAAAAAAAAATATTATCTTCACAACATTAACTTATTACTGTAGACAGACAGACAGACAGACTGTATTGAAAATGTCAGAAATAAGGAATGACAGAAAAATTCTCTTAATAACTACTTCAGCTTGAATTTGCAACAGCTGAAATGTAAGATCACTTACTGGCAAAGGAAGGAACAAAATCTGTTTTGTGAGTTGTTGCAATACAATGGTGCAGCAGCAGTTTATCATTTTCATTACCAAGAATACACAATACTGTATGTGCTTGGTCTCCCACACACACTAGAGATATTTATCACTCTTAAAAATAACCACATACAAGTAGGTATTTGCACTCACTGATAACAACACTAACTTCTTTTTTCAATACTGTACTGTATATATATAAACCTCAAATTATTATGATGATATAACAAAACATACAGAGCACTGTGCATAAGCTCACTTTAGAACTGGGGAACAGACATGAATGGTTGAAAATACACACACAAATAGCCTCTACAGAAAAGAACAAAGAAACCCAAATAACAGTATCCAATTCCAATTTCAACTGCACATAATGACAACAATACAACATTCGTCAAATACTGTACTACTGTATGATTGAATTCACATATTCCAATGATGAAGAAAAACCTGTCAACTATTTTTCTTCATTAGGCCCTGGGTTGAGGTAAGTGTGAAACAGGTCCTCTGTAACACTACACCCACCTAACCTAATGTTTAAAAAGCAATAATAAATGGGGATAAACAGCTTAGCACTCTCATGGCTTAGCTCTAACTATTTTGAAGAGAATAAGGATGAAAGAGAGAGAAAAAAAAAGATAGAAGGGTAAAACTCTCAATTCGACAAAAATAAAACGGCATGGAACTCGACCTGTTTTTTTCCAACAGCCGTTTGTCCCTTTCCCAGCCTCACCACCACCCTGCTCTTAGTTTTTCATATACCCTGTTTATATATATATGTGTATCTCCTCCCATGTTTTTAACCAGTAAATACATCTACATCTATTTTTATTTCCTATATTAGATATCAATTTAACAGTAAATTCTCTATTGATACTTCAGGATAGGGATCTGAACACTGTAGTTTATGCAAGGCCATGTATTTTGTTTCTAATTCTCCACTAAACACATTACAAAGTTAAAAAAAAACATCCTGACTTTTTTCATTTTAATTCAAATAATTCTGTGTACAGTATACCAGTGATTGTATACTGTACTATCTCTTAATATCATGACCTGCCAGGATAGTCAAAGTCCAGTTTCTTATAGACTGTACCATTGATTAAATACAAGTATTCAACTAGGGTACAGTGCTGAGAATGTAAGGAACTCTCATCCAAATGACACTACCATCATCACTACATAAATTAATATGCCTTGCACATCACACTGGCAAGGTTATAAACACACTGAATTAGCGGTGAGCACCAGAAACTTCGTCCCTGTCTACTTGCCAAAACCTGCACATCTTTCACCCATGCAGCCATTTACAACTACCAATACCTTCTTCAAGTCCCCTTAACATTATCATACTAAAAAAAACAGAATACAGAAATGAAAATCAATATTTGTAATTTGTCTTCTGTTTTATGATAAAAATATTGTACAGTACTCTACACACTTTGCACACATCAAAACAATAATGGCAATGCTTTTATGTGTCCCTAAAACTGTACTGTAGAAATAAAATTCCTAAGTCTAAAAAATCTATAAAGAAATTTAAACTTCATCATTTACCTACCATTAAAAAGTATTCCTGATGTATGAAATGAAGAAAATATGCACAATCTTCCCAAATGGATAATAAATGTAAAACTCTACTCAGAATTCCATCTACCAGACCAAAATACAATAAACATACCATCACTGTTGGCATCTAAGGTGTGAAAAACTAACAAGAGTCTCTTTTCGTGTTCCTGAACATAGTGGACAAACTCTGCTAGTGACAGGTCATTGCTCTTGTTGACGTCCGCTCGCTCGATCAGCAGCTGTGAAAGGGTAGAATTATTGTTTACAAATTGTATCATTCATTGATATACTGCAACTGTAGAAAAGGTTATTAATACTTCAGAAAACAAGATGCTTGTGACCAAAGTACCCTAATTTCTTATCCATTTAATCTCCTTAATAGCTTCATATAGATGGTAAGCATCCTTCAGACACTGGATACTATGCCTTGAGTACATATAATAAGGCAGTGTGGCCAATATTGCAGTAACTTCCTCAACTACTGTATAAAGTAAAGCATTCATCAACAGCTGGGTGTAAGAAAATATCAATAATACCTGCAGTGCACCAAAACTTGTGGGAGCAGTATATCCATGGTATAAACAGCAGACGGCCACTGCCCAATGTGAAACAAGAAACAGGCCTACAGTATTTCAAAACTCTAAAAACCTATTTTTAATTATAATGCTATACAGTACCGTACTGTACAGTACGTACAGTATACCGGTACAAATAGTTCAAAAGGAACACGTGCTTCTTTACATAAAAGAGGTTGAAAAATTAATTCCTGTAATCTAATTCCCAATCGAACATTACTCTACCTACTGGGATTTCACTAAAATGTTAAGTCTCAAAGGAATTTACCGTATGTTTGCTATATGTACTGAACCTGTACACATTTTGGAACATGTTAAATACCAGTGCAATACAGTATACTGTATCACTGTACAGTATCTGCCAATATTATTACTGCTAAATCCTCAGGACCTCTTTATCACAAATATGTTAAAATCACTGTACTATACTATTACTGTATATTAATGCAGTACAGTATACAGTATCAAGGTTACCCCCCACAACCACCAATGAAGAACATGGCAGCTAGCTATCAATCTTTAGGAAAAATAGACAATATTTTATTGTCTGCTTGCTGTGCCAACCAATGCCACTTATTTTACTAATTCAGGATAAGGGAACCCCTAAATCTAGGCAGATATGCCAATTTTCAGTTACTAACCTCTGCAAACATAATACCGTCCTGCAGTGAGGAAAGAAACCTTTTGAGAAGCAATTAATGCAATATACTGTACTGTACCTGGCTTTGTGGAATGAAATTATCTATTCCCTATGGTATTACAGTACTAGGGACTAAAAAATCTCCTGAATAAAAAGAAGAAACAAGAATCCAGAAGTTTAACACAGGACAGAAATTTTCAGAATATACTTGTGGGGAAAAAACACAATACTTGTTAATACCTGTACTGAAAAAAACAAAAAACATAAAGGCTTCAAACATACAAGTGGCATTTCAGTAAAATGGAAAACAGCAAAGCCTCAGACTCTGATAAATATGTGGAAGAAACTTCAAAAATACTACAAATGGCAAAGATAATCAAAATTTTGAAGGTTTAGAAGAAGAAAATACAGAGCTACATTTGTTAGGGTTGGAGAAAATGAAATTATAGCACTCAAGGTGAAGTACTTGAGTGGTTGGAGGCTGAAGTAGGATATTGTTTTGACATAAAGGTACCAGTGCATGTATCTTAAAAGAGTTCTTTGACCACAATTCCTGTACAGTATATTCAATGACTTTTACCCTTCCTATGAAACACAATCAGCATTAACAAGATGATCCTTCAACCACAGATTTATACTTCTTAAGGTTCTGCCTGAGATACCTTAACCTCCATGGGAACAAAACATTTCTGAGGGTATGAACTCCCAGACCTCAAATTCGAGAATAGTGTTTTATTCTATTACCGTAAAGGAGTGTTGCTGTGATAATGTATCAATGTACTTCAATGGTAAAGGTATTTCAACACAAAACACAAGGTTAATTTCTACATTATGTACTAACTACAGTACAGTACTAACAATTAAGAAAATATCACCAGACTATATGTTTAATTCATATTATCTCTTGAGTGAAGCGTATAATGTTTAATTCATTCATATTACTGTACTTTATCCTTCAGAATTTTTCCTTACCTTAAAGTTACACTAAACATATTGTTGCAATCATAAACGCTCATATGTGCTGTACATGGAGGATGAAGAAAGTTGATATATCAGGTTGTAATAATTTTTACATCACAATTCAGGTAAATTTATATCTTGGCCTCAGCAGGAATTATGTTAGGCTTCCTCTACCACTGTGGCAAATGAAAACAAACCATTATATTAATGAGTAAATAATTAAATAGAAAGGTAGATAGCTATACATACAGTAAAATAGATAAATATAGATATTCTGTAAAATCATCATTTAAGTTCATAATTAGTTTAGCATGTACAGTACTAAACATAGACAAGGCAGGTATAGTATACAATTTCCACTTTACTTATGATTTAAGGTGGAACAACCTGTGATAAATATTGATCAGTGGTTCATCCCTGCTAAAATCAAATATAAATCGGCGCCATTGTCAAAGGAATATGAGCGGTAAAAAGGGTAAAATTGTATTTGTTGCTGCCACCCGAATGTCGAGAATTTTATCTTTGCACTCGATAGTTTAGACAATTCTAAGACACTTTTCTTCTATGATGTTTCCCTCACAAACAACCTGACCTAACCTAACAGGGGGGCTCTGGCCACCAGGACCACCCCGGTATAATATAGGTCATTTGCGAGGGAAACATCATTGAAGAAAAGTGTCTTAGAATTGTCTAAACTATCGAGTGCAAAGATAAAATTCTAAACATTCGGTTGGTGGCAACAAATACAATACAATAATATCGAAATACTTGCATAATACAAAGATTAGCCCTAGTTTATTTCACCTGATGATTAATTACCCTAATGCTATCAGGTTTAGGTTATGTAAGGTTAATTAGGATAGGACGGGATGGGTTAGGTTAGCATTAGGGTGAATTAAGTTAGGGTTGAATCTTCAGGTGATCCAAAATATCCTGATAAACTCTACAAGATCCATGAATTTTAAATTACTATTATTAAGCTCTCCTTGCATGTACTTATAATACATCTAGTAATTCTTCATCAAACCTTATAGATTTTGTTTCAATATTAATAATTATTGGTGATATTTTCCATAACTACCCACGCAAGAAGAGTTCAAGGTTTCCCATACTGTCCAGATACAACCCCAACATGGTGAGACCGGCCAGCACCACAGGCTAATGTAATAAAACATCAGTCATGACCCCGTTGGATTACACACCTCGGCGTAGCCAGGAACTTGAGGGAATTTTAACTTCTTCAAGCCCTCAGATAAGTCATTTACATCAATCCTGCCATCACCATTCGTATCTAACTGTTGAAACAACGCACCCAGTCTCTCCTTTTCCTCACTGGGAGACTCGTACACATGGTGTATGTGAGGCCTAACAGGGGTATCCGTCTTCCCTGGCATGTTCAGTTATGTTTGAGAGGCCACACACACGTTAAATGTCAAAGTAGCCGTTAAGGCGTCCGTCTCATAACACTGGTCACATACGACTGTCAGTGTTAGGTGGGCGCGCTCGCGCACCGTTGCCGAGCAGAGGGTGGCGAACACGACGCAGCGGGCAGGGTGGCGAACACCGGCTGGAGGAGCCAACACCTCCCTCCTATATCATGAACACTAGCGGACGACCATCTGCAAATGAATACCAATGTGTCAACACCACCATGTCAACTCCAGCGTGTTAACACCAGTGTTAACACCCGAACATGTAAACATTAATGTGTCAACACCAGTGTGTCATCACGCCAACATATAAACATTAATGTGTCAATACCAATGTCGAAGTATTAATATTTCTTGTAACACTTGTAACACTTGAAATGCACTGTAGTTTGAGCTTTTCCCCATCTAGTTATTATATATCTTATTTATATCACTTATGTTACTTGTATATTATTTGTAATTCGAAACCCATTCCCCAAATATGTAACTGTATATTTTCAGCCTTCTGGCTGCCAAGCTCTTTCAATAAACCGTTAATTAATATTATTATTATTATTATTATAATTGCCAACTAGACATAATCCTGAAAGCTCTGTCCTCTTGTTCAACCTTATTACTGCACAACCCAGGTTGTACTGCTGCCCCATTATACTTATGTTCTTAAATTCCACTCTAATTTATGTGTATATACATATATATATATATATATATATATATATATATATATATATATATATATATATATATATATATATATATATGTGTGTGTGTGTGTGTGTGTATGTATGTATAGGTATGTGTATATGTATGTATAAATAAATAAATAAATAAATATAAATAATAAAATAAATGAATATTGAAGTGATAACCGTGGTCACATTATGAGATGTTCTTATTACCACCATGCTATTGTACTATTCCAGATGATACTAAATGTTACATAGTACTTCCTTGAGATAAATGTATAGTATATATTAGGTGCCTCAAAGAGAGCTCAGGTTCTCAACTGGCTCAGCCATGTTAATATTGTTATTATTATCCACTCTGTATCTGTATTTTTCTGGCTAAATAAACTGTTACAATTCAAAATTAGTTACAATTCAATCAATGTGTCAACACCAGTATGTCAACACGCCAACATGTAAACATCAGTGTCAATACCAGTATTAACACTAGTGTGTCAGCACCAGTGGGATGAACACCTCTTTGTCAGCACCATAAAATGGCATCAAAGCTAGAACTGAAAGGACTATTCAGTGTTGTTACACTATAACAGGTTTCTGCTGTCTAGACGAAGAAAAATACACATCTAAGACTTGGAACAGTATGTACTGAAAGTGCCATCCGAGCCTCTGGCAATGCGGAGCTCGTCAAATTAGAGTCAACTGATATCCAACTATCACAGACGAAGCATTTTTTAAATTCTAATGTGCACATGCATAAGAACATAATAATGGAGAAAACTGCAGCGGGCCTATTGGCCCATTCTAGGCAGTCCCATTTACATCCAACCCCTTTCGCTTATATATCCATCCAACCTGTGTTTGAAGCTATCCAGCTTATTCGAGTTAATAATGATGTTTGGCAACTCCACTCATCCACTACTCTATTTCCAAACCAATATTTACTTAGTTCGCGCCTAAATCTAAATTTGTCTAATTAGAACCAATGCTACGAGTTCGCTCCTGATTGGATAGTTTAGTACCTTTGTTATATCACTTTGTTTAGCCCTGACTTCCATTTATACACTTCGATCATATCGCTCCTCACTCTACGTCTCTCGAGGGAGTGCAAATTAAGATGCTTTAATCTGTCTCTGTATTAAGGTTCCTAATGCCCGGGATTAGTCTTGTCATTCTCTTCTGAATTCTTTCTAGGGATTCTACCTGTATATCCGTTCTGTAGCACGGAAACGAGAACTGAACTGCGTAATCCAAGTGAGGTACTTTGTTTGTACATCTTCTAGAAATATGAATGGTTGGCGTTGAAATGTTGAAGGCGGTAACAGGTAATGCTTTATTCACTTCCCATTAAGTCTATGTTATATAGTTACTGTATCTTTCTTGCCTGTGACTATACTTAACTTTAATGAGAAATCGATGGAGGCTGTAAGAGAGCCAGGAGAAGAGGAAAACCGTCCTACCTGGTCAAGAACAATGGAGGAGGAGGATGGAAGAGACCCCAAGACAGAAATGGTTGGTGAAATCTGGTGGTTGCCCGTTATATCACGGAGGTACAGGCAGTAAGAATAATGTATGCTGAACGAACTTAAATCTCCCTTATCATAACCAGAGTGATGGATATCTCAATTTCAATGTTACTGGATAGTAGATGTACTAATCTGGAACACGCGCTTAAAGACCATAGTTATTAAATCACATTATACATTATAACATTAACATCCCTTAGTAAGGCTACTCGTCCCATTTGTTATTGTTCTCACGTCCTCAGAGGTCGCCACACCTAGTCCTGCTCAGGAATTTTGTTTGTTCTTTTTAATGAATTTTACACAAACTATGCGACGAAAAACAAAAATTTTCGAGTTTTTATCTGGCTTACAAAGAGGCCCAAAAATGACTCGGAAATATGCGTCTGGAGTTGACTTTTAATAATATACAGTATTGTAGTGGATTCCTCCCCTACAAACGCTGTTTGTCGCTGAGTAGCCGACCCCGCGAATTCCCCAGTGTATGCCTCGTGGTCTGGGTCAACCAGCTCCGCCATACATCACGGAGGTCAACTACTAAGCCACGCCTACCCCCGCTATTTAAGACCTGACCTCGTGGTGCCCTCTCTCTTCTTCTAGCTACAGCCGCAGCAAGCTACACCACCTCCTCCGCCTGCCTGGCGGCCCTCGCTCCCGCCGGTAAGCATGGCGACCCACAAGCTGGTCCTCCTCTGAGCACCCTCACCAACCAGCTCTCTCTACATCACGCTTGTAACCATGCTGCCACTTCCCAGCACCAAGCTGCATTGTACATCCAATACAACATGTATACAGAGAGCACATTGTGAGTTTCCTTTCTCCATCCCATCCTGAGTGTGAGCCAAACTACAGTACCCCACAGTATAACTGTCAGTGTTGTTATACAATAACCAAAGGACATCTACTACTACAATTACTACTACTACTACTACTACTAATAATAATTTTGGCTCCTAATTCGTGTTAGTAAAGTGTTGCTACATTAAAAAAACAAAAAAACCCTGATTATTTGATGCGTTATTGGGACAATAATCTGGTGTTCCAGGGTGTCACTGCTCTTGGCTGATCCACAATACGTCACTATCAGATGTTTAAGTGTGGGAGTCGAGCTCTATATTCTCCCAAAGACAACAGTAAATATCAAGGGTTATAGAGGAAGGATACTGAACTAACCTTAAACTTATTATTTTCTTGGCAGCTTCCGTTTGACGCGCCATTTATAGAAAGTGGAACATCATAGAGAACGTTAAATATTATCCGGATAACTATTTAAAAAAAGTGTATAGAGCCTGTGCGTCATCATAGAAAATGTTTGTATGTAGTGAGTGACTAATTTATTTTATTGCTTTCAATTGTGCCTTGATCTTGTGATATCAAATAAAACTAAGCAACAAATAACATAGCTCTTTTGTTTTATTCATATTCCTATATTTAATTATGCTTCATCTTATACTTAAATATTTCAATTACAATTTTAATTTGAATTTTCTATGTTGGGTTCATGTGTTATCACAAAGACAATGCTTTAATGTACTGTATGGTGAAGTGACTGACACAGTATGAGCCACAATAGAGTAGTATATTATGCACATTCTACATTCTCTTATATCATCATAAAGCACGAGAGGGCGGACTTAAGTAATATTATTTGAAAACCTTGTAGTTAGATATAGATAGAAAGACAGAGGTATATTTATTCGGTAAAACTGTCAAGGAATTTCACATTGATTTATTATGTATATGGGCAGTACAGGTACACAGTGTACACTCACGCGGCATAGTTTCGATGCACCCTCTACCCCCACTTCTGGCTCGAGGGAAGTCGTTGTCAGGGCTGCAAACCGAACGGTCCCTCTTGTATAGTAATGTTAAGTATAGTGATGGTATATAAAGTGCTGTGAAGGCACTAAAAAACCTGTATCGTGCATATATTCTCTCAAATGAACTGCTCTTCGTACAATCCAGCGAAGCTTCGAGCTACCACATTGCAACACTGAACGATGGGTGGGGGAAAGTGAGTGTGTGTAGGGGGGGGGGGGGACCTTCGGTATGAAGCCAAGGTTACGACTTCCATCAATCCAGGAGTAGGGGTAGAGGGTGCATTGAAACTATGGCGCGTGAGTGTACATAGATTAGAGAACGCAGGCGCTGTACTGTAGCCAATCCTCGCAATTTTCCTAGCTTTGTCGGATATCCTTATGCTGAACTGTATAGCTGTAAAGTTTATAAACAGGAGTGGATCCAGTAATATAAAAAAGGGGTGGGGGGGGGGGAGTCCAAGAAATTGTGGATGGGGAAACATGGCGAGCTACATATCATGGGCATTTTGAGGCCATGTGAACTTGATATTAGGAGATATTCTGAGGTCAATAGTAATTAATTTTTACTATAAAAAAACGTCTTAGTACAATACTGCATTGAAAAAAAAATATTGGAATTTTCTGATGAAAATGGGGGTTCGGACACCCAGAGACTCCCCTCCCCCCCTGGTACGCCCCTCATATACACAGAAAGGTGAAAATAAAAGTACATCAACTACAACTGAGGAACAACAGGGATAAAAAGACAAGAACCTCTAATCCTACACTTAACACAAGGAATAAGTGTTAACTATCACACTATACATTATAATTATAATCCTAATCCATATACACAAAGTAAACTTAGCTGTGAGGTGACCGGATACGCGTACACAGAACAGAGCAGAACAACAGCACGTTAAGAAGCTGTGAGTCAGTGACAGCTACGGTAGACTTACTAATTAACTTCACAGAGTTGCCAGGATGTAAACATTGACACAAGTAATACATAATTTACAATACAACAATACACTATATAACCTACAACAATACATATCACAAACAAACATAATACAAACCTAACATAACACTTGTAAGATGAAAAAGAATAAACATAATTAACAACTCGTTCCTTGAACGAACTAACTACTTAGTTCCCATCACACCACAAAGATGCTTCTATATGCCAGCAGCTTTGGAGGGGAACAGCCCTGATAATATTGAGAAAAACTTGTACATGACGGTAAATACTGTTTATGTCACGCATTTTTTTTTGCGAAATCGTTTTTTTTTAAATTACCTGCATGCATATTGGTAATTTTGCAAAACAACTTACAAACAGACAACCTAAACTAATCTAACCATATGGTTAGGCTAAATGAGAGAAGAGGATAGGTTAGGTTAGGATGGCTCGTGTAGATTGATACACAGTTAAGTGGTCCTGTTCTTTTTTTTTTTAACTTTGGTTAGCCTGTTTGTAAGTTATTTTGCAAAATTACCGGCGTGCATGCCGGTAATTTTGCAAAATAACCGATTTCGCAAAAAAAAAAAAAGTGACCTATAACACTGCCCTGCATAGTTTTTGAGGTTTGTGTATTATTAAGCTTTTCTGGGTGTATTTTGCATGCTGATCTCAAAAATGTTATCCATTTTGCTCAATCAGGTCAGAATTTTGTGCTATAGCATTTTAAGCGGAGATTCAGGTAAAATATTGGCATTTTTCGCTCAAAATGGGGTCCTCATATTCGTTCATTAAAAAAATCATCCGAGACATTGGCAAGCCTCACAGAAAAGATTTCGGTCAGTTTTAATGCCCTTACGATGCATTTAAATACACCCACGTGCTCGCCGGCCATTTAAATGTCCGCCGTGACCCTAAGGAAAAGAGAATATGTCCGTGTTTTTTTACATATATTTTTTCACAATTAAATTTCTTTTTCATCTGGTGGTACATGGTATGTTTCCTCTGTCTGTGGGATAGTCGAGCAGACAAGCAGCACTACATGCAACGTGACTGGCCTGCAAGAAGTGGACTTACTCCAGGTTCTCACAATGTTGTTGCCCATGCTCTGGTGAATCCGCAGAACATTCTTCTTCCGCCACTGCACATCAAGCTCGGTCTGTTCAAAAACTTTGTAAAGGCACTGGACAAAAAAAGCCAGGCTTTCAATTTTCTGAAAGAAAAATTTCCAAAAGTCAGTGAGGCAAAGCTGAATGCAGGAATTTTTGATGGCCCTCAGATCAGAGAGCTTTTCAAAGATCCCAAGTTTGATTGCAGCATGGATGTAAATGAGAAGAAAGCCTGGCATGCCTTTAAGTCTATTGTCTCCAATTTTCTTGGCAACTACAGAAGTCCAGAGTATGAACGAGTTGTTGAGGACCTACTTCTGAGCTACAAAGTTCTTGGTGCACGCATGTCCATCAAGATGCACTTCCTCAGCTCCCACTTGGACTACTTTCCAGAGAACTGTGGTGATGTGAGTGAGGAACAAGGAGAACGCTTCCATCAAGATATCCGTGTAATGGAGGAGCAGTACCAGGGTCGCTGGGATATCAACATGCTCGCCGACTACTGTTGGTGTCTGAAACGGGACGCCCCAGACACCAACCACCAAAGAAATTCTCTGTGACAGCCATTTATGCATGTCTAACTGTAAAGGCATCTATGTAGTTGACATATTTTGGTCCTATGTGTTGTGGTTACATTTCTTATGATATATTTTGCATAAAAATTTTGACATCATATTTAAGAATTTCGATTTTTTCCTAATTCCCATAGCATAAAAATCTGACCTGATTGGGCAAAATGAATGGCATTTTTGGAATCAGCACGCAAAATACATAAAGAATCAGCTAAGAAACCCCGCACCTCATGAATTTTTTTTCAAATGCAGCCCATTGTAATAGACATGTCCAATTGTCGAAGGTAGAACAAGGAATTTGGGGTAATTTCACGGCAGCGGCGACTTGATTGGCTACAATGAGTCCGCGATGACGCCTTGTTTCCTGCTTGGTGTAAGAATACTGCGACCGATACAGTTGCTTAGTAGCAATTCACGGCAGAGGAGGAGCGGCTGCCTGATACATATGAAAGAATAGTTTCATACATAACCTAACCTAACCCACTCTAGCTACTTCATGATGGTAAACGACGTCTTTAATAAAACAGAGAAAATTTCCTCATATACGAAGTAATATCTATCAAGTTGTAGCAATAAAAACAAAAAGTTATGTGAATCTGGCAAAAATGTAATTTTTTTAAATGTAAACAAAAAATACTGAAATGTAAAGATGAAGATTAAAAACCCCAGGGATTTCTTTCATTATGATATATTCATAATTCGTCGATAAGATAAATAGGGAACATTCATCTTAATATATGAATACTATAGGTGCAAGAATGTTCCCTTGTCGGATGCTTCTCTGTGCTAGCTGATGAGGTACAGTAGTGATATGGGGGGTGATGGAGTAGTGGTGGAGTAGTTATGGAGTAGTTATGGAGGGTCAGTACACGTTTGGGGCGATCTCCCTGGTGATGGGACAGAAGACCTTGGCAATTTCGTCGTACAACATCCCGGAGTCCTTGAAGATAGGGGTAGAGTGACTCAGTTTGTTCCACAGGTGGATCACGTACGAGTTGGGAAACATCTGTCGTATATGAAGGCATTAAAGGTGACGTAACTTAATCATACCACATCGTAAAAAAAAAAGGAAACATTTCGCAATTGGTAAAAATATTATGAATCAGATTAAATTTTACTCCAGATAAAAGTTCAATGAATGAAGTGAATTAGAATATGACATTAAGGAGTAGATCTTTATGGTGATGTATTGACATATTCAGGTAAGTTTTAGATAATTTGAAATTTATAATATTTGACATTATAGAAACATTATTTTTTATAAGTCAGAAATTTAAGTATAAAATCTCAGGTAACAATTACTTACACTACATTACTTAATGTTTATTGGGGATATCTGTTGTAAGCAAGAGACTATCTTAACAGCCACGTCCTGAACCACTATCTTAACACAGCTACGTCCTGCACCACTATCTCAACACAGCCACGACCTGCACCACTATCTTAACACAGCCACGTCCTGCACCACTATCTTAACACAGCTACGTCCTGCACCACTATCTTAACACAGCCACGTCCTGCACCACTATCTTAACACAACCACGTCCTGCACCACTATCTTAACACAGCCACGTCCTGCACCACTATCTTAACACAGCCACGTCCTGCACCACTATCTTAACACAGCCACGTCCTGCACCACTATCTTAACACAGCTACGTCCTGCACCACTATCTTAACACAGCCACGTCCTGCACCACTATCTTAACACAGCTACGTCCTGCACCACTATCTCAACACAGCCACGTCCTGCACCACTATCTTAACACAGCTACGTCCTGCACCACTATCTTAACACAGCCACGTCCTGCACCACTATCTTAACACAGCTACGTCCTGCACCACTATCTCAACACAGCTACGTCCTGCACCACTATCTCAACACAGCCACGTCCTGCACCACTATCTTAACACAGCCACGTCCTGCACCACTATCTTAACACAGCTACGTCCTGCACCACTATCTTAACACAGCCACGTCCTGCACCACTATCTTAACACAGCTACGTCCTGCACCACTATCTCAACACAGCCACGTCCTGCACCACTACTACACAGCTACGTCCTGCACCACTATCTTAACAGCCACGTCCTGCACCACTATCTTAACACAGCCACGTCCTGCATCACTATCTTAACACAGCCACGTCCTGCACCACTATCTTAACACAGCTACGTCCTGCACCACTATCTTAACACAGCCACGTCCTGCACCACTATCTTAACACAGCCACGTCCTGCACCACTATCTTAACACAGCCACGTCCTGCACCACTATCTTAACACAGCCACGTCCTGCACCACTATCTTAACACAGCCACGTCCTGCACCACTATCTTAACACAGCTACGTCCTGCACCACTATCTTAACACAGCCACGTCCTGCACCACTATCTTAACACAGCTACGTCCTGCACCACTATCTCAACACAGCCACGTCCTGCACCACTATCTTAACACAGCTACGTCCTGCACCACTATCTTAACACAGCCACGTCCTGCACCACTATCTTAACACAGCTACGTCCTGCACCACTATCTCAACACAGCTACGTCCTGCACCACTATCTCAACACAGCCACGTCCTGCACCACTATCTTAACACAGCCACGTCCTGCACCACTATCTTAACACAGCTACGTCCTGCACCACTATCTTAACACAGCCACGTCCTGCACCACTATCTTAACACAGCTACGTCCTGCACCACTATCTCAACACAGCCACGTCCTGCACCACTATCTTAACACAGCTACGTCCTGCACCACTATCTTAACAGCCACGTCCTGCACCACTATCTTAACACAGCCACGTCCTGCACCACTATCTTAACACAGCCACGTCCTGCACCACTATCTTAACACAGCCACGTCCTGCACCACTATCTTAACACAGCCACGTCCTGCACCACTATCTTAACACAGCCACGTCCTGCACCACTATCTTAACACAGCCACGTCCTGCACCACTATCTCAACACAGCCACGTCCTGCACCACTATCTTAACACAGCCACGTCCTGCACCACTATCTCAACACAGCCACGTCCTGCACCACTATCTTAACACAGCCACGTCCTGCACCACTATCTCAACACAGCCACGTCCTGCACCACTATCTTAACACAGCCACGTCCTGCACCACTATCTTAACACAGCCACGTCCTGCACCACTATCTTAACACAGCCACGTCCTGCACCACTATCTCAACACAGCCACGTCCTGCACCACTATCTTAACACAGCCACGTCCTGCACCACTATCTCAACACAGCCACGTCCTGCACCACTATCTTAACATAGCCACGTCCTGCATCACTATCTCAACACAGCCACGTCCTGCACCACTATCTTAACACAGCCACGTCCTGCACCACTATCTCAACACAGCCACGTCCTGCACCACTATCTCAACACAGCCACGTCCTGCACCACTATCTTAACACAACCACGTCTTGCACCACTATCTCAACACAGCCACGTCCTGCACCACTATCTTAACACAGCCACGTCCTGCACCACTTGCCTTACGCACATCCACGTCCTGCACCACTTGCCTTACGCACATCCACGTCCTGCACCACTATCTCAACACAGCCACGTCCTGCACCACTATATTAACACAGCCACGTCCTGCACCACTATCTTAACACAACCACGTCCTGCACCACTATCTTAACACAGCCACGTCCTGCACCACTTACCTTACGCACATCCACGCCCCTGAGAGGTATAAAGAAGTTACTCCACGCATTAACAGGCAAGGGGTAGAAGGCTCGTGTGCTCAGTAGTGTCAGCCCTCGACACTGGGTCCCAGCCTCCAAGTCCTTGCCGCATGCGGTCGTTAACACTTGCGACACCATATCTGGTCCGTTTACCCCCCACACATTGGGCTATAAGGGAAGACAAATATATACCTCAGATTATCCGTTGATTTCATGAATTATGTAGGAAAATGTATAATACGTAACTTCATACTTCGTAATTTGTCATAATTAGGCCAATTATAGAAATTCGTAACTGTAGAGTTTGTAAGAGTCGAAATATAATGAAATGAACTGCGCGTTAATGTAAGAATTAGAGTTATGGTCCTTGTTTCATTAAGTGATTATTGTATGACTAACCTGTATGACAAATAACACTTCCTTGATGGTGATAAAATCTGATAATGTGTCGTTATTTCATCAACTCATTAAAACAAACAAATGCAATTGTATAAAAATGTAAATGAAGAACCATTGGTAGTCAAGAGGTGGTCACAACGGGTTAGTGTTGCGCTGGTTGTATTGGAATATAAAACTACCCGGCGAGGAAAAAAGTTATCGTATAGTCAGTCATCATAAACATACATTAGGATGACTCAGACAGCACCAAACACGGCTACAAAGAGTGGGAAAGTAACGCCAGATGGAGAGCGGCAAAAAGTCATGTGTTTTTATTTGTGTATTGAGAGTAGGTAGAGATGATCGTAGAGTGATCCACATAACTGATCAACTCTTAAGCTCTAGCTGGTGATCATACTCTCTATGTGTGAACAGAAGTGAACGTAGTAGTCTCTATATACTGAGTGAACGAAATGAACTGGAGAGAAGAAATAAAAAAAAAATAGTCTCAAGTGAAGACTTCGCTAAACATCACTTACGCTGAAGACTTCACTCAGTTGTCTCATGAAGGCCTCCAGCATAGGGTGATGTCTCTCAAAGTGAAACACGGCGCCGTTCACCCTCTTTTCTCTGACGATGCCGATGACGTTCTTCAGGTGGGTGAGAGAAGCGATGCACACCACGTCATTGTCGCTATATAGGCCCCCAACCTGCCATACCAGCGCCAGGCGAACCATGTCACTGAGACTTACTGCTGGCCACGCTGACGAATGAAGAAGACCCAAACATTAGATTTTGCTGTACTAGGCATAAGAGGAAGAAGTTTATCCTCCCGAAATGCAATTGAGGTCAGGACTCTGTCTGGTTAGGGTGAGATAAATCAGTTTAAGTTAGTTTGTGGCTGGTTCGGGTGAGTTAGGGTATTCCAAATTGGGTTAAGATATGTTAGTTCATATCTCGGCGGCAAGGATATCTAAACTATTGGTTATCGTTGGGTCTTTTAGATTAGGCTAGATGAGTTGTTTTGGGTATATCAGATTCTGCTGAAAGTTGATCTCGTAGGTCTGACGGTCAGTTATGGAGAGGTTTGGTACAGTACTTCCATAAACTCGACCTTCGGTGAACAAGGAGGCAAACATGGCAGGTGCTGTACTCGACTACCTTCAATACCCAACTTTAGAGTTAGCTGTGTGTGTGTGTGTGTGTGTGTGTGTGTGTGTTTATAATAATTACAATTAACTGCGTATTTAAAGAATTTGAAAGGCATAGAGCTGAAAATATACAGTAAACAGAGATGATAAAGATTACATAATTAGGGAATGGATCACTTGATTGACAAATAATGTATAAGTGACATAAGTTGTACAAATATGATATATAATAACAAGGTGGGGAGAAGGTCATTTTTAGCATAGTAACAGTACAGAAGTGGCTGGGAATAAACGCACTGGTTAACTACGAGTTGTTGATAATTTTTACAATGGTTGGGACTGGGCTGTTCTTATAGCGATCAGAACGTGCTAGTATGGGTTGGATATGGTTGTGGTGTCGAACAGCAATTCTCGGACGAGGGATCTCGGGTGGGAGCAGAAGATAACAGCGAGGATGGTGCAGAAGCTTCTCCTTAAACTTGCAGATGAGGTCATGGTGATGATCAGAAAGAGCTGAGGCGGCTCCTTCTGCACTTTTTCTATGAGTTTTCGCTGTGTGGAATTTAATTAAGAATGAAGACCAGGCAAGGGAAGCATAGGTGAGCTTAGAAAGAATGAACGTTGAGTAAGCACAAGAGATGAGGGCGGGAACTCCAAGGAACTCCGTTGTATCACTCACAGAGTGTTAGTAATTCAGTGGTGTGTCACTCATAGTGTGGTAGTAACTCAGTGGTGTGTCAGTAACTCAGAGGTGTGTCACTCATAGTGTGGTGGTAACTCACTGGTGTTGTGGTTCCAGGCGGTGGAGGTGTACAGGTCCATCAGTGGTGTGTTGTAGAACACCTGACGCAGGTCCACCGTCACCACCCTCAGGTTGTGGTAGTGCTCCAGGAGGCGACCAGCCACACCCTGCCGCAAGTCCACCACCTGTGACGTCATGACGTACCACACTACCGCTTGCGGGTTCTGCTGCGCCAGGCTGTGGCAAAACGTACTAAGTCAACGCCCTCACTGACGGAAAAGCACTGACGAAATCGAATTTATGGGAAGTCCGCCCCTTCAGAGCTCACACACGCGTACACGTGGACTCTAACGTAACACACAGGTACAGTACACATGTCCTCTTATGGTACACATGAAGACCCTCACGGTCTAGTGATATATACTGAAACTCCCCGGGTAGGGCGAGAAACTAGGCAGGTCTCTTTACACCCGTTGCCTCTGTTCACCCAGCAGTGAGTAGGAACCTGGTTGTAAGACGGCTGTTGTGGGTCACATCCTGGGGAATGGTGCAATACAATAACATCTGAGGAACACCTCTCAAAGAAACAGGACGTGTGTCCTACCTGGCGTCTGCCCGATGTTGGTCTGAACCTAAGTATAAAGAGCCTCCTACCGTACACCTACAGGCACACACGGCCTCCTACCGTACACCTACAGGCACACACGGCCTCATACAGTACAACTACAGGCACATACGGCCTCCTACAGTACAACTACAGGCACACACGCCCTCCTACAGTACAACTACAGGCACACACGGCCTCCTACAGTACAACTACAGGCACACATACGTACACCTACAGGCACACATGGCCTCCTACGGTACACCTACAGGCACACACGGCCTCCTACAGTACACCTACAGGCACACACGGCCTCCTACAGTACAACTACAGGCACACACAGTCTCCTACGGTACACCTACAGGCACACACGGCCTCCTACGGTACACCTACAGGCACACACGGCCTCCTACAGTACACCTACAGGCACACACAGTCTCCTACGGTACACCTACAGGCACACACAGCCTCCTACCGTACACCTACAGGCACACACAGTCTCCTACGGTACACCTACAGGCACACACAGCCTCCTACCGTACACCTACAGGCACACACGGCCTCCTACAGTACAACTACAGGCACACACAGTCTCCTACGGTACACCTACAGGCACACACGGCCTCCTACCGTACACACTACAGGTACACACGGCCTCGTACAGTGCACCTACAGGCACACACGGCCTCCTACCGTGCACACTACAGGTACACACGGCCTCGTACAGTGCACCTACAGGCACACACGCCCTCCTACAGTACAACTACAGGCACACACGGCCTCCTACCGTACACACTACAGGTACACACGGCCTCGTACAGTGCACCTACAGGCACACATACGGTACACCTACAGGCACACACGGCCTCCTACAGTACACCTACAGGCACACATACGGTACACCTACAGGTACACACGGCCTCCTACAGTACACCTACAGGCACACATACGGTACGCCTACAGGCACACACGGCCTCCTACAGTACACCTACAGGCACACACGGCCTCCTACAGTACAACTACAGGCACACACAGTCTCCTACGGTACACCTACAGGCACACACGACCTCCTACAGTACAACTACAGGCACACACGGCCTCCTACAGTACAACTACAGGCACACACGGCCTTCTGCGGTACACCTACAGGCACACGAGGCCTCCTACGGTACATCTACAGGCACACACAGTCTCCTACGGTACACCTACAGGCACACGAGGCCTCCTACGGTACACCTACAGGCACACACAGTCTCCTACGGTACACCTACAGGCACACGAGGCCTCCTACGGTACATCTACAGGCACACACAGTCTCCTACGGTACACCTACAGGCACACGAGGCCTCCTACAGTACACCTACAGGCACACGAGGCCTCCTACGGTACATCTACAGGCACACACGGCGTCCTGCGGTACACCTACAGGCACACACGGCCTCCTACGGTACACCTACAGGCACACACGGCCTCCTACGGTACACCTACAGGCACACGAGGCCTCCTACAGTACACCTACAGGCACACACAGTCTCCTACAGTACAACTACAGGCACACACGGCCTCCTACAGTACAACTACAGGTACACACGGCCTCCTGTGGTACACCTACAGGCACACACGGCCTCCTGCGGTACACCTACAGGCACACACAGTCTCCTACGGTATACCTACAGGCAGGTTTACCCATCTTACCTCTCCACGGCGCACCAAGCTCGGTAGGATGGCTTCGGGTTGCAGGATGTCTCAGCCAGTAGGATGTTGCTTACGTTCCCCCTCCATTCCTTCTCCAAACTGGCGAAGGACAGAACAAGAAAACAATACAACTGAATAAAGGTAGAAGAGAAGAGATGAGTAGGGAAGTGAAGATCTTTGATAAAAAAAAGTCTGTATCTGAATTTTGTGTTTGTAGTCTGTGAGGTTAAACTTCAATCACGAGTTTACTTTGAAGAGCTCATTCTGCTCTACCTATCTGAAGAACTTTGTCTACACAACCTATCTGAAGCACTCCACGTGTGAGACCTACCTGAAGAGGTCTTGTAGCTTCATGTAGTCTTTAGGAGCCCCGACTGGTAGAGAACACTCCACCGTGCCCCTCCTCCACACAGCCCCGCCCTTCATGTAGTAATTCTCATCTACACCCACCTCAACCTTGGAGGGTGTCATCTCGTTCTCGGGAGACAGGAGGACAGGAGCTCCCGACCACCACGAAGACAGTCCGCTACCGAGGCCTCCCATTTCGAACTGGAGGGACGTTCTCACTGTAGAAGACGAGAGGAGATGCTGCTGAGGTGAGCAACAGATGTCGAATATGTTAACAGATGATAAAGAGGACAGCAGCTGCTTTGGAAGGCAGCATGTGCTAAAATTCTGATGCATTCAGTAAAAAAAGAATACTTGCCCCAAAAAATCGATAACATTTGTAATGAGAGGCCAGGTATCAACAGGTGTGGGTTAGGGACCGGGTATCAACAAGTGTGGGTGGGAGAGGACAGGTTTCAACAAGGCGGAGGGAGGCGAGGGCCGGGTGACAACTTACCCTTCAGATGTGACGAGAAAAGAAAACAGATGAGGAAGGTGAGAGTAGTTGCACGAATCATCAGGTTCCTCCTATACCTTGACATTTCTCTGTTATCAAGAATCACTAAAAAACAAAAACAAGAATAATATATCAAGACACGCATGTATGTATGTTTAAGAGTACTGTACACGATTCATGTCAACAGAACACGAATCATATATATACAAGAATCGTACGGTAGGCGAATCTTATATCAGCAGATCAAAAATCCGATAAGAGGACAATGATGTTTATGATGATTGTCGGATGAATACAAAATGAAACATGGCGTCCAAACTACACCGAGACTCTACTGCAGTTATATTAGTTTTTTGTTTGTTTTTTAAAGAGGGAACACAGATGATTTTTTTTTAACAATTACGTCACTTTATGAATCTGAGACGTGCTGTTCCACCCGTCTGGTCAGGCTTACTCCGCCTGGTGCACTGGCTCACTTGTGTGACTGACAGAATCTCATTCGTATTGCACTTACCACCCTCCGTCCCTCTCGCCTCTCACCCTCTCTTCCCCCTTCGCCCTGCATCTCCCACCCCCCTTCATGCCTAATTTACTACAGGTAACAGCTATGAATAAATTTTTTTGTCAGTTTTAATATTTTTTTATGGTCGTCAGTAGTTTTTTTTTTTTCTTTTAACCACTGTATTACCTCGACATTATTTTGAGTGTATAAAAAGATGAGTTTGGATCATTGTTTTTTTTCATAAGCTCCAGTCCGTGTCCACTACGATGAAGAAGAAGAATCGGGTTTTACCATTGACGATCAATATACAATTATGGACTCAAAATATTCTCAAAACATTTAGCAGTATCTGTCATCCACTTCTGGGTTATTTATTTATGATTGTTTTTTTTATCTTTTAACGTTGCTTTTTATCTCATGTCGGAAAAATATGAAAAAATGGGTTAAAATTCTAAACCTTCTCTCAATTTTTCACTTAATGGTCCTCAAGTATTTAAATGCCAGGTACTGCCAGTCGTGGAAATTTGGACCGCAAATGTTAAATAATGTGCCATACTGTTTAGGCACACACACATACAAGTTACAGGTACACCACACACACACAAGTTACAGGTACAATACATAAGTTAAAGGTACCCACATAAGTTAGAGGTACACACACAAGTTACAGGATACACACACACAAATTACATGTACACACACTCAAGTTACAGGTACAGCACATAAGTTACAGGTGCACACAAAAGTTATAGGTACACACATAAGTTGTAGGTAAACACACAAGTTATAGGTACACATAAGTTATAGGCACACATAAGCCACAGGTACACACACATCAAAGGTACACAAAAAATACAGGTACACACACAAGTTACAGGTACACACATAAGTTACAGGTACACACACAAGTCACAAGTACACATAAGTTACAGGTGCATACACAATTTATAGGTGCACACATACGTTATAGGTACACACACAAGTTACAGGTACACATAAGTTACAGGTACACACATAATTTATAGGTGCACACACAAGTTATAGGTACACACACACACACAAGTTACAGGTACACACATAAGTTACAGGTACAAAGATTTCTAAATGAAAAAAATATACAAATAACGTAATTAAGATGAGTATTTGGCGGTGGTCGACGGTTTAATGTAGTGTATTAACGTTCCTGAAGTCGAGAATTCGTTTTTCCAATGAAGTGTTAAAACGTAGCAAATGTAAAGTGTGAGCTAGTACTAGTAGCATGACTTTATCACTTATGTTCCTAGTATGAACTATTACTATTAGCATGAACCCTATCTATACCCGTTTGTAGTGGGAGCTAGTACATGTAATAAAGAGTTAATCTGATTCTACACTTAGTTACTTTACTGGGACAATCATCAAGGCGGAACTGTACTTCACCCAACCTTTACTCATGTTCATCCTTGCTCTTACCTAATGACTCCACCTCCAGTACATGTATCCAAAACTTAGGCAGAGTTATAAATGATTTCTTGTTATTCTTCCTCAGTAAGAAATAAAATAACATAAATTGCTGTCTTATACTTTATCTACATTGACAATTAACATGTAACGAGCTCTTAACAAGTACCATCTGTATAAACTAACCTTCACAAACACTAAATAGTATCAGAATGTATAAATAATTAGGATATTTTTGTATAGTAGGATAAATTTCGTCAAATATAAACAAACGGATATTTTTTTCTTCTAAATCCCGTACAATAACATTCAATGTCCCGTGTTACAGTCACTCGGCGAATTACTTAAGAATGACATCTGCAGACCAGTAATGCTTGAGTTACCGACCGGACAATAATACGGCCAATCGTGACGAAGGGAAGGTGGTTGGGGAGATGAGGTGGGTGGGGTGGGTGGGGTGGGTGGCGGGGAGGTGGTTTTTGGGGGGGGGTTAGTGGGAGGGAGGGAGGTTGTGGGGGGAGGTGAGCGGGAGGCGGTGTACGATAAAATGAAACCGTAAAAGACAGCTGCTTAACGTGACTCAAAAATGTAGCGGTGAGGTTTGAGAGCGAGTGAACAAAAGTTAGCAATTACCCTCCATTACGCGTAGGTTTTTCTTATGCCTGTAAAACTAACAGTGAGGGCATAAAAACTACAATTCGCATCACCTCTATTTTATCAGATGAGAGCTTTGGTCTTTTAAAACGTCAATTACTGTAACTATCACTCAAAATAATGTCACGAAAGAAGACTCTATTTGTAGTGCTGCCGTCAGTTGCCGCCCAGCTTATCTCCTTGATGTTTGCTCCTAATCATATAAGAGCAACAGCCTGAAGTCACCACCCAATTTGAATTTAGCATTCCGTTATGTTTGTTTATATATTTATTTCTGTGCCTCTACAACTAAGATAACTAAGAACTATCGAAAATAAAGAAAGAATATTCTCTGCCATATCAGGAAATCGTTGTGACTATTTCCATCCAGAGGCTTCAAATAATACCACATGTTCTCAGGTTATTGCTCACCACAGTCTTCAGCCACAAACTGTTGAGATTTCTGCATTGTGGTTTTTGACAGCTACATCCAAGTGTTCAATGGTCGTACTCAAGGGGTGAGGCTAACGTCACACATCATGCACAGAAATTGTTACGATTGACTGTTGGGAATATGGATATTTAACTATTAATCATTTATTCAATAAAGTGGTCACGTATTACCACTGTATCACACACTCTGACCAGTACTCAAGCGCCCCGCACCCGTCCCCCCCTCACTTTTAAGACGGGCTGTGAACGGGAGTAACCGTTGTGTTTCACTTCCCGATAGTACCCAGAAATTTTAGTGTCGACTGTATTAATTCAGTTAATTTGATGATAATTTTTCCATACAATGACTTAATCCCTTGACTAAGATGGCTTAACCCTTTGAGTACAATAACTTGACCCCTTCAATACAATGACCTAACTTGCCGAGTTCGATTTCGTACTCTCATAGGTTTAAGACATTGCTTTCAAAGGATTCTGTCATCTTACTGAAGTAATTATTTATATAAGACAAAAACAGGTAGGCAGAATTAGAGTGTGATAGATAAGTATATATATATATTTCTCAATAATCTTTACACCTGAAGACAAGTAAATAGGAGAGAATAATCAAATAAAACTACAGTTAAATTGCCCTAACTAACAAGGACTGCAGGAAGTAAACAGAAGCACTCAGCTCCGTCACAAGACTGTCAGTGCCTCAGTAATCAGCAAGACTATCATTATATCTAGGAAATTAATATCTAACTGGCTGTTACGAGAACAAAAGGCGGAGAACAAAATGGCGCCTAAATTACCACTGAGACTCTACCTTAACATGATGTTGTTTGTCATTGTAAAACTCTAATGAGACTCAAATTTGACGGTAATAAAAAAACACATAAACGTATCTTAAGTATTGTTCTGGTTAAGGCTAGAGGTGGTGGAGAGAGAGAGAGAGAGAGAGAGAGAGAGAGAGAGAGAGAGAGAGAGAGAGAGAGAGAGAGAGAGAGAGAGAGAGAGAGAGAGAGAGAGAGATTCAAACGCTTTTTTGTTAAGCGCTATAATAATGTAGCAATGGAAAATGTACCGTACTAATAACAGTAACAGCAATCTACGACGATCTGATACGGCTGTTACTTGACAAAATAGGAGGAGGTAAAGACGGGTGGAGTAGGGGATGGAAGGTGTGACGGAGAAGCGACCATGCATGTCAGTACGATAGGTGGAGGACATCAGACCAGACGTGTGTAAACCCAGAGTCACATAAGAACACGTAAATTTGAAATCCATACCTCGTCTCCCTTAAAAAACAAATCTCCCAAAACTAATGTAATGTAGCTGCAGTGTAAATCCAGTATTTTAATGTCATCTTTATTTTGTAAACTACTTGTAAATTTTCCACTTTATATTTTTAGAAACTTAAAGTAAAAATTTAAAGTCTCGGTGCAGTTTCGTGTTCTGTTCATATGATTCGTATTTTCTCTGTGAATCTTGACAACAGAGAGATGAGAACTTGTAATAGAAGCTCGGTGATTCAGGCTTCTCTTGGCATCTGCTTATTCGTGTGCTTTCTCTACACGTCTAACCTAAACGGTGAGTTGATACCAGGCCACGTACACCTGTTGATACCTGGCCTACACCCACACCTGTTGATACCTGGCCTCCACCCACACCTGTTGATACCTGGCCTACACCCACACCTGTTGATACCTGGCCTCCACCCACACCTGTTGATACTTGGCCTCCACCCACACCTGTTGATACCTGGCCTCCACCCACACCTGTTGATACTTGGCCTCCACCCACACCTGTTGATACCTGGCCTCCACCTACACCTGTTGATACCTGGCCTCCACCCACACCTGTTGATACTTGGCCTCCACCCACACCTGTTGATACCTGGCCTACACCCACACCTGTTGATACCTGGCCTCCACCCACACCTGTTGATACTTGGCCTCCACCCACACCTGTTGATACCTGGCCTCCACCTACACCTGTTGATACCTGGCCTCCACCTACACCTGTTGATACCTGGCCTCCACCCACAACTGTTGATACCTGGCCTCCACCCACACCTGTTGATACCTGGCCTCCACCTACACCTGTTGATACCTGGCCCCCACCCACACCTGTTGATACCTGGCATCAACCCACACCTGTTGACACCTGGCCTCCACCTACACCTATTGATACCTGGCCTCCACCCACACCTGTTGATACCTGGCCTCCACCCACACCTGTTATTACTTGGTCTTCACCCACACCTGTTCTTACTTGGCCTTCACCCACACCGGTTAATACCTGGCATCCACCCACACCTGTTATTACTTGGTCTTCACTCACACCTGTTCGTACTTGGCCTTCACCCACACCGGTTAATACCTGGCCTCCACCCACACCGGTTAATACCTGGCATCCACTCACACCTCTTATTACTTGGTCTTCACCCACACCGGTTAATACCTGGCAGCCACACACACACAAACACATCTGTTGATCCCTGGTCTTCACCCACACCTGTTTTTACTTGGCATCCACCTACACCTGTTGATATCCGATTAAATCTTTGCTTTGTGAAATTATAAATGATATTATAGTTTTACTATAAGAAAGAAAAACAAATGGTTATGGTTTTTAATGTAGGATATGAAAGCCTTTTTCTGATATATCAGCACCTGTTGCCCTCTTGAGCATCTGTTGCCTTCCTAGGGAGAACGTCCCTCCAGTTCGAAATGGGAGGCCTCGGTAGCGGACTGTCTTCGTGGTGGTCGGGAGCTCCTGTCCTCCTGTCTCCCGAGAACGAGATGACACCCTCCAAGGTTGAGGTGGGTGTAGATGAGAATTACTACATGAAGGGCGGGGCTGTGTGGAGGAGGGGCACGGTGGAGTGTTCTCTACCAGTCGGGGCTCCTAAAGACTACATGAAGCTACAAGACCTCTTCAGGTAGGTCTCACACGTGGAGTGCTTCAGATAGGTTGTGTAGACAAAGTTCTTCAGGTAGGTAGAGCAGACTGAGTTCTTCAAAGTAAACTCGTGATTGAAGTCTAACCTCACAGACTACAGACACAAATTCAGATACAGACTTTTTTTATCAAAGATCTTCACTTCCCTACTCATCTCTTCTCTTCTACCTTCATTCAGTTGCTTAACTCGTATTGTTTTCTTGTTCTGTCCTTCGCCAGTTTGGAGAAGGAATGGAGGGGTAACGTAAGCAACATCCTACTGGCTGAGACATCCTGCAACCCGAAGCCATCCTACCGAGCTTGGTGCGCCGTGGAGAGGTAAGATGGGTAAACCTGCCTGTAGGTGTACCGTAGGAGGCCGTGTGTGCCTGTAGGTGTACCGTAGGAGACTGTGTGTGCCTGTAGGTGTACCGCAGGAGGCCGTGTGTGCCTGTAGGTGTACCGCAGGAGGCCGTGTGTGTCTGTAGGTGCAACGAAGGAGGCCTCGTGTGCCTGTAGGTGTACCGCAGGAGGCCGTGTGTGCCTGTAGGTGTACCGTAGGAGGCCTCGTGTGCCTATAGGTATACCGCAGGAGGCCTCGTCTGCCTGCAGGTGTACCGCAGGAGGCCGCGTGTGCCTGTAGGTGTACTGTAGGAGGTCGTGAGTGCCTGTAGGTGTACCGTAGGAGGCCGTGTGTGCCTGTAGGTGTACCGTAGGAGGCCGTGTGTGCCTGTAGGTGTACTGTAGGAGGCCGTGTGTGCCTGTAGGTGTACCGTAGGAGGCCGTGTGTGCCTGTAGGTGTACTGTAGGAGGCCGTGTGTGCCTTTAGTGTACTGTAGGAGGCCGTGTGTGCCTGTAGGTGTACCGTAAGAGACTGTGTGTGCCTGTAGGTGTACTGTAGGAGGCCGTGTGTGCCTGTAGCTGTACTGTAGGAGGCCGTGTGTGCCTGTAGGTGTACTGTAGGAGGCCGTGTGTGCCTGTAGGTGTACTGTAGGAGGCCGTATGTGCCTTTAGTTGTACGGTAGGAGGCTCTTTATACTTAGGTTTAGACCAACATCGGGCAGACGCCAGGTAGGACACACGTCCTGTTTCTTTGAGAGGTGTTCCTCAGATGTTATTGTATTGCACCATTCCCCAGGATGTGACCCACAACAGCCGTCTTACAACCAGGTTCCTACTCACTGCTGGGTGAACAGAGGCAACGGGTGTAAAGAGACCTGCCTAGTTTCTCGCCCTACCCGGGGAGTTTCAGTATATATCACTAGACCGTGAGGGTCTTCATGTGTACCATAAGAGGACATGTGTACTGTACCTGTGTGTTACGTTAGAGTCCACGTGTACGCGTGTGTGAGCACTGAAGGGGCGGACTTCCCATAAATTCGATTTCGTCAGTGCCTTTCCGTCAGTGAGGGCGTTGACTTAGTACGTTTTGCCACAGCCTGGCGCAGCAGAACCCGCAAGCGGTAGTGTGGTACGTCATGACGTCACAGGTGGTGGACTTGCGACAGGGTGTGGCTGGTCGCCTCCTGGAGCACTACCACAACCTGAGGGTGGTGACGGTGGCCCTGCGTCAGGTGTTCTACAACACACCACTGATGGACCTGTACACCTCCACCGTCTGGAACCACAACACCAGTGAGTTACCGCCACACTATGAGTGACACACCTCTGAGTTACTGACACACCACTGAGTTACTACCACACTATGAGTGACACACCTCTGAGTTACTGACACACCACTGAGTTACTATCACAGTCACCAGTTACTACCACAATCACCAGTTACTACCACAGTCACCAGTTACTACCACAATCACCAGTTACTACCAGAGTCACCAGTTACTGCCACAGTCACCAGTTACTACCACTGTAACCAGTTACTTCCACAGTCACCAGTTACTACCACAGTCACTAGATACTACCACAGTCACCAGTTACTACCACAGTCACCAGTTTCTACCACAGTCACCAGTTACTACCACATTCACCAGTTACTACCACATTCACCAGTTACTACCACAGTCACCAGTTACTACCACAGTCACCAGTTACTACCACAATCACCAGTTACTACCACGGTCACCAATTACTACCACAGTCACCAGTTACTACAACAGTCACTAATTACTACCACAGTCACCAGTTACTACAACAGTCACCAGTTACTACCACGGTCACCAATTACTACCACAGTCACCAGTTACTACCACATTCACCAGTTACTACAACAGCCACCAGTTACTACCACAGTCACCAGTTACTACCACAGTCACCAGTTACTACCACAGTCACCAGTTACTTCCACAGTCATGACGGTACCTTTACAGTTATGACAGTGAAGTCGATCGAGTGCAGTACCTTCCAAGGGGCGAGGTACACCAAGGTAACAGTGTTGGGGAGACGGTCAGAAACAATGTGGACAAGAGACAGTGTGGATAGTTAGTGTGTGTAAGAATGGCGGCATCGTTATCACACAAAGTTACCGACAATGTTACCAACATTGTCGGTAACATGTCTTGCCGACGTTTTTATAAGCAACGTTGCAACGAATTTACGAAAACACTGGGTATATTATAATTGAGAGCAGTGTTGGTTTATTACCAATTATAACTTTACCGTTGATGAGTTCAGTGTTGGCACCACTGGTAGTTAGTAGTGTTGTGGACTAGTTGGCAGCACAATCCACAGGTACTACATGTACAGTTGCTCACACTTCCACCTGGTACAGTTAATAGTGAAGTGAGTGTACCTCTGTACCCTGTCGCCCAGTCACACACAGACCCCCGTCATCCCCCCAGACCCTCTTCCCCCCCCCCCCCCCCCTCACTCATGAGCACTTCGGAATCATGTTTCAATTCTCTCTGGATTCACACATCATGGAGAGAGAGGACTGGCAATGCTAATTGTACTAGGTGGAAGTGTGGGCGGTGGTGCATGAAGCTGTGGTATGGATCACCGACATCGTCTTGTCAAGTGAACCGGCTTGTGTGGACGATGTGATTACTACACCTCTGTTTCTACCAATGTTGCCTACAATGTTACCAAAATATGTGCCGTTGGTGTGAAATCAGTCTTAACCTTGTTCCCAGCTTTGGTCCAAACTGTTTACAACAGTGATGCTGTCACTGTTTCCAATTACTGTTGGTAACTTTTGTCCAGGATGTTTACAACATTATTCATAACGCTGTTACGTTGGCGTGGACGTGAATCTCACAGTTGATAATAACAGTCATCAACACATGTTACAACCAATGTTTGTGTTTGGTGTGGCTCCACCCTTACGTTTGTGTCTTCTTCCTTCGTCAGCGTGGCCAGCAGTAAGTCTCAGCAACATGGTTCGCCTGGCGCTGGTGTGGCAGGTTGGGGGCCTATACAGCGACAATGACGTGGTGTGCATCGCTTCTCTCACCCACCTGAAGAACGTCATCGGCATCGTCAGAGAAAAGAGGGTGAACGGCGCCGTGTTTCACTTTGAGAGACATCACCCTATGCTGGAGGCCTTCATGAGACAACTGAGTGAAGTCTTCAGCGTAAGTGATGTTTAGCGAAGTCTTTACTTGAGACTATTTTATATTTCTTCTCTCCAGTTCATTTCGTTCACTCAGTATATAGAGACTACTACGTTCACTTCTGTTCACACATAGAGAGTATGATCACCAGCTAGAGCTTAAGAGTTGATCAGTTATGTGGATCACTCTACGATCATCTCAACCTACTCTCAATACACAAATAAAAACACATGACTTTTTGCCGCTCTCCATCTGGCGTTACTTTCCCACTCTTTGTAGCCAATACAACCAGCGCAACACTAACCCGTTGTGACCACATCTTGACTACCAATGGTTCTTCATTTACATTTTTATATTATTGCATTTGTCAGTTTACACGTTATGCCTAATAGGGACAGTCGCTGATTAAGTTTTAAAAAGAAACATGCTTGTGTGAAATAGGGAAAAAAATTTGCTTTTAATACTACAACTTCAGAAATTAATGAGTATATGGTAAATTTTGATATTTTTCATTTAAATAATGGTTGCCCCTCGTGTATCGAGGATGGCCGGGCCAAGAACCACCTATGCGCGAATCTGTTTAAGTTTCAGAAGCTGTCGGTAACACAAGAATCACACTCCGGGTTAACGAGCTGCATGACCCAGTGTCAAGGAATAATCCGAGAAAACCGGACAACTCGCCAACTGCACTGGCTAACCATCACCCCGGCACACGATCCACAAATCGATTAACATCCAGGTTCCCAATTATTGCTGGGTAGACAGAGGCAAATGGCGTATTGAAACTTGTCCATAGTTTCACCCAGCCCGAGGATCGAACCCGGGTCCGCTTGCTTGCGGAGGCGAGCATGCTGCCCATGCACCACAGGTCACCATATTTAAGACACTGTTTACCAAGATAAAACAGACAGATTATACTTAGTGTAGATTGCGCAAGGTTAGATTAGTTTCGGTTTTCCATGAAACTATTCACTTATTTACGTGATTGTCTCTGTCATCAAATGTCTAAATAGAAGAAATACATAGAAGTTATCGCTATTTGGCCATTATCCCTATTTTGTGTTACATAATTATACATTTTACTACATAAATCATCAAGTCACAAATGACCTGAAACACAGAGTTGTACAGTCTTAACCTCATCTTCTTTTCAGCCGAACGTGTGGGGGGTTAACGGACCAATGCTGGTGACGAAGGTGCTAAAGATGGCATGTGGCAAGGAGCTGGCTGCTGGGGACAAGTGTCAAGGGGTGACACTACTGCACCAACGTGCCTTCTACCCCTTGCGTATTACAAATTGGAAGGACTTCTTCACAGCCCTGAGTGGTGTGGACGTACTTAAGGTGAGTGGGTGTTGAGTGGTTGTGCTGGGTATTTGTTTATGTTTGAGAAAGAACTTGTGGCACATGAAAATCTTAAGTTAAATGTGACACTTGGTGTAACAGATCCAAGGAGTCCTTCCTAATGGTAAGGGTTCCTGTTCTGAAAACCTTTGTGATATGCGACATTGTGGTATATAAAATTAATTTTCCCACACTCAACAATGTATTAAGGGGACAGCATTCCTGGCCGGGAATTTTGCAATACGTCTCTCGTCTCTTGTGGAGAATTTCAAATTATTCAGATTCTACGTCATCCTTAATGTCATATTCTAATTCACTTCATTCATTGAACTTTTATCTGGGGTCAAATTTAATCTAATTCATAATATTTTTACCTATTGTGAAATGTTTCCTTTCTTTTGTTTACGAAATGTTATGATTATTTTACGTCACCTTTAATGCCTTCATATACGACAGATGTTTCCAAACTCGTACGTGATCCACCTGTGGAACAAACTGAGTCACTCTACCCCTATCTTCAAGGACTCCGGGATGTTGTACGACGAAACTGCCAAGGTCTTCTGTCCCATCACCAGGGAGATCGCCCCCAGCGTGTACTGACCCTCTATCACTACTCCATCATTACTCCACCACCACTCCACCACCACTCCACCACTACTCCACCACTGCTCCATCACTACCCCACCACTACTCCACCACTACTCCACCACTGCTCCATCACTACTCCACCACTACCCCATCACTGCTCCATCACTACTCCACCACTGCTCCATCACTACTCCACCACTGCTCCATCACTACTCCACCACTACTCCACCACTGCTCCATCACTATTCCACCACTACCCCATCACTGCTCCATCACTACTCCACCACTACCCCATCACTGCTCCGTCATTACTCCACCACTACTCCACCACTGCTCCATCACTACTCCACCACTACCCCATCACTGCTCCATCACTACTCCACCACTACCCCATCACTGCTCCATCACTACTCCACCACTACCCCATCACTGCTCCATCACTACTCCACCACTGCTCCATCACTACTCTACCACTGCTCCATCACTACTCCACCACTGCTCCATCACTACTCCACCACTACCCCATCACTGCTCCACCACTGCTCCATCACTACTCCACCACTGCTCCATCACTACTCCACCACTGCTCCATCACTACCCCACCACTGCTCCATCACTAACCCACCACTGCTCCATCACTACTCCACCACTTCTCCATCACTACTCCACCACTACTCCATCACTACCCCACCACTGCTCCATCACTACTCCACCACTACTCCATCACTGCTCCATCACTACTCCACCACTGCTCCATCACTACTCCACCACTACTCCATCACTGCTCCATCACTAACCCACCACTGCTCCACCACTGCTCCATCACTACCCCACCACTGCTCCATCACTACTCCACCACTGCTCCATCACTGCTCCATCACTACTCCACCACTACTCCACCACTACCCCACCACTGCTCCATCACTACTACACCACTGCTCCATCACTTCCACATCACTACCCCAACATTCTTACACCTACGATATTTAAATACTGTATTAAGCTGGTCGTCTGTATTTTTCTTATCGATCAATTATGTATAATATGAGATATATAAGGTACACGGAATTATGTATGTCTGTGATATAGTGTAGGAGCCTTAAGTTACAAGTGCTGTATATAGTGTAGGAGCCTTGAGTTACAAGTGCTGTATATAGTGTAGGAGCCCTGAGTTACAAGTGCTGTATATAGTGTAGGAGCCTTGAGTTACAAGTGCTGTATATAGTGTAGGAGCCTTGAGTTACAAGTGCTGTATATAGTGTAGGAGCCTTGAGTTACACGCGCTGTATATAGTGTAGGAGCCTTGAGTTACAAGTGCTGTATATAGTGTAGGAGCCTTGAGTTACAAGTGCTGTATATAGTGTAGGAGCCTTGAGTTACAAGTGCTGTATATAGTGTAGGAGCCTTGAGTTGGAGGGGACCTCTTCCTAAAGCACCAAATAATGTGTACAATGATCCTGTTGTTAATTACTGGAGTCTTATTATTATTCGTTGCACTATATTGTTGACAATATGACTTTATTTAATAATGTTAAGGAGATCCTAGTATATCCATTTTGTATGCTACACTGAATATGGATAGTTGCCTTAATATCAACTGTGACTGGCCATAGACGATCATGTATATCATCGTAACACACATAAATGAAAAGGTTCATACTTAACCTAATCTGATCTACCATAATGTAACCTAACCTAACATAACCTACTTTAGGTAAAATATGGATATCGTATGATGGTAAACGACGCAGAAAATGAAACGAAGCAAATTATAATGTATACAAAATAATTTCCATGAATTTGTAGTAATATAATCAAAAGGTTATCCTTATTTGACGAAAACTTATGTTGCCTTTTGTAAGCTTAATCAATGTTAATTCTTCCATTAGCATCATGTGTAAAGACATATTATGGTACGTTGAAATAAAACGGGAATTAGCATATCTTTAAATTAAAGCAACCACAACTTAACTACAACAACGTGAATTACCAAAACTCTATTATGACAACTAAAAAACAAAACAAAAGATAAATATGTGATAACAAGTGGAAAGAAAAGATGCACATAAAACCTAATTATTAAACCGAGTAAATAAAATATACAACACGTAAAGAGGAACAGTTCAGGCAATCCCCGAACGATTCTTTAGACGACAAAAATATCACAAATTCCAAAGAAACGCAATATAACAACCCTGTAGCTCCTGGACATGTTAACAAATAATAAACTCGCCTGAAACATAAAACAAAGACCTGGATGACGTAAGGAGAGCCAGGGTCATCAAGCAGTTGTATGTACTGACGTAATCCAGAAGAGTCGTAGCAGGACCATCACACACACACCCAAGCACTGAGGTCACACCAGCCACTGAGTCTACTACTGACTGACCCAGCGGTGTTTGTATCCGGGTGGGTATGGGAGGGAGGACAGGCTAGCCACGCCTCCACCGACCCCAACAAGCGCAGGTAAATACTCAAACAACTGGATAAGAATTAGTACCTCAGAAGCAGCACGACTGAAGGTGACGTATGAGAGTATTAATATATGATAATTTGTGAGAAGATTCAGTTGGATGCTTGTACAGACGTAGGGAAGTGGAGTTGGTGCTACGGTGGATGACCAGCTGCCTCGTTACTCCTGGTTGACGAGGGTACGGGTGGCTGTAGGTGTTCCCCGATAACTTACCGTCTACCAAGGAAAACCTTTTATGCAGTATGGTGTAATACAGGTATATATAAACAGGTAGGCAGAATTAGAGTGTGATAGATAAGTATATATATATTTCTCAATAATCTTTACACCTGAAGACAAGTAAATAGGAGAGAATAATCAAATAAAACTACAGTTAAATTGCCCTAACTAACAAGGACTGCAGGAAGTAAACAGAAGCACTCAGCTCCGTCACAAGACTGTCAGTGCCTCAGTAATCAACAAGACTATCATTATATCTAGGAAATTAATATCTAACTGGCTGTTACGAGAACAAAAGGCGGAGAACAAAATGGCGCCTAAATTACCACTGAGACTCTACCTTAACATGATGTTGTTTGTCATCGTAAAACTCTAATGAGACTCAAATTTGACGGTAATAAAAAAACACATAAACGTATCTTAAGTATTGTTCTGGTTAAGGCTAGAGGTGGTGGAGAGAGAGAGAGAGAGAGAGAGAGAGAGAGAGAGAGAGAGAGAGAGAGAGAGAGAGAGAGAGAGAGAGAGAGAGAGAGAGATTAGGGAAAAAAGTTCTTTGTCTAGTCTGTACATATTTGACTGTATACATACTGTACATACACACACGAGTGTACACCCACAAGTACACAAAAAGGTTTTAACCACAAACACACACATGTACAAAAGTTATTTCCATACACACAAACACACCCATTATGCATACATTCCTTCAGTCGCAAAGAAACAGACACATGTACACAATACACACACACACTCAAACGATCACAACACATAAGGGAAAACTGTTCTGTATACTGTTTATCATTTAATTTCGTGCTGTACACACACCTTTGTTTACTCCTGCCTCTTGAAATCTAAATCTACTTCTTTTATTCGTGTGAGGTAGGTCCCATTGGAGGATGTCTGCACCAATGGTAAAGCTAGTAGAGGCATATCGAGCAAATTCATTGGAGATATCCACCTTGTGTTTGATTCGCCTTTGCTGAGCAAGTGGGAGGAGTCAACGTCAAATTTTCTTGCCGCTGATTGGTCAAGGTGGATGACACTCTTGTTCTAGGACCACTGACTAGGTCAAGCTAGGTGACATCCTTGCTCTGGGACCGACCTCAATGTGTGGAAACTGTCAACACTTTTACCTTAATCTATTAAATGCACGAGGAAAGCCTGTTGTTTATAACATACTAAGGAAAGACGTTTTGATATGGTTATAAAGACACGTTGAAGCCCTTGACCCCTTGATGGTGTTAAGACAACTGTGTTTTAGGAGAGAGAGAGAGAGAGAGAGAGAGAGAGAGAGAGAGAGAGAGAGAGAGAGAGAGAGAGAGACTACAACTCCCAACACATAAACATCGACCACGTTTTTTGTCTTCACTTCCTCACCAAAACAACAAGTTCAGCTTCATTTGAGAGACGGTGTTTCAGTGACGGTGTAAGAAGTGTTATAATGAAGGTCAAAACACAGTTGTTAACACACAATAGGAGTCTCATAATCACCTTCTTGACTTAATGATTGTTTTCATAGACCTACATATATGTACACAGAGCCTAAGTGTAGAAATCTTTTGAGAACAGACATAAGCAGACAGGTCCATGGACACAGGCGGACGTACACAGACCTATGAACACAGACCTACATACAGACCCACGTACACAGACCTATGTACACAAGTCTACATACACAGACTTGATAGATAAGTTGCTCGATGATTTCTACACAATGAAGTTAGTTCTTGTGATAATATGAATAAGACAATAAAGTCGATATTTCAGTGTTTACATCTTAATCCTTCCTAACCTAGAATATTACTATTATTATTATTATTAGTAACAAGCAGTTGTAAGTCCTTTTTCGTCCTCACTAACTCACTAATAAGAGAGAGAGAGAGAGAGAGAGAGAGAGAGAGAGAGAGAGAGAGAGAGAGAGAGAGAGAATTCGTAAAATATTTGTGCCTCGTCTTAAAAAAAAACCCCTCAAAAATGGGTCTTGTCAGTGAAAAAAAAAAATGCGTCAGTCTTTTCTTTTTGGTTTACACGATAAGCACCACTTTCTTGGATCTGGTCTGGTCGTCATCGTCATCATTATCATCATCATCATCATCATCTATGTGACTCAGGTCTGAATTAGGCTTGGCTAGATTCATATAGTCGCCTATGCTAGACTTCCTACGGTGAGAACTGTCATCATCGTCGTGTCGGTCGTCGTTCTTGAGACCATAGTCATCGTCTTCGTTCTCTCCCTCAATTAGATCTTCGAATTTCCTGCCTCCGTTCATCACAACTTCAGGAGGATTAATGGTCACGATCTCCAACTTATTATTACTGTTACTCTTTCTCTTCTTCTCCTTCTCCGCTCTCGCTTTCTCCATCTTCTTCTTCTTCCACTTCTCATACTTAGCTCGCCTCCGGGACTCCCTGGCTCACTTGTAACTCTCCCCGAAGAGCATGACGCACTTCTGGCCGCAGGCGAGGCAGAAGGCGACCACGATGAAGAAGCCCACGATGGCGTACACAAAGAATAGCTGAGCCACCGCGAACAGGTACACCGTCTTGGAACACCTGTGGAGGAGGGGGAGGAGGAGATGAAACACCTATGGAAAAGGAGCGGGAGGAAGAAGAGGAGGAGGAGGAGGAAGAAGAAGAGGAGAAGGAGGAGGAGGAGGAGAGGTTAATCTTCAGGTGATCCAAAATGATTTAATCTCTCTCCTTTTCACTCACTCATTCTCTTGCTCCCTTCCTTCTCCCTACTCTCCCTTCCTTCTCCCTACGCTCCCTTCCTTTAAATCATCTCTTAAAAAATATCTATTGTCTAAGTATTAAGAGTTTTTGTAATACCTACTTTATATACCCGCTTTTATTGTACCACCGAAACAGTTTTATTAGAAATTATCATGTAGATAGATAAGAAATTACCATTGCAATAAATATATTTGCCAACTAGACACAATCCTGACAGCTCTGTCCTCTTGTTCCACCTTAATATAACCCATGTTGTACTTATTCCCTCCCTTATCATATCTATGTATATCAACTCCACTGTAAAGTATGTATATACTTATAATATAAATGCCAAACAAAATATAATAATTATAAATAAATATTGAAGTAATAACCGTGGTAACATTCTGAGATGTTCATATTACCACCTCTCTCTCTCTCTCTCTCTCTCTCTCTCTCTCTCCCCAAGACTCACCAATCGTTAGGCTGGAAGAGAGTGACGTGGAAGTTGGGGAGATAGATCTTATAGACCCAGTAGTTGCCCATGCCGAACCAGATGAGCAGGAAGATGGTGAGAGCCACGTCCGTCGCCCGGTAACTGGTGGAGGTGAAGATCTCATCGAGGCTGTCTTCAGCAAACGCATCGTCGATCCGTTCATAGCGACGCGACCGAACCTATGGAAGGAGGCAGTGTGAGGCAGTGAGAGGCAGTGTGAGGTGTGAGGCAGTGTGAGGTGTGAGGCAGTGTGAGGCAGTGTGAGGTGTGAGGCAGTGTGAGGTGTGAGGCAGTGTGAGGTGTGAGAGGCAGTGTGAGGTGTGAGGCAGTGT